>OY720314.1:20295857-20895857 GCA_963082785.1 Philonthus spinipes
AATAAGAAACTTTTTAAACTCTTTCTAATTGTTTTAAAGTAAATAAATGAGAAATAATAAGAAGCTTTTCAAACTCTTTCGAATTGTTTGAAAATAAACAAAGGATAAATAAAGCAATACAAATAAAAACAAAAAGTAAACGTCTTAGTAATGATTCGTGTTGTTCTTCTCATGTTTCGAATAAATTGAAAATCTTTTGTTTTATTTCTGTTTTTCTTAAACAAAAATGCTGTGATTAAAAGAAACAGAAACAAAAAAATAAGAAATGAAACAAAAAATGACAATTCCTATTTCAATGTTTGAACGAAAGTAATATAAACAAATGACAATTTGTGTTTCATACAGAAGAAAAACTGTTTAAAAAAAAGAAACGAAAGCGAAATGAAAGAAACATTATTAAAAAGAACGAAAGCGATATAGAACAAAAGAAATGACAATTTGTTTCATACAAAAGAAAGATTGTTTAAAAAAAGAAACGAATAATGAATAACGAATAATGAAACAAATGAAATGACAATTGTTTCAACAACATTAAAGGCTAAGAAATTCGGTCATCATCTTCTTTTGTTTAAACATTGATCCAACGTTTTCTATATCAGTGGAATGCAACGTTTTTAAGTGTATTTGATCGGTGAAAATTCCCTTTTTCTTTCCAACGAAATCGAAGCCTCTTTTTGTAACTAAAAGTATAAACATTTTTTTTTTGTTAAATAATTTCTGAAGTAAAGAAATAATATAAGAAAAAGAAGAAGAAAAACGAGTTTATTGGGGAAAGAAATGGTTTTCAAATTAATTTTATTTTAAATTTTCAATTGAATTGAACTGAATCGTCCTGTGTAGAGTTTGATTTATTATTATTATTATTTTCTTTTTATTATTATAATTATTATTATTTAATATTATATATATATATAAATATATATTTTTTATTTTCTATCTAGTTGCATATGCGCATGTCATGTGTTGATTGATGCAATATATGATATTTTATGTACTTGTTGTATTTATGTTCAAATATATTTTTACATTGGCGAGCAGCTTGGGTTTTATTTTTTGCTTTTTGTTCACCCCGATTTGAAAAAAAGTAACAATATATATATATAGAAAAAATTAATTAATATATATATTATACGTCCTCCCAAACCCCTTTTAAGCCCTGGAGATATTTGTTTTTTTTAAAACCCACTGTTTATTTTTTGTTTTATATAGTTTTTTGTTTTCTTTTTATTTGAAATTTTTTTTACTCTACTCTTTTTTGTTTCTTTTTGTATCTCGGTCGCGGAGACGTTGCCACCACACTGCGTTCATAAACGTCAGCCCCCCGGTTTGCCCCCTTGCCCAGCTCTTGGTTTTGAGCTGTTTTCAGATTGGAGTTGTAATAAATCATTTCACCCTCGTAAATAAATTTTTAAAAAATGAATAAAAGAAGGCTTGCGTTCGAGGATGCCTCCGCTGCGATTTGTGACTCGTTTTCAAGTAGTTCGAAATTATGGGTAAGTTTTAATGAGAACATTACGAGTAAGTCCATGAGTACATTCCGTGTAAAAAGCGAGCAGATATTGGTGCTGGAAATCATGTACAGTCGGTTAAATAATTAGCAAGTACGAATTCGTACTGTTGCTTCAGTACAATCCCTGGAATTATTGCGTTCTAAGGATAATAATAAGTACAGTCCTTCTAGAAAAGCGAGCAAGTATGAGTACTGCATATCATATACAGCCGGTTAAATAATTAGAGAGTACAAATTCGTACGTCTGCCTGAATACAATCCCTGGAATAATTGTGTTCTAAGTATCGTCCAAAGTACAGTCTTCCTAAAAAAGCGAGCAAGTATGAGTACTACAAATCATATACAGTCCATTAAGTACACATCAAGTACGAATTCGTACTGCTGCTTGAGTACAATCTCTCGAATAATTACGTTCTAAGTAGCGTCCTAAGTACAGTTGTTCTAAAAAGCTTAGCAAGTATGAGTACTGCATATCATATACACCCGGTTAAATAATTAGCAAGTACGAATTCGTACCTCTGCCTGAATACAATCCCTAGACTAATTGCGTTCTAAGGAGCTACCTAAGTACAGTCGTTCTAAAAAGCGAGCAAGTATAAGTATTGCCTATCATATACAGCCGGTGAAATAATTAGCAAATACGAATTCGTACCTCTGCTTGAGTAGAAACCTTTGAGTGTCCAAATTACAGTGGTTCTGAAACGAGGACAAACATTAGTACTGCTTATCATGTACAGTCAATTAAATAATTAGCAAGTACGAATTCGTACTGCTGCTTCAGTATAATCTCTAAAATAATTTCGTTCTAAGGAACGTCCTAAGTACAATCGTTCTAAAAAGCGAGCAAGTATGAGTACCGCATATCATATACAGCCGGTTAAATAATTAGCAAGTACGAATTCGTACATCTGCTTGAGTGCAATCCCTGGAGTAATTGCGTTCTTAATAGCGTACTAAGTACAGTCGTACTAAAAAGTGAGCAAGTATGAGTACCGCAAATCATATACAATCGGTTAAATAATTAGCAAATATGAATTCCTTCTCCTGCTTGATATAGAATATAATGGGGATTATATTCAAGTAGTAGTACCAACTTTAATTTTTGCGCTGATTGTATGTAGGCTCTATTGCTTATTCCTGTTTTTTTGTAATCAACTGTACTTACGATGGAATTATAAAAAAGAATGTACTGGTATAATTCCATCCTGAGTACAGTTGATTATAAAATCAAACAGATATGAGTACTACAGATTATATACAATCAGCGCAAAAATTCGAGTTCATCTGCATTCCCTATTATATTTCCATCCTGAGTGCAGTCGTTCTAAAAAGCTAACAATTATGAGGTAAAACTCCAGAATATATACACTCAATAATAAGCAGAGTACGAATTGGTACTACTGTCTGAGTACATTTCCTATTATATTTCCCCGCTGAGTACACTCGTTCTAAAAAGCAAGCAGGTATGCGATAAGTATGTAGATTATATACAGTCAGTGCAATAATTTGCAAGTACGAATTCGTACTGCTGCTTGAGTACATTCGCTGGTATAATTGCTTCTAAGTAGCATTCTAAGTACAGCCCCTCTTAAATAGGCAGCAAGGATGGGTACTGCAAATTATATACAATCGATGAAATAATTAATTATAATTCTACTCAGAACGGAATTATAATTAATCATTTTATCGATTGTATATAATTTGCAGTACTTGATCTAAAAAACAAACAGATATGGGTACTACAGATTGTGTACACTCAGTGCAAAAATACGAGTTCGTACTACTGCCTATTACTTCACCTTTAGTACATTCGTTCTACAAAGCTAAACAGTTATGAGGTAAAACTCTAGAGTTTATATATTTACTCAGTACAATAATTAGCAATTTACGAAATGGTACTACTATTTAAGTATATTTCCTATTATATTTCCGCGCTAACTGCACTCGTTCTAAAAAACGGGCAGTTATGAGATAATAATGTAGATTATATACACTCAAGTGAAATAATTTGCAAGTGCGAACTAGTACTGCTGTTTGAGTACTTTCGCTGGTATAATTGTTTCTGAGTATCATCCTAGGTACATCCGTTCTTAAAAGGGAGTAAGTATGAGTACTGCAAATTATATACAGTCGATGAAATAATTAATTATAGTTTCGTTCTGAGTATAGTTGATCCATAAAGCAAACAGGTATAGGTAGGATTGTATACGAATATTAGTTCATACTACTGCTTCATTTTATGTTATATTTTTTATACGCTGAGAAGAATCGTTCTACAAAGCAAACAATTATGAGGTAAAACTCCAGAATATATACATTCAGTACAATAATTAACAAAGTACGAATTGATACTACTACCCAGACAGTAGTACCAATTCGTACTTTGTTAATTATTGCACTGAATGTACATTTCTAATTTAATTTCCGCTCTGACTACACTCGTTTTAAAAAGCGAGCAGGTATGAGATAAGAATGTAGATTATATACACTCAATGCAATAATTTAACAAGTACGAATACGTACTGCTGTTTCAGTACATCCCCTGGTACAATTGCGTTTTAAGTAGTACCCTAAATACTGTTGTTTTGATTGTTTTGAAAAGCGTAATACAAAACATATACAGTCCATGAAATAAACAGTTATAATTCCGTTCTGAGTACAGTTAATCTAAAAAGCAAACTGGTGTGGGTACTTCAGATTAAATACACTCAGCGCAAAAATTCTAGTTCATACTACTGCTTAAGTGCATTCCCTATTATACCATTCTAAGTGAAGTCGTTCTAAAAAGCAAGCCATTATGAGATAAAACTGCAGAGTAAATACACTCAGTACTATAATTAGCAAGTACGAATAGGTACTACTGTCTGAGTACATTCCCCATTATATTTCCGCTCTGATTATAGTTGTGTAAAAAAAAAACAAAAATGTATGAGAAACGTATTTCTATTATATACACTCAATGAATAATACTCTTTTCTATTTATATATACACTCAGTTTACATGTACGAATTCGTACTACTGCTTGAGTACATTCCCTGGTACAATTATGTTTAAATCCTAAGTACTTTCGTTCTAAAAAGCGAACAAGTATGGGTACTGCAAATCATATACAGTTGATGAAATAATTAATTATAATTCTGTCCTGAGTACAGTTGGTCTAAAAAGCTAATAGTTGTGGGTACTTCAGATTAAATACACTCAGCACCAAAAAAAACAAGTTCACACTACTGCCTCAATGCATTTCCTATTATATTTCCATCTTGAGTGCTGCCGTTCTAAAATTACTAATTATGCGTTAAGGCTGCAGAGTATAAACTCTCAGCAAGTGCGAATTGGTACTATTGTCTAAGTACACTCCATCCTGTCCATCCTGATTATAATCACTGAGGGTACAAATTATTTTTTTATTAACTTATTTACGACTTCCCTTGAGTACAGCCGTTCTAAAATCAAGCTGATATGAGATAGGACTCCAGATTATATACACTCAATGTTATTATTAGCTAGTACGAATTGGTACTGCAGTATGAATACATTCCTTGCTATATTTCAGTCCTGATCACAATGGTTTTCTTTTAAAAAAAAAGCGACAGTTATATATTATCTATATTAAATACACTTAATGCAAGAATCATCAGTGTGATAGGTAGTACCTTCGCAGCCGACCCCACCAAGGACCATTACGATTTCGTACCGCTGCTTAAGTACATTTCTTGTTTTAATTCCGTAAGGAGTATCTGAGTAGAGTCGTTATAGAAAAGTGAGCCTTTAGATTATATACACTCAGTGAAATAATTTACAAGTACGAATTCGTACTGCTACATTCCCTAGTACAATTGTATTCGTAAAAAGCGAGCAAAAAAAAGTACAAATTGGTACTGCTACCTTCCCTACTTAATTTTCAACACTAAAAACTCTGTTTTAAAAAGCGAGTATGTATTAAATAAGAATGTAGATTAAATACATTCAATTCAAAAATTATCAGGTACGACTTTGAACCGCTGTTTGAATATACAATCTTTTATAGGAAATGTATTTTTTCCGTGATTGTATTATTTAATAAATAAATAAATAAATAATATTCCCTACTGTAATTCTATAATAAGTACACTCGTTCTATAAAACGAGTAGAGATGAGTACTGTTGATTATATACACTCAGTGCAATAATTAACAAGTACGAATGCCTGAAAACATTCCCTATTATAAAGCAACGTGTTTTTACACTGCTGTGTAAGTTCAGTCCCCTGGCTTATTTAACGGTACCAAGTAGTACTGTTAACTTGTTTACTATTTTACTTGAGTACGCCCTATTTAAAAGCAAACATGCGTTAGTCTACAAATTATATACACTCACTGTGATAATTAGCAAGTGTGAATTCGCACTGTTGCCTGAGTACATTCCCCGTTATAAATTAGCGCGTTGTCCGCCTCGGTGGTGCGTCAGGCTAGTAAGCCAGAGGTTCCCAAATTTGAAATTACAAATAAACAAAGGTGATTAGGTTATATGGTTAAACCGATACCCATGTGTGAGTGGTACAAAAAAAGTACTGACCCAAACCCACTAATCGGAAGATTGTCTGAGAGTACGACTTAGTCTTATTAACTTGTTTATTACTTTACTTGAGCACAGTCGTTTAAAAAGCAAGTAGGTATGAGATAGGGCTGCAGATTATGTACACTCAGTGTAATAATTAGCAAGTACTAATTCGTTCTGTTACTTGAGTACATTCTCTGTTATAGTGAGTGCAATGATTACTTACACTCAGTGCTAATCATCGCAAGTGCAAATTCGAAATGCTTTTTTTAAA
Source organism: Philonthus spinipes (assembly GCA_963082785.1). Taxonomy (NCBI): domain Eukaryota; kingdom Metazoa; phylum Arthropoda; class Insecta; order Coleoptera; family Staphylinidae; genus Philonthus; species Philonthus spinipes. The sequence continues at coordinate 20,302,179 of OY720314.1, forward strand.
ATCCGCACGTTTGAGTACATTCTCTCTCTAACAAATTTTATACATTTTATTCTAAGCCAAATGCATTCCCCGCATTAATCAAAAAGAATTATTCATAATAAATTAAAGACAACGCAAGCGCCACCATTTGCCTAATTTCAAGTGGCATCGTCAAGGCATTGCATATGGAACACTAGTCTGATGAGGTTCGAAAAACCGAAATGGCCATCACTAGTTATCCATACGCTAGATGAATGGTGGCTGAACATTTCTTTAAATGCAAAAGGAATTATTTCATGTAGTTAATACATGTACAATAAGAAGAGCAAATCAGTCTTGTATATTCCCTTAAAAAAAGCTATGATGTGTCGATATAGTCCTCCTATAAAATTGAAGTACGACTAAATGTTTGCATTTTTAGTTACAGCACAAATACACACTAAATTCGTGCTGCAACTAAAAATGTAAACATTTAGTCGTGCTTCAATTAATTTTGCACAAGCATTGTGAATGAGTACAGTATAAAAACAGCGGGTTGTATATTTCACGAATATCCAGCGCTATCTATTGTAGTATGGAAACAGTACATTCCCTATGATAAAGTAAGTTTTTGTAGTTAAGCCAAAAAGGCCTTTTCCTAATTATGCTACTTTCAGAACCCAGAAGAAAAAAAATCTTTTTTAATATTTCATCTTTCTTTAATGGAGTAAGCCCGCCATCCTTAATAACAGTGTAAAAGTAACTTTACTTTTTACACTGTTCTACGAAGACGTTTACGAAAAAAATCAGACAACCGATTTTGAGTTTTGTAGACTCAAATCGTTGACAATGCCACATTAAATTAGGCAAATGATTGCGTCGGCTTTCATTTATTATGATTTACAGTTGATTCTAGCCAAATCTAATACTTTGCTTAAATCGCCGATGTTTCATATTTCATTTCATATTTTCGTTCAAATTTCTATTGATTAAATGTGGAATCGCCGTTTATTCAACACTAAACAGTAACGATCGTAGAGATTTAAAACTACAGTCTTTTGCATATGGCCAAATGTAGCTCCTCTGGCAACGCTGGAAGTACAATCTTTAAAAAGTTTCATTTTTTTTCTTTCGAATTCACATCAATGAAATATGGAACAAATGGGGATCACCAATTACTGTAACAGTCCATAGAGGTTCAATAAGGAAAGATAATAATTTACATGTTTTATTATCTTTATTGAACCTCTACGGTCTGTTACAGTAATTGGTGATCTGACGTCATGGAACAATTTTCTTGCATAAAAAAAAAGAGATTTCCTTCGTATGTTTTTTGACAACTTTTACTGTAAGAAAGCCAGATTCGAAATGAGTTATGTCATTCAATGTCTGGCGAGGTATTTTCCCGAGAAGTAGTTGTTTTTATGTGCATTTATATAAAATGAAAATGTTACAACATTCTCGATATGCTCAACCAATTAATGGAAGGAATAATTGAAAATAGGCATTCATAAAAAAATTTATGGCGGCTCACATTTTTTGTCGCTCCAGCCAAAAGGACCATCTTTGACTTTCTAGGTTCCCCTCGCAATGCGGGCTCAAGCGCTTTTTCCTTCGTATATTTTTTGGCAACTTTTACTGTAAGGAAGCCAGATTCGGAATGAGTTGTATAATTCAATGTCTGGCGAGGTATTTTCCCGAAAAGTAGTTGTTTTTATGTGCATCTTTAGCTTTCTAGGTTCCCCTAGCAATTCGGGCTCAACCGCTCTTTCCTTCGTATATTTTTTGATAACTTTTATTGTAAGGAAGCCCGATTCGGAATGAGTTGTGTAATTCAATGTCTGGCGAGGTATTTTCTCGAGAAGTAGTTGTTTTTAAGTGCATTTATATATAATGAGAATGTTACAACATTCTCGATATGCTCAACCAATTAATTGAAGTAAGATGGCTGCGTTTTTAGGAAATTAACTTCGCCATAGAAATAATATCTATTCTTACAGATAGATTAATTGAAAATAGGCATTCATAAATAATATATGGCGGCTCACATTTTTTGCCGCTCCAGCCAAAAGGCCCATCTTTGGCTTTCTAGGTTCCCCTCGCAATTCGGGCTCAACCGCTCTTTCCTTCGTATATTTTTTGATAACTTTTATTGTAAGGAAGCCATATTCGGAATGAGTTGTATAATTCAAGGTCTGGCGAGGTATTTTCCCGGGAAGTAGTTGATTTTAATGTGCATTTATATAAAATGAGAATGTTACAACATTTTTGATATGCTCAACCAATTAAATGATGTAAGACGGCTGCGTTTTTAGGAAATTAACGTCGCCATAGAAATATCTATCCTTACAGATGGATTAATTGAAAATAGGCATTCACAAATAATTTATAGCGGCTCACATTTTTTGCCGCTCCAGCCAAAACGCCCATCTTTGGCTTTCCAGATTCCCCTAGCAATGCGGACTCAAGCGCTATTATAGTTACGCCATTATATTTGATTCCTTCAATCCCATTCCACTCGCACAAGGTGAATTTAGAAGGGAGAGTATCATTCTGCCTATGCCATTCATCTCAGGTTTTGTCAGCCAGAGGTCCCTGCTTCGATTCCAGGAGTGGGCTCGTCGTTGAATGAATGGTGTGAAATTCAAATTACAAATTACAAAGGTGATTGGGTAATATGGTTAAACCGATACCCAGATGCGAGTGGTGCAAAAAAAATCTCAGGTTTTTTCTGTAATTCCATATGTTGCCTCTTCCAGTGCTTCCATATATCCTTCCTACTCCCAGAAAACACACATTTTGTATATTTATCCCCCATCCATACCTTTCTTCTTACTTGCTCATTCCCACCTCATTTTGTATACTCATCCCGCATTCATACCATTCTTCTTATTTCCTCTTTCCTTATTCCCTCCTCATTTTGTATACTCATCCCCCAGCCATGCTTTTCTTTATATTTCATCTTTCCTCATTCCCACCTCATTTTGTATGCTCATCCCCCATCCATACCTTTCTTCTTATTTCCTCTTTCCTCATTCCCTCCTCATTTTGTACACTCATCCTCCATCCATGCTTTTCTTTATATTTCCTCTTTCCTCATTTCCACCTCATTTTGTATATTCATCCCCCATCCATACTTTTCTTCTTATTTCCTCGTTCCCACAGATGAACCGTGCTTCTTCTTTGGATTTACATAATTTTCTTGAATTTTGTAATCTAAATCAACATAACAGTATTTTGAACAGTCATGAAAAAATTCTGGATCTTATTATTTCGTCAGATAATGTCTCGTGTGTAGTGACAAAAGAGCCGGAATCATTAGTTCCTGAAGACCTTCGCCATCTTCCATTATTTTGTGTTATATCTATTAAAACTAAGAGAAGCAGAAAAAATGGCTAAGGACAGAAACAACTGGAGGAGAGTCATTAAGAAATAGACAATAAAGAAAAACCCCGACACCAATTGGTAAAAAGGGACATCGATTATATATATATATATATATTAAAACTATCCATACAGATAAGTTCATCTCAAATGATAATCATAGATATAATTTTAGAAAAGCGAACTTGCCTAATTTATATGATGAAATTCTATTGCTGGAGTGGGACGCATTATATACATTAGAGGATATCAATCAGGCATGTGATTTTTTATACTCTCAGCTTTATTGTGATATCGATAAGCATATTCCGAAATATTGTAGGAACTTCAATCGATGTAATTATCCACCTTGGTTTGATAACGATATTATTTCAGGATTAAAAATAAAACACAAACTTAGATTAAAATACTTGAAAAATAAGACAGACATTAATGAATCGAATTTTATTAACGCCAGAAATAATGATTTTCTGGCGTTAATAAAATTCGAAACTTAAAATGCAAAGTGCTCGTAACAATTACATTAAATATGGTGAATCAAAGATAACAGATGATCCAACTAAATTTTGGAGTTTATTAAATAAAACACTTTTTCATAACTTGTTATACAAACAAAGTGAAAAACTCAAAATGTATAACCAAGTGAAAGCCTTAACAATCAACAAATTAAATTTTGGAGTTATGTCAATTTAATGAAATCATCAACGAGGATACCTGGTACTATGATATATATAAAGATTAAGTTTTAAAAACTTCGAATTCCATTGTTGATGGTTTCGCAACACATTTTAGCTCTATCAATAGCAATTACCAACCAGCAGATAACGTTAATAAATCATTTACAAATTCATCCATTTTGGGCGATTTCTTCACTGATGGAGCCACTGTTTCGAAACATACTCGATGATTAAAAGCAAAATGGACTTCAGGTATTGACCTTCTACCATCAGTCCTATTGAAGGATTGTTCTGCAACCTTAGCTAAACCATCTTTAACCTGATACTATCCACAGGCGTATTTCCAAATTTGTGGAAGAAGGTTAGAGTATGTCCTGTTTTCAAGTCTGGGAATAGGATGAATGTAGAAGACTACAGACCGATCTCAATACTTTCAAACTTTTCAAAGATATTTGAAAGTATTTTGAGCGAGCATATATTATGGAATGTACGTAATAGCTCATCACAACATCAATATGGATTTTTATCTAGGAGATCAATAGCTTGCAATCTATTTAACAAGTAATTTCCACCAACTTGGACGAAAGCTTCCAAACGGATGTCATATATACGGATATATCGAAGGCATTTGACCGCATGGATCACGCCACTTTATTACACAAACTTAGCTCTTATAATATAAATAACAATATAATTAACGAACCCCGACACCAATTGGTAAAAGGGGACATCGATTATATATATATATACATATATATAATTAACGTTCTGAATTCATATTTGTCTGATCGAATGCAAATAGTGAAATATGAAGGCATTTACTTATGTCGCCACAATCGGTGTGCCCCAAGGATCAAATCTTGGACCGCTCTTGTTTTCACTTTTTATAAATGATATAGGCAACTCCATCAATTCTTCATTTCTACTATATGCAGATGATTTAAAAATCTTTAGGAAAATTGAAAACGACGCTGACTGCACACTCCTCCAAAACGACCTGAATTACATCTGTGACTGGTGCCATTCCAATGGCTTATTATTAAATACCAAAAAGTGTTGCGTTATGACATTCTTAAGAAAAGTGAACACTATCCATCATATTTATTCGATACACGGAGATTCTTTACAGAGAGTGAATCGGTTTAAGGATCTCGGTATTGTGTTTGACCCTAATCTCACCATTAATGATCATGTAGGTAAAATTTTTAATGAGTGTTATCGTATTCTTGGTTTCATTATAAGAAATAGTAAGTCGTTTAGTTCTATCGATGCGCTAATATCTCTCTATTCTGCTTATATATGTAGTAAACTGGAGTATTGCTCCGTCATCTGGGCGCCGCAATACGCTAAATACATTGGGATGCTTGAGAGAACCCAAGTTTTTGAAATATCTTTGCTTTATGAAGCATAAAACATACCCAGAAATTACTGTAAGCTTATTATATATATATATATATATATATATATGTGTGTGTATAATCTAAAATCCACATCTACCATAATGGTGATGTAGGGGTGACTGTAAGCTTATTAAGTGAGTTTAAGTTCATTTCGATAAGTGATAGACATAAGCGTATATCATGTTTGTATCTCTACAAACTGATTAACAATTTTATTGATGATACCCCTGCTTTGGATCTAGTCAGTCTTCATGTACCTAGGCTTGCGAATAGGACATGTTACACTTTTTCTTACAGCACTCCCCATACTTCTCATCACAGCAACTCTCCTTTATATAAATTATATAAGTCATATCATAGCGTGCAACACAGTGCCGATGTTTTTGGTGATTCACTCAGCGCATTTACCAGACAGATAAACGAATGTTTTATTGAATAACTGCGGCTACTTTATTTTTGTTTGTGTTATTATTTTGTTTATCTAATATATACCAATGTTGTGTTACTGTTAAACTAATGTTACACTTTTATTGGATGTACTGTATCTGTCCGGTAATAAATAAATAAATAAATAATCTCGCAAAATAGCGCGGAGGTTGTACTTTTTGTACTTGGGACCAGAGCTGCTGTTGTCTATTCTTATTTGTCGCAGCGGCAATTCCATATCCAGCTTCCCTAAACATCTATAAAAATTAGTCTTATTTGAATTACAAGTAATGGATGGATAAAAGCTGTTGAAAAAAGATCTTCTTTGAAAGACCAACGGATTTTGTTCATGAATCTGTACAAAAAAATACTCGCGGTCAAAATAACGATAATTTTGATTATGTAATTGGCTCTGCAAAATTTTTAATCCCAGATAGTTTGGGAATTAGAAAATTTGGTATGGAAACATGAGCGCCGCTAGAAAATTTATCATTACATCATAGAACAATAATTCTTTGAGAAAATATAAATCAAACATGAATGAGTAAGGATTAGTTAATTGATGAATTGCTCAATCTTTGTGACCATTCTTCTCTATCCCTTACCTCTTCAATTCCCTAGCACTCAGCAAATCTTTGGTGTCTTTTTGTACATTGTCTTACCACCTTACCCTTGGTCTTCCTCTTCATCTTGTGTCTTCTAAGCGTCCTACCAAAATTTTCTTTAGAAATTCTGTGATTTTGCCAGCCAAATATGTTTTCCAAATAGTGCATTGATCCGATGAATAAATGTCTTCCAAACTATTCACCGGGATCAATTTAAAGTTTGACAGTTGACATCGAAATTTTGACAGCCAAATAAATGTTCCAAATTTCGTATTAATCCGATGAATATTTCCGAATAAATTTCTTTGGAATTATGCATCGGATCAATTTGAAATTTGGAACATGCATTTGGCTGTTCAAAATTTTGACAGCTGTCAAACTTTTATTTTAAGATACTATGCCAACTTGACTTTTTTTGAAATTTCCATTCTTCTCTATCCCTTGCCGCTTCTCTGCAATTCCTAGCCCTCAGCAACTATTTGACGTCTTTTTGTACATTGTCTTACCACCTCGCAAAAAAAAATAACGATAATTTTGATCGTGCAATTTGCTCTGCAAAATTTTTAATCCCAGATAGTTTTGGGATTAGAAAATTTGGTACGGAAACATGGACGCCGCTAGAAAATTTATCACTACATCATACAATAATAATTCTTTGAGAAAATATAAATCAATCATGAATGAGTAAGGATTAGTTAATTGATTAATTGCTCAATCTCTGTGTAAATTCTTCTCTATCCCTTACCGCTGCAATTCCTAGCCCTCAGCAACTCTTTGGCGTCTTTTTGTACATTGTCTTGCCATCTTTCCCTTGGTCTTCCTCTTCATCTTGTGCCTTCTAAGCATCCTAACAAAATTTTCTTTTGATGCGAAATCGAATATTCCCATATTTTCCCAAAAAATGTCATTCCATGATATCTTTACCATTGATAGGCAAAAATACATTATTTATTCGATGTATGTACCTAAGAAAAACAATGAGGGTTAAAATCTAGGGGAGAAGCCGTCTCCCCTTGCCCTAATGTAGCGGCGCCCATTGATGGAAACAATTTCCGAAATATATCTAGTTTAATAAAAAAAATAAGTTGGAGAAAGGATAGCCATTTTTATTAGATGGATTTTGAACCAAATTTCATTGATGGTTAATAAGGGATTGAAAAGGTATGAAAGGTTTGATTGGAATGAGTATCCTGTAGAATATGTCACAAATCGCAGTGAGGCAGAATCGAACGCAAGAGCTTTTATTGGTTTTGCTGATTTTTTTTTTTGTTACGGGAGCCACGATGCGGACGTGGTGGTAACTCTAAAAACAAAGGCGTGGACTTGTCGGGAGTAAATCGGGAAACAAAGACAAAAAATCGGGAGACGTGGTTTATGAACGTTGCCGCTCGACTGCCGGAAAAGTGGAAGTCGTTGGGGGGAGCGGTGGCAACACGCGCGACCAGACACGCGGACATGGCTTGGTTTTGCTGTTGCAGGGGCGTCACCCAAGAAGGTGTTCCCGTGCCAACTGTGCGGTAAGGTGCTGTGCTCAAAGGCGTCCCTTAAGCGACACATCGCGGACAAGCACGCGGAAAGGCAGGAAGAGTACCGCTGCATCATCTGCGAACGCGTGTACTGCTCCCGCAACTCGCTCATGACGCACATCTACACATACCACAAGTCCCGACCCGGAGACATCGACATTAAGTTCTTTTAGCCTCCCCGTTCCCCAGGTAACCCCACAACTGACCTAACACTCTCTCAGAATAATAAAAAAAATGATCAATATATAAAAAAAATAATCTATCAAAAAAAAAAGTATATATAATAATAAACAAAGCTCTCTCTCTCTCTCTCTATCTATCTCTTTACACATACACTCTTTCTCAAATTTCTCTCAATCATAAATCTTTGTTCGCTCTTTATCCCGCTCGCTTGTTTTTTTATTTATACAAATATATATCATTTTGAGTTGCTTCTTTGTGGGTTGCTGGCATGTGCTGTGTCGAAAGGTATTATTTTTTTATTATTTAATTATTTTTTTTTTTTTTGGATAATTTTTATTTTTGGGGGGGGTGGGCGTCCGCCGCGGACCAATTGGCTCTGACCGCGTCCTGTTCCAGGCGCCGCGCCGATAAGGATGCCTCCGCCGACGTCGGGGGGCATCAACGAGCCCCAGGAGTGCCCCTACTGCCGGCGCACCTTCAGCTGCTACTACTCCCTGAAGCGGCACTTCCAGGACAAACACGAACAATCGGACACGCTCTACGTGTGCGAGTTCTGCCACCGGCGGTACCGCACCAAGAACTCGCTCACCACGCACAAGAGTCTCCAGCACCGGGGCACCAGCGGCATGCTCAAGCGCCTCCTCAAGACCACTGCCATTAAGAGCGTACTGGGCCCGCCGTTACCGCCGCGCCTGCAGTGACCACAAGTACAAATAACTCCTTAGTAAAACTAAAATATTTTTTAATTATTTTATTCGTTTTTAATTTTCAACTAGACACGTCTTGTTTTTTTTAAATAAATAATTGCGTTTCCATTTTGTGATGAAACTAAGAAGAAAGAAATATAAACTGAAAGGCGCGCGGGCGTACCGCCGAAATACGACCACACAAATCAATCACTCAAAGCCGGCCAAAACTTCCCCACACACACACACATACACACAAACAAACAAACAAAAACACACCCCGGTCAGCTCGAGACAACTACCTCACTTAGTAAAACTTATAATTACAAAATAAATATTCTAATCGAGCTAGCCCGCCGTAAATATTATTAAACAAACGTAAACAAACTATATAGAAACTATAAAGAAAGGAAACACAGGAAGAATGATTTAGAAATGGTTTTCCTTATTAAAATCAAACATTTAATACAAAATCAAACCATACGGTACGATAATTCCTCAAAAATATAATGATTATGATGATTTTTCTGCTTGTAATCTTAAATTATATTTCCTCAAAAATGACATTTTTGTTTTTGCACTTCCAACAATTTGAATTATTGTTATTTTTTTAATGAAATAAAAATGTGTTTGTTACTTAAATACAAATAAATTAAATAAAAATTATTTGAAAATAATTAATAAATTATTTCCACATTTAGCTTTGTGACATTTTAACTTACGTTACGTAAGTAATTTAAAACAAATGTTCAATAATTTATTTAAACAAATAAATATTAAGTTTATGAATTATTATTGAATTTTTAATTAATGGTTTTAATATTTAGACATTGGTAGTTCATATTGTATGAAATAAATATGAATAGATTATTAAAAAACAACTAATAAAACAAAGATTAAATTGAATAACTTTAAATTCTCGACTAGTTTCGGGTGATTAGCCCATTTTCAAGAGAATTTAAAACTTGTTTTATTAACTAGCCGAGAATTTAAAGTTATTCAATCTAATCTGTGTTTTATTAGTTGATTTTTAATATTATATTCATATTTATTTCATTGATTTTTTAATTTATTTTCTCATATAAATTTTCCTTTAATAGGATAATTCTTTTAACGATTAAAGCACTAATATCCTTTCTTCATATTTTAGTGTTAATCTATCAATAATGGTCTTTTTTGTGTCCGAAATGTACATTTAGTAATCCAATTAAAAGTGTGAACAAATGGTTTTGATTGCGATTGAGATAAGGAATTATCCTAAATTGATTGATTGAGTGAAGATCAAATTAATTTGACGAATAAATTAATTTGATCTTCACTCAATCAATCAATTTAGGATAATTCCTTATCTGTTGAGAAATAATTTATTATTACTATATATACAGGATGTTCAGAAGGTTAGCTATTATAAGACAATATTTTGAAACAAATAATTATACAGACAAAATAATAAGCTGTGAAATGAGCATAATTCTGAATAGCCGTGCCATTTTAATAGAAGTCAAGTTGGCGCTGTATGTTTATAAGTTTGACAGCTGGCGTCAAAAGAATACAACTTATTCATTTAATGCCAGTTGTCAAACTTATAATGAGCATAATTTTGAATACACGTGCCATTTTAATAAAAGTCAAGTTGGCGCTGTAGCATGAGTGGTTTGAAAAGTTTGACAGGTGACGTCAAAAGAATAAGTTGTCAAATGAGTGCAATTTTGAATACTCATGCAATTTAAAAAAAAACTTCAAGTTAGCGCTGTATCTTTAAAAGTTTGACAGCTGGCACCAAAGGAATAAGTTATCAAGTGAGCATAACTTTGAATACCCGTACTGTTTTAATAAAAGTCAAATTGGCGCTGTATCTAGAGTGGTTTGACAGCTGGCATCCAAAAGAATAAGTTGTCAAGTGAGCATAATTTTGAATACCCATGCCACATTAATAGAAGTCAAGTTGGCGTTGTATCTTGAGTGATTTGACAACCGGCATCGAAAGAATAAGTTGTACGTAATTTTGAATACCCATGCAATTAAAAAAAATCAAGTTGGCACTGTATCTTTAAAAGTTTGACAGCTGGCACCAAAAGAATAATTTGTCAAGTGAGCATAATTTTGAATATCCCTACCATTTTAATAAAAGTCAAGTTGGCGCTGTATCTTGAGTGGTTTGACAGACAGCTGGCCACGAAAGAATAAGTTGTCAAGTGAGCATAATTTTTAATACCCGCGCCATTTTAATAAAAGCCAAGTCGACACTATATTTTGAAAAGTTTGACAACTGATGTCAAAAGAATAAGTTGTCAAATGAGCACAATTTTGAATACCATTGCAATTTAAAAAATCAAGTTGGCGCTTTAACATTAAAAGTTTGACAGCTGGCACCAAAAGAATAAGCTGTCAAGTAAGCGTAATTTTGAATACCCGTGCCATTTTAATAAAAGTCAAGTTGGCGCTGAATCTTGAAAAGTTTTACAGCTGGCGTCAAAAGAATAAGTTATCAAGTGAGCATAATTTTTAATACCCGTGCCATTTTAATAAAAGTCAAGTCGACACTATATTTTGAAAAGTTTGACAACTGATGTCAAAAGAATAAGTTGTCAAATGAGCACAATTTTGAATACCCTTGCAATTTAAAAAAAATCAAGTTGGCGCTTTATCTTTAAAAGTTTGACAGCTGGCACCAAGAGAATAAGCTGTATCTTGAAAAGTTTGAAAATATTGAATACGCCTATAATTCAAGTTGGTGTTGAATCTTAAAAAGTTTGACAGTTGGCATCAAAATTTTGACAGTCAAATACATGTTCCAAATTTTATATCAATTCGATAAATATTCCCGAATAAATATCTTAGGAACTATTCACCGGATCAATTTAAAGTTTGACAGTTGGTATCAAACTTTTGAGAGCCAAAAAAATGTTGCAAATTGTATATTATTCCGATGAATATTTCCGAATAAATATCTTGGCTTACATCGAAATTTTGATGTTCCAAATTTCATATTGATCCTAATAAATATCTTCGGAACTAAATTTTGCCAGCCAAATAGTGCATTGATCCGATGAATAGTTCAGAATCTTCCAAAACTATTCATCAGGATCAATTTAAAGTTTGACAGTTGACATCGAAATTTTGACAGCCAAATAAATGTTCCAAATTTTGTATTAATCCGATGAATATTTGCGAATAAATTTCTTTGGAATTATGCATCGGATCAATTTGAAATTTGGAACATGCATTTGGCTGTTTAAAATTTTAACAGCTGTCAAACTTTTATTTTAAGATACTATGCCTACGTGACTTTTTTTAAAATGGCACGGCAAATGTTCCATACTTTCTGAACAGCCTGTGTTATGGAATATCTTTATTGACAGATATATAAAATTAATAATACTTAAATTAAGTTGTTAAAAGAAATGTCATCATAATGGAATTATTGAAGAAGAAAAAAATTATGCTGTATTTTGAAAGGTTTGACAGCTGTCGGTAGAAATTTGACAGCCAATAATGGTTAATAGTTTCTATGTTAACTAATAGAAACTATGAACCATTATTGGCTAATGTCTAGCGTATCTTTCGAGCGCCTTAGCCGCGGGTATTCCACGCGCAATCTCTTGCCATAGTTGGCGCTTGAGATCGTCGCTTCTCGGGGTTTACCCCTGTGGATATTTGTATTTAGCCTGGGACAGTTATACCGCCTGTCGGGGCTATAGTTAATAGTTGAATACACATTCCAAGTTTTAATAAATAATTTAGACGTTTCGATATTTTCTGAACACCCTGTATATATCTTTATTGATAGACAAGCAAGCTAATAATAACAAATGAACTTATGAGAAGAAATGTCATTATAATTGAAGTATACACTTTATTGATAGATATACCAAATTAATAGTGACAAATGGACGTATAGAGAAAGGTCATAATTAAATTATCCGCCAAATTGCTATGGACCTGAGGTCTTTCAGCCTTTATTAATATATTAAATAGAATCAACACCTTACAGGATTATATGATAATATATATATATATACATATATATATATATATATATATAGAATAGAATCAACAATAATAATTATAATGGATTTTAAATACTAAATGTTTAAGTTGTTTAAAATTTGCATAATTTTGTGATTTGAAGTTTATGTAATAATTACAATGTTTTATTAGTTATTAAAATACTCGGTATTTGAATACGCATGCTATTAAATAAATGTCAAGATGGCGCTGTATTTTGAAATGTTTGACAGCTGGTGTTTTAATTAAAATACACCAGCTGTCAAACATCTAGCGCCAACTTGATATTCTTGGTAAATTCAAAGTGTTTTAATAACTTTATTACCTAAGTTATTGAGAAATAAATTCAAAATATGAAATATTAATAATTTAAAATTAAATTACGCAATTTAATTTTATGTATCAATATCTACATATAACAGAAAATGAATATTGTAAAAGTCTGCTAATTGACTATTGCCCAGTGGTTTTTTTGCCTGGATTTTGTATTTTCGTCCTTGTCAAAATATACGGATAAAATGTGATGATCTTTAACAGTCTATGTCAAAAGTCCCTGTTAAAGACGTCAGTTAACTGTCTTGAATGATTTAATTTAAATATATATATATATATATACATATTTATTTCTAATATTCATTTCTTTTTGGTCGATAAATACATCAGGAAATGGCTTTCTGCCTAAATTATTTTAATTCATATTTTGAATTAATTTCTCATCCGACACCTGAAAGGTTATAAGGATTCGAGAAGAATTAATTTCTTAATAATCGTAACGTATGAAATAATTACAAGCGTTTGATAGATGTGTTAAATGTTGATTCGAATAAGGAAAAGTGTGGAAAACCGATTTATATACTCCCAAGAGAAAAGTACAAAAACAAGTACGTTTAAGGAAGAAAATATGAAGAAGAAGAAGAACAAGTCGGCACGCCCGTGCCGCCGATTTACTAATCTAATTAAAATAATTATACACACAATCATTCACGAAACAAAACAACAAAAAAAAAGAAATTTTAATGAAATAAAATAAATATATATAGATATAAATTTACAAAAAAAAAAATACAAAAAAAATTATTAAGAGAAACGATAAACAAACACACACACGCACACATATCTCTTTAACTAAGTCTCATATCACGATTTAGGCGCCATTCCCCCCCGTGTTCTGTGATTCGGTTCGAAAACCCATATCCTCCCAACTAATGTACATTTTAAAAAAAATCTCCAATTGAAAAACCGGCGGTCGCGATGGAATCCCCCCTTGAAAATCCTTCGAATCTTAGGTAAGGAAGGATTGATTGAAGGAAACAAATGTACATATCGCCCCACTATGAAGAAAGAAATTCATACTTTTTGAAAGGATTGTGAATCCTCGACCCAATTTTTAACTCATTATAGGTATATTTATTGATATTCTAGTTGTAAGTGAAATTAAATTTAAATTATATTTAAAAAAAAACGCTGGGGGGATTTCATCGCGACCATCGCGCGGGTTTAATTTAATTTAACATTTTTTTGTTTCATTAATTATTATTAAAAAAATATATATATATTAAACAAAAAAAGTATATACAAAAAGGTAGTTAAGGTAGGTTTTACTTACTTACTGTTGATGGTTTCTGTATGAAGAAGAAAATCAGTGTTGACTAATGTATGTATTTATGTTTGAAAAGGAAGGAGAGAAAAGTTTGACGGAGGAGAAAAAAAATACATATTTTAAACGGCCCGCGCTTTTTTTTAAATTCAACAAACAAAACAAAAAAAACTAGCACGGGCTATACTTTCCAGGGTTATATTGTATATAAACTATGTGCCAACGTTTTCTTTATTAATTCTTAATTACTAATTTAAGGGATTTAAATTTAAAATAAATAAAGGATGAGAAATTTGTATAAAAGTTAAAAGACCGTTTTTTATCAATCGTTTCGGTTAATTTAAAAAAAAAGACCACGTCGTTTTCGATTTACATCACGCACGCGCGCTGGCTCGTTATCGTTTCGGACGCTACGTAGAATTCAATTGTTTGGCCTAAAATAAAAAAAAGTGAAATTTATGAATGGTGATGAGAGTTCGGGGGTTTGTTGGTGGTAGGTTTAATCGAGGCGTCCTGTAAGACTGATTCCAGTGTCCGAAAGTAATTGGCGAGCCGCGCTCTATTGGTTTTGTTGTTTATTTTTTTCGATTCCAGCAACGGTGTTAAGCGATAGCCATAAAATTTTGCATGATTGATAATATTTCAACAGGACATACAATAATATTAAAAATAAAACACTTTGTATTCCTTTCTTCACTTGTTTTTAATACAAAGTGTTTTATTTTTAATTGTTCGAATCTTTTCATATAACTCACAACAACACATCAGCCATACAATAATATACTGGATTCCACATTTGTCAATATATATGTTAATATTGAGATTTGGATCAATAATAAAAATAATAATAATAATAATAGATTGTATAAAATCAATTTTAATAATTGTTTTAATTAATTATTACAAATTTTAATAATTGTTTTAATGAATTATTAAAAATGTTAATAATTATTTTAATTAATTATTAAAAATTTTAATAATTGTTTTAATTAATTATTAAAGTTATTATTATTATTTTTTATTATTATTTTTACGCATACTTATCATACATAAAACGTGTAATGCATGGGTTAATATAGGCAACCCAATGCACTTCAATTGACATGAGCCATACAATTTTATTTGATTGATAATATTTCGACAGAACTTACAATAATTCACTGGATTCTATAAAGCATACAAAATTTCTACTTATGGATAATTAATTAAACGTTATTTCAATATATTTTCTTGAAAAATAATTAAAAGTATTTTAAATAAATTTCTCCAGTGTATAAGTTACAAACTATTATTCTGATTTTTTTTACGCATACTTGTTATAAGTAAAACGTTTAATGCATGGGTTAATATAGGCAACCCAATGCACTTCAATTGACATAAGCCATACAATTTTGTTTGATTGATAATATTTCGACAGAACTTACAATAATTCACTGGATCCTATAAAGCATACGAAATTTCTACTTGTGGATAATTAATTAAACGTTATTTTAATACATTTTCCTGAAAAATAATTAAAAGTATTTTAAATAAATTTCTCCAGTGTATAAGTTACAAACTAATTATTCTGATTTTTTTTTACGCATACTTGTTATAAGTAAAACGTTTAATGCATGGGTTAATATAGGCAACCCAATGCACTTCAATTGACATAAGCCATACAATTTTGTTTGATTAATAATATTTCGACAGAACTTACAATAATTCACTTGATTCTATAAAGCATACGAAATTTCTACTTTTGGATAATTAATTAAACGTTATTTTAATACATTTTCCTGAAAAATAATTAAAAGTAAATAAAATTTTCCAGTGTATAAGTTACAAACTAATTACTCTGAATTTTTTTTATTTTTTTCATTTTTTTTTTCAATAATGCAAAATTTCTCTTTTAAATAATTAATTAAATGTGTTTCAATTGCATGAGTTCATGTAGGCAACGCAATCTACTTCAGACGACATACTGTGTTTTAAATACATGGGTAAGATAGGCAATCTTATGTACGGCGAATGACATTATAAATATATATGTATATATATATATATATATATATAATAAGTAAATATTATTATTGATACACTAAAAAATGATATAACAAATAATAACAGCTTTAAACAATGGAATATCGTTTATTAAGTAACAATCCATACAATTGTATGAATTGATTAATAATTCAATTTCTGGTAGTATATATTTATATATATATATATATACATGATATATATATGATTGTTACTTAATAAATGATATTCCATTGTTTAGAGCTGTTATTATTTGTTATATCACTTTGAGTGCATCAATAATAACATTTTATTTAATTCATGGAATTTCATATTTACTTCTGAGTGCGTTTTATCCAGTGCATTTTCAGTAAATTTAATTTATTAACAAGAAAATCGTGTTGTCTGCATTAATTCATGCATTCCTATTAAATTTAATTAATTATTAAAAAGGGAAAATTTGCAGAAAAAATAAATTCTGCATTATTCATAAAACTACATATTTTTCAGTGTAATGGATATACTGAAAAATATACTCTGCAAATTAAGGTTGCGGTTTAGTAGAAAGAGATATCTATATAGTAAAATGGAGATAATCGTTTGTAAAAAGAGCATTCTTTTGGATTTAATAATATGAATACGTATTTACATTTTTTATCTACCAAGTATAAAGTATCAGTCTAAATAAAAAAATAAATCGATCATTTTCGTCTATTACGTCAATTTACTAGTTCAAGTTAGAAAAGAAAATTGGAAGATATAATGAAATTAATTGGTAATGACTGCTAAGTTATTTGAATGCAGAATTTAGTGAAATGCTTTAAATTTTCATTGCACAAGTTTTTATTAGCAAAAACTTAATTTAAAATATGCTATAAATTTGATCAATTTTCATTGTTTTCCATAATTGTTTTTCACACAAACTAAACATTAAAATATTTTTTAATACAATTGATATATTGTATTTTGTAATTACAGATTGTCATTAATTGTGAAAAGGTGATTTTCCGTAAATAAAGAATTAATTAATTAAATAACAATTCATCTGATGAAATTCCTGCTTATTTTAAGATTACTTTAATATATAACACAATATTGTTCATTGATCAGAACAGCAATCTAACTCGAATTAGTGATTGCCAAAATTTATATAGCTATCTCTGTCGTCTAAACCGCACACTTAACCCAATACACTTCTAATAACGTAATGTGTTAAAAAATGCATGGGTTTATATAGATTGTCAATATTAAGTTATTCCTAGTATATAAATAATCAGCTTAAATTTTATAAAATAACTACAACTACTATTTTTAATCTTTATTATGGTAGTGGCAGATGGCCGACGCCAAAAAAAACCTACTATAAAGTTTCGTTTTTTTGTTTTGTTTTTACTTGCATTGAATTATTGAAATTAATAATAAATAATTGGTTTCTTGAAATACCTTCAAAATTAAGTCATTATTAAATCAAGTATAGAAATGACGAATAACATATCCTGTTTGAATTTCAATACAAATTTTATAAAATAGCGAAAACTACTATTTTTTAAACATTATTATGGCAGTGGCAGATTACCGACGCCAAAAAAACTATTACTAATTTTCGTTATTTTTTTTTAACTTGCACTGAATTATAGAAATTGAATTGAATAATAAATAATTGGTTTCTTGAAATACCTTCAAAATTTACTTATTATTAAATCAAGTATACAAAAAGTAATTATGACGAGTAACACATCCTGTTTGAATTTCAATACATTTTTTTTTTTTTCGATGTTTATCGAGTTGCTTATATTAATTAATATTATAAATTTTGTATGTAAATGAAATCAATTCGAATGCATTCATTATGTTTTGAATATTTTCAAGAAAAAGATCGATCATTTTGATAAAAAAAATCACTTATTTTAACAAACTCCATTTTTTTTACCGAAATCTGCCACTACAATTAAAAACAACTTCTACAACTTTTATTGAAGTTGTTGATTAAAAAAAAAGTTGTAGAAAACATTTAAAAAATGATATTTTCGAAAACAAATGAACATTAATTCAGGATAATTTGTTTATCGAGTTGCTTATATTAATATTATAAATTTTGAATGTAAGTGAAATCAATTCGAATGCATTCATTATGTTTTGAATATTTTCAAGAAAAAGATCGATCATTTTGATTAAAAAAATTCACTTATTTTAACAAACTCCATTTTTTTACCGAAATCTGCCATTACAATTAAAAACAACTTCTGCAACTTTTATTGAAGTTGTTGATTAAAAAAAAAAGTAGTAGAAAACACATTTAAAAAAATGATATTTTCTAAAGCAAATGAACATTAATTCAGGATAATTTAATTAAAATTAAAACACTTGGCTTGTTTCATTTAAATAAGTGAATTTCACTTATTTGAATAAACAAACCAAGTGTTTTAATTAAATTATCCTGAATTAATGTTCATTTGTTTAATTAAAATGAAAACAAAAAAATTGTTTCACTTATTTTAGTAAACAAATCAAGTGTTTTATTTAAATTATTCTGAATTAATGTTCATTTGTTGAATTCAAATTAAAACACTTGGTTTGTTTATTCAAATAAGTGAAACAAGCCAATTGTTTCACTTATTTTAATAAGCAAATCAAGTGTTTTAATTAAATCATCCTGAATTAATGTTCATTTGTTTAATTAAAATTAAAACACTTGGTTTGCTTATTCAAATAAGTGAAACAAGCCAATTGTTTTATTTAAATAAGTGCAACAAGCCAATTTTTCACTTATTTTAATAAACAAACCAAGTGTTTTAATTTTAATTATCCTGAATTAATGTTCATTTGTTTAATTATAATGAAAACAAGCCAATTGTTTTATTTAAATAAGTAAAACAAGTCAATTGTTTCACTTATTTAAATAAACAAACCAAGTGTTTTATTTAAATTATCCTGAATTAATGTTCATTTGTTTAATTATAATGAAAACAAGCCAATTGTTTTATTTAAATAAGTAAAACAAGTCAATTGTTTCACTTATTTAAATAAACAAAACCAAGTGTTTTATTTAAATTATCCTGAATTAATGTTCATTTGTTTAATTATAATGAAAACAAGCCAATTGTTTTATTTAAATAAGTAAAACAAGTCAATTGTTTCACTTATTTAAATAAACAAACCAAGTGTTTCAATTAAATTATCCCGAATAAATGTTCATTTGTTTAAATAAAATGAAAACAAGCCAATTTTTCACTTATTTAAATAAACAAATCAAGTGTTTCATTTAAATTATCCTGAATTAATGTTCATTTATTTAATTAAAAATAAAACACTTGGTTTGTTTATTTAAATAAATGAAACAATTGGCTTCTTTCAATTGTTTTAATTTTGTTGATTTAATTTTAATTAAATTATTCTGAATTAATTCAAAAATATTTCACCACGGGTTAAGTGAGAAATTAAATAAACAAATTGAATATTTACCTCACACTGATTATTATTATTACTTATAATAATAATAGTAATAATAATTCTTTTTTACGGAATACTCCATTTTACAATTTTTACATTACAAAAATATTAGATACTATTAGATATTAGTAGATAGGAACATATAACGATGTTATTATAGAAAACTAAATAAAATGAATAAATAAATTGAATATTCTCTAAAAAAAATAAATATTTTCTAAAATAAGATTAAAAATCAATTTATTTGAGAAAAATTGTTCGGATTTTTTTTTTTCTGTTTCGAAAATCCAACATTTTTGGCTAAAGATACTATGATACGATGTTTATTTTGATCGAAAATCAAAATAGCCCAGACAGCCTAACCCTAAATAGTAATAATCACATGCAAATATTTTAAAGAAAATTGTAACAAAAATTTGTCAGAAATTTTATAAAAAAAATTATCGCTTTATTATAAATTATTATCTCATAATTTATAATATAAATTAATATTTATTAATTTAATTTTTAATAATATATAATTGGTACAAAACTATCGATTTTTTATGACTTTAGTAAAAGTAAAAAAATTAACACTTTGGCTAAATATACTATTTGCAAAATACTATTTGAATTTAAATACGTAATTGTGATTCGATGTTTATTTTGATCGAAAATACTCCACCAAAAATTCGACCGATATTTACAAAATTTCAATTAAATATTGTGATTTTCATAAAAAAAAAACATCATTTTGCTGTTAAAATCGAAAGTTGAACATTTTCGACAATAATTAAACATTTTGGAAAACAAATTGAACATTTTCGACAAAAACGAGTATTTGGAAAATAAATTGATCATTTTCTTTAAAAAAAAATGAATATTTTCGACAAAAAAATCGATAATGTTGATCAAAAATATATTTTTTTTTTTGGAAAATCATAATCCAAAATGTATAACTAAAAAAACATTAATAATAATAATAATAATAATATAGTTTATTTCTATTTGACTCTATTTTTACTAAAGTCAACAAAAATTGATAGTTTTTTTACCAATTTTCTTAATTTTTATTATAAATAATGATATAATAATTTATTATTTTTTTTTATTTATTTAGTCTTATATAACTTCGTTATATGTTTTTCTCTAATTCTCAGTGTGAGGTGATAATTTATAATAAAATTTGTCAAAAACAATCGATTTCAGCAACAAATTGAGGAATTTTTACTTTTATTAAAGTCAACAAAAAACGATAGTTTTTTTGTCAAATTTCTTATTTTTTATTTTTAATCTTTAAGTATTGTATCATAATTTATAATAAAAATTAACAAATTTGCATCAATTCATCAGCTCGTTTCCTCAAGACAGTTAAATTAATATAATTTTAATGTTAATAACATACAGTAGATTCAGACCGTCGGTCGATAGCCCAGACAGACTAACGCTAAATATTAATAATCACTTGCAAATATTTTAAAGAAAATTGTAACAAAAATTTGTAAGAAATTTGATAAAAAAAATTATCGCTTTATTTTAAATTATTATCTCATAATTTATAATACAAATTAATATTTATTAATTTAATTTTTAATAATATATAATTGGTACAAAACTATCAACTTTTGATGACTTTAGTAAAAGTAAAAAAATTAACACTTTAAAAAAATTAACAATTGCGACGAAAATTGAACAAACTATATTTTTTTTTTAAATTAAACGTTTTTTCTTAAAAAAAATGATTAATTTCAACATTTAAAAACGATGATTGAAATAATAATAGGAAATTAAAACACTTGTTTTTTATTAGCATTATCCTTCATAATGATCACTGATCGAAACCAGTCGGAGAATAAAGTAAAATTTGCGAAACATAAAAAAACAAGTGTTTTAATTTCTTATCATTATTAATTAAAAATATTTCACCACCGGTTATATGAGGAATTTATTCAGATTATAGATGGTTGAAATGTTTCAAATTGCAGTTTTAATGAAATTAAAAAGAAAATAATTATACAGGGTGTCCCACGAGATAGTGGACAGCTGAGATCTCGAAAACGGTTAGTAGTACGAAAATGAAATTTGGTGGCTTTAAATGGTTGGAAATCTGAATATATAGATTTCATTTCCGTGAAAATGATATCAACTTCAGAATTTCAAATGGGACACATTGTATATTTATAGAGTTTTTGAAAGGTGATTGAAAGACAAATACAGCAATTATTTAATTTTCAATTTACTTTATTAACGGAATCTCCATTTCCAAATTACAATTATAATTACATATTAAAAATTTCATATTATTAGGGAGTTGTAAAAAAATAAGTTTCTGAAAAAAATTGTGTGTTGAAAATAAGTTTCTTCCATCCAATGCGAATAAGATAGATAATAGTCGACATACTCGTCATACGTAAAACTGGGAGACATCACTTACACGTAAGTCAACTTGACATCACAGATTTGTCATAAAGCGTTTTCAATTTTTTTTTACGCTTCTTTTGTTAATCCATGCCACCGCGATTATCTATTTCGATTATTACTTCAGCAATACTCCTTCATTTTACAATAAAACTCCCTAATAATAAGGTATTGCTGTATTTGTATTGATTTTAATTAGTGATGGGCAAAATCGATTATCTAAATAATCGATTTACTTCAGAACTACAAAGAATAATGAAAATTTAATTTGAAAATGTCTCAAATAATTATGGCAATATTAATGATAACAACTGCATTGAAGTTTTTAATCACACATCTTATAGAATTGATTTAATTGTCATTTGATTACCTAAAATGATCGATTATTTCGTATTCGATTACCGAAATAATCGATTTTGCCCATCACTAATGTTGATCAATCAATTAAAATAAATTGTCACAAAACCTTGTGTTTTACTTATATAATCAGTTATAATAGAGTTTCATCAAGTAATAGATTCTACCATAGTATTTATAAATTATTACATAAACAAACATTTTTATTCAGACGATATGACAAGAAAATTTTACAAAATTTATTATAACAATATGTACAATTGTGTTAGTAGTCTATCATGGGCTATCTATAAATTATTATTATTACTACTTTAACTTTAACTTTATTTTACGGAATTCTCCAATATAATTGATTACTTATGTTAATAACTTGAATTTTTCAATCAATTGCAAAATTTTACGGCTCCTCGCTTAAACGAAATAAAGAAGAAAAAAAAAAAGATCCAATCAGGGCACGGATTTTATTGACAATTAAATTCATTTCATTCACACAATTTCCGGAAACATTTTTTTTTTTAGAAAAAGCAAATTTTTGTGATCATTTGTCTAGAGCTGGACTAAACAACCCTTCTGACTGTATAATTTAGCGCTGTGAGAAAAATTAATTAAACAAAAAGGAAATTAATTACAAAAAAAAATATCTAATAATTCTCTTTGATTTTAATTTCTTTGTGATACGGTCGAACCAAAGACGAGATTTTTTCGATTCTTAATGATAATAATGGAAGGTAACAAAAAAAAAGTAAGTAATTTCGGAAGAAAAAGTGACATATTTTTTTATTCGTGCCATTCAGTAAAAAAAACGAGTAGAGATAAATACAAAAATATATATATATATAAATTTACGATGAACCGATGCTGGTTTTTTCTAGGGGCATCAAAATGTCCGGGAATACGTTGCGTTTTGTTTTTCATTCACTTCGATTGGTTGAAAGTAGGTGTAGTTAGACTAGGTATGAAAATTTGGGCGGGGGGGTGTCTTTTTTTTGCAGCAGGGTTTGTTTTTATTCGGGATTTTAGTATGGATTGCATGTTGATGATTTGATATCAATCAACAAATATTCTAGCATCGAAAATAAAAATTGTAATTTTGACTTTAAGCGAATGATAGGCATTTTATTCTATTCACGAAGTCTTTTACACTATTTAAATCGCAGTTGCATAAAATTGATCTACTTAAACCGAAATATGACTATAATTTCGATGTTAAACTAAAAAAAAATGTAGTTTTTAGATTGATACAAAATAAATTTGATTTTAAATGAAAATGTAATTATAATTTTGAAATTAATAGAAAATACCACTGTAATTTTGACATTAAAGCAAAGTGGAACTGTCATTTTTATTTTATATCGAAATAAAACTGTGGTTTTCAGTAAAATCAAATGTGGCTTTGACTTACAACAAAAATAAAATTACAATTTTGATTTTGAAACTAAATAAAATTGATAAAATTTTAATTTTGTTTCCAAACAAACATTGAAATTTTTATATTTAATCAAAATGAAACTGTGGTTTTGAGTCACAATCAAATGTGGTTTTTACTTAAAACCATAAAAAAAACTGTAATTTTTAAATCAAAATATATATACATATATATATATATATTGATTTATTAATATATATACATATATATATATATATATATATATTGATTTAAAAATTAAAAATTACAGTCTTTTTTTATTTCTTTTAAATAAGTTGCAATTTCGATTTTTAATTTGATTTAAAGTCAAAATTAAAGTAAATTATACAATCAAAATTACAGTTATAAAGTCGTATTATAACTTTTATTGTTACTTTCAATAAAAATACAACTGCGGTTTTGATTTAAAACTGAAAATTTGACTTTAAATCAAATAAAAAATCGAAATTAAAATTATATTTTGATTTGAAATCAAAGTTATTTTGTGTTGCATTGAAAATTACTAAATTGCTGAAATATTTTGATTTCAAAATAAAAAAATTACAGTTTTTTTTATTACTACAATTTTAACTTTAAATAAAAGTTAGCTTTTGACTTAAAAATAAAATAAAACTGTAATTTTGACTTTGATACAAAATATTTTGTTTTCAAATCATAATATAATTACAATTTTGACTTTAAACCAAAAATGTAATGGTAATTTTTATTTAAAACCACTAAATATCTGTAATTTTGATCCCGAAACGAAATAAAACTGTATTCTCTTCTTTCATGCAAAAATAATTCTGTTTTAAAATGAAAATATAATTTATAAACCATATAATAACTTTAAACCAGAATATTGCTGGATTTTTACGTTTTAAACCTTAACTAAACTCTAAATTAAAATATTTTTTTTTTACTTTAAATCAAAATTTTGACTTTAAACTAAAATATCACAGTGTTTTTTTTTTATTTTAAGCCATAACAAAACTGCAATTTTGACTTTAAATCAAAATAGAGTTGTGGTTTTGACATTAAACCAAAATAGTTTTGTTTTTTTAATCAAAAAATAACTGCGACTTTGTGCTCGAAAAAAAAATGACTAATTTTAATTTTTAACCAAAATATCACTGTGGTTTCCATTTTAAATCATTTCAAAATTGTAATTTTGACTTTGAAACAAAGTATAGCTCTGGGTTCGCCATGAAACCAAAATAATTTTGTTTTTTTTTTTTAATCAAAAAATAACTGTGGTTTTGACTTTAAACCAAAGTATTACTGTTTTTCATTTAAAACCATAGCAAAACTGTAATTTCGACTTTAAGTTAGAGCTGGAGTTTTGACGTAAAACCGAAATAATTTTATTTTTAAATAAAAAAATAACTGTAGTTTTGACTTTAAACAAAAATATAACAGTAATTTTGACTTAAAACCGAAATATCACTATGGTTTCCATTTCATATCATATCAAAAATGTAATTTTGACATTGAATCAAAGTAGAGCTGTCGTTTCGCCATAAAAACAAAATAATTTTGTTTTTTTAATAAAAAATAACTGTTTTGACTTTAAACGAAAATATCACAGCGGTTCCCATTTGAAACTGTAATTTCAACTTTAAATCAAAGTAGAGTTGCGGTTGGGACATAACACCGAAGTAATTTTGTTTTTCAATAAAAAAAATACTGTGGATTTGACTTTAAACCAAAATATCACTCGTTTCCATTTTAAACAATAACAAATCTGTATATTTGACTTTAAAACGAAGTACGATGTGGTTTTGACATAAAACCAAAATCATTTTGTTTTTAAATAAAAAAAAACAATTTGACTTTAAATGGAAATATAACAGTAATTTTCACTTAGAACGAATATAACAAAAAATATAAATAGAAAACAAGTATTCATTCCACTTGGTCACAGTTATTTAAATATATTAAATAAAAATGATTGAAAATAATTAATAAATTATTTCCACATTTAGCTCTGTGACTATTGACTTACTTACGTAAGTACGTTAAACAAATGCACATTAAAACAACTACTTCCCGGGCAAATACCCACGCCGGACATTGAATTACATAATGTACACCTGCCGCTGCATATCAACAAATATTGAATAATGCAACAATATTTTTGATTTAATTCTTTTCGTTTAATTTTATTCGGTTTTGATTTAAATTGAATTAATTTGGTTTAATTTAATTTAATTTGATTTAGTTTAATTTGATTTAATATAACTGATTTAATTTTGCTGATTGTATTTGAATTAATTTAATTGATATTTTTAACATCTTTAAATTGTGTAAGGCATAGCTGTACTGACGAGGGATAGATCCCGAAACACGTGTCTGCAGATGGCCTTATATTAAGTAACGTTAATTTTTGTTGTTTTTACATAAAATTTTTCTCGGATCAAAAATATTGTTGCATTATTCAATATTTGTTGATATGCAGCGGCAGGTGTACATTATGTAATTCAATGTCCGGCGTGGGTATTTGCCCGGGAAGTAGTTGTTTTAATGTGCATTTGTTTAACGTACTTACGTAAGTAAGTCAATAGTCACAGAGCTAAATGTGGAAATAATTTATTAATTATTTTCAATCATTTTTATTTAATATA
Source organism: Philonthus spinipes (assembly GCA_963082785.1). Lineage (NCBI taxonomy): Eukaryota > Metazoa > Arthropoda > Insecta > Coleoptera > Staphylinidae > Philonthus > Philonthus spinipes. The sequence goes on from OY720314.1 coordinate 20,328,863, forward strand.
CGAATATAACAATGTGGTTTGTATTTTAAAACATAATAAAACTGTAATTTCGACTTGAATTCAAAGTAGAGTCGCGGTTTTCTAATAATAATATATTTATTTACGGTATCTTCTTTTTACGTATTTACGTAAAACCGAAATAATTTTGATTTTATATCAAAAAAATACTGTGGTTTTGACTTTGAACCAAAATATCACTGTGATTTCCATTATAAACCATAACAAAAATGTAATTTTTATTATAATTCAAAGTAGAGCTGTAGTTTCTCCATAAAACCAAAATAAATTGTTTTTAAATAAAAAAAATATCTGTGGTTTTGACTTTAAACCAAAATATCACTGTGGTTTCTATTTTAAACCATAACAAATCTGTAAATTAGACTTTAAATCAAAGTAGAGTTCCGGTTTTGACATAAAACCGAAATAATTGTATTATCTTATGTATCTTAAATAAAGTTGTGGTTTTGACATGAAACCAAAATAGTTTTGTTTTTTTTAAATCAAAAATAACGGCGAGTTTGTGTTTAAAGAAAAAAATGACAGTAATTTTAATTTTTAACCACAATATCACTGTGGTTTCCATTTTAAATCATTTCAAAATTGTAATTCTGACTTTGAAACAAGCTCTGGTTTCGGTATGAAACCAAAATTATTTTGTTTTTTTTTAATCAAAAATAAACTGTGGTTTTGACTTAGACCAAAAAATCACTCGGGTTTACATTTTAAACTACAAAAAACTCTAACTTTAACATTAAATCAAAGTAAAGTTGTGATTTTAATATAAAATAACAATAATTTTGATTTTATATAAAAAAAAATGACTGTGGTTTTGACTTCAAACCAAAATATCAATGTGGTTTCCATTTTAATAAAACACAATAAAACTGTAATTTTGACTTTAAACCGAAATATAACTGCATTTTTTACTTTGCATAAAATTGGACTTACATTTTTTTATATAAAAAGTTTTTTGTAGTAAAAACAAAACATAAAAAATAAACACAGATATTAAAGGAATTTAATTAAAATTAATTTTGTTTTGTAATTAAATCAATAACCACAAAATGAAAAAATAATAAAGAAGAATTGAGTGTATGCAAATCCACAACAAGGATAAATAAACAAAAAAAGTAAACTACAGGCAATAAAGGAATTTAATTAAAACAATTGATTTTTCAATTACGCATAAAACAATTCGTTATGTAATTTAAAGGAAAAATCACTGAACAAAATTCCACGCCAAGATGAAATAAAGCAAACAAAAGAATAGACTACACTAATTCAAATCCAACGTCAAGATTAAATAAACAAACAAAAGAATAAGCTGCAGATATTTATTTTTTGCTTGTTTATTTAATTTTGACGTCGGATTTAATTCAGTGATTTTTTTTATATAAATTACATAAATTTAAATAATAAACTGCAGATGTTTATTCTTTTGTTTGTTTATTTAATCTTGGCGTTGAATTTTGTTCAGTGATTTTTGTTTTAAATTACAAAACGAATTGTTTTTGTGTATAATTAAAAATATCACTGAATCCAATTCTCATTAAGACTAAACAAACAAACTACAAGTATTAATGAATTGAATTAATACAATCCTCACCAACACTAAATAAACAAACAAAAAATAAACTGCTGATATTAAAGGAATTTAATGAAAACAATTTTGTTTAGAAATTAAAAAAAAATCATTGAATTCAGTGATTTTTTTAATTATAGCAAGGCTAAAAAATAAACTGCAGATATTATTTATTTATTTTTATTTGATTTAATTAAAACAATTTTGTTTTGATTTAAAGAAATCATTGATTCCAACCAAGGTCAAGACTAAACAAAACACTAAAAGGAATTGAGTGTATCCCAATTCACAAGTATAAATAAACAAAAAAAAATGAACTGCAGATAATAAGGGAATTTAATTAAAACAATTGTTTTTTTTTTAATTACACATAAAACAATTCGGTTTGTAATTTAAAGAAGACATCACTGATCAAATCCAACGTTAAGATTAAATAAACAAATAAAAGAATAAATAAAGGAAATTAATTAAAACAATTGATTTTGGTAATTACACACAAAACAGTTCGTTTTGTAATTTAAAACAAAAATCATTGAACAAAATCCAACGTCAAGATTAAATAAAACAGACAAAGAATAAACTGCACTAAATCAAATCCAACGTCAAGATTAAACGAATAAACAAATGATTAAGTCACAGATGTTTATTTTTTTGTTTGTTTATTTAATCTCGACGTTGGGTTTTGTTCAGTGATTTTTGTTTTAAATTACAAAACGAACTGTTTTGTGTGTAATTACCAAAATCAATTGTTTTAATTAATTTCCTTTATTTATTCTTTTATTTGTTTATTTAAACTAAACTTTAGTGATGTCTTCTTTAAAATACAAACTGAATTGTTATCTGTGCAATTCAAAAATCAATTATTTTAATTAAATTTAAGAATAAACTGCAGATAAGTTTATTCTTTGCTTAATTTGTTTAATCTTGACGTTTGATAAAACGATTTTTTGAAAAAAATCATTGAATCCAATCCTGTAGGATTGGAAGAATAAACTACAGATATGAATGAATGAATCCAATCGAAAATAAGCAAAACAAAAACTGCAATTTCAACTAAAATAATTTATTTTATAATTTAAAACAAATCAAGTCTAAACAAACAAAAAATAATCTGCAGATATTGTTTGAATCGAATTGAAACAATCCGTTTTGTAATTATTTCAACAACAAAAATCATGAAATGCAATCCACAATAAGCCCAGACAAACCTGAAACAAACAAAAGAAAGCCGACCCCCCGCCCCTCTCTTGACAAATAGATGTAAGACTCGATGGTTTGTTAACAAAAAAAAAGGAAAAAAGTAATCTTGCATATCTATTCATGCCAATAAATTAAGATTAAAAACAATTTACTAAGATATAAATTTAAAGAAGAAGAAAAGAAAACATATATAGTATATATAAATAAAGTAAAACAAAGAAGAAAAAAAAAGAATGAACAGTATTAAAATTTGTACCTAAAGGTAGCGGTTTAGATATTTTATAAGATTATTGACGCGAGAGAGAGAAGTAAAAAAAAAATATGTGAAGAAGTAAAATTAAATAATTATATAAATTTTAAAGTTTATCTTTCTAATAAAACAAAAATATTGAAATTATTAAAGTAAATTGAATATTTGGTCTTTACACGATGGGAAAACGGAGAAGGTAGATTTTTATTACTGAACCAACTGGAATTAATTAAATTAAATTTAAAGAAAAAAAAATATGTGAAGAAGAATAAAAAAAAAATATAAAATTTTTGGCGTGAAGTAGAATAGTGTCCGTATTGTCTTTAACTGTGTATTTTAGACTAATATAAAACCAACTCGGGCTCGTTTTGTTTTCACTTTGTTACGTTGCGGATTATTTGTTTTTATTATTTTGTTAAGCAGAGCTGGTTTTATACAGAGAGGCTAGTTAAATTAATCAGATTGCTCCCGTGTTGTCATTGAAATATATTAAAGAATTAAAAAAAAAACGAGAAGAAATACGAAGAAGATGCATTTTCGACCCCTCATATGCAACAAGATGCCTTGATACAGTACAACACAACCATTTTTACACTACAAGCGTGAATTAAAAAAAATAAAAATAAATTACTGATATATTATATATACCTCAATACTCAGCCAACCTTCAGATGTACTTATATTGTATCGTAGTAGTTTTAAGGAACAAAAAAAAAACGTGAAACGTTAGCTTTAGACATGCTTCTCTATTTTTATTATTGTATCTTGAATGTTTGTTCTTTCTTTTTTTGTTTTTTTTTTATTATTTTTGCGTCTATTTCGAGTTGTTCGAAATTAAAAATGCGCTGATTATACGAAAAAAAAATTGTTTTAAAATACCCACACACACACACACACAAAGTCATAGATTAATCTTGCACTTGAAAAGAAAAAAAAGAGGAATAAATTAATATCCCCGATGGTTGAACGACGTAACAAATGAATCAGGGAGTAGAACTTATATATATATATATAAATAAAATATGCTTAAAATACAATATTTTTGATTAATAAATGTATATTTAACGTAATAGTAGCCTAATTATATTTATAATTGTAAATGAGATGTAACAACTGTCGGGTTTATTGATTTTATATTCAATTGTTTTAGAAAAGGAGAAGAAAAAAATAAACGTAATTTTTAAAATAAACAATTGAAAATAGAAGAAACATTTATTTAAAAAAATGAATATCAAATTAGCAAAACAATTAATAAACATTTATTACAAAGGAATGTCACTTTTTTTAAATAAAAGAATTTCAAGCAATTGTTACAACAAAATTAATACATAATGAAATAAACAAAACAGCTTGAAACATTTAAACGACAATTTAAAAACTAAAAACAAATGTGAAACTTTTTTAAACAAATAAAATAATTTAATCATTTATTGGAAATAATGTTTCGATAATCAAAACAATTTCAAACAATTTTTCCAAAATAATAGAACTTTTTGAAATAAACTTTTGTTAGAAATGATTTTTTTTAAATAAATAAAACAATTTTATAACCTAATTATTTTATTTTCGTGAAGAAATAAAACTTAAAATAAACAAAAGAAAAGTATTTTCTTCATTTGTTTAAGAAAAGTCGTGTGCACTTTTCATTATTTATTAATAAACAAAATAATGTCAAACTTATTGTGAAATGAATGTGTTTTAAAAAGCTTTCTCCGCAAAAAAAAATGTATTAATTTTCGAATTTTAAAAACGCAGAAAATGCGACGTAAATCGTGCTTTTTGTGTAAAATCGAAAATAACTCAAAAACCGCGGATGGAGTATTTTTTGTATATTCTGAAAGGTGAAGGTTTGATTTACACCCCCCACAAAATTTTACGAAGCCACCCCGCAAAAAAATCAAATAATGAATTTTCGTATTTTAAAAAATAATAAATTGCGACGAAAATTCATGTTTTGTGGATGAAAGTGAAAATAAATCAAAAACCGTTAAAGTGGTACTTTTTGTTTTTTACATGTTCTAAAAGGGGAGGGTTTGATTCACACCCCCACAAAATTTCACAAAGCCACCCCGCAAATAAATCAAGGGTAATTTTTTGTTTTTCACATATTCTGAAAGGGGAGGGCTTGATTAACACCCTCACAAAATTTCACGAAGCCACCCCGCAAAAAAATCAAATTATAAATTTTCGTATTTTAAAAAGTCAGAAATTGCGATGAAAAATCACGTTTTGTGGATGAAAGTGAAAATAACTCAAAAACTGTTCAAGGGGTACTTTTTGTTTTTTTACATATTCTGAAAGGGGAGGGTTTGATTCACACCCCCTACAAAATTTCAGGAAGCCACCCCACAAAAAAATCAAATTACGAATTTTCGTATTTTAAAAAACCATAAATTGTGACGAAAATTCACGTTTTGTGGATGAAAGTGAAAATAACTCAAAAACCGTTCAAGGGGTATTTTTTGTTTTTTTACATATTCTGAAAGGAGAGGGTTTGATTCACACCTCTACAAAATTTCACGAAGCCACCCCGCAAAAAAATCAAATTACGAATTTTCGCATTTTAAAAAATCAGAAATTGCGACGAAAAATCACGTTTTGTGGATGAAAGTGAAAATAACTCAAAAACCGTTCAAGGGGTATTTTTTGTTTTTCATATATTCTGAAAGGGGAGGGTTTGATTCATAACCCCACAAAATTTCAAAAAGCCACCCTTCAGAAAAATCAAATTATGAATTTATTTAAAAAAATAGCTTTTATTCCATAAGAACTGTTTGAAACTGTCTTATTTACTTAAAAATGATATTCTTTTGTATCAAATGTTTTACATTCGTTTGTTTATTTCAAAAACAATCAATTATTTTGTAATACATGTTATAAATTCGTTTGTTTATTTCAAAAACAATCATTTATTTTATAATAAATGTTTCAATTATTTTGTTTATTAAAAAAAAAACATTTAATTTACAAAAACAGTTTCCTTTATTTGTTAATTCATGAATTTAATAATTTATTATTGTTTGAATTGTTTTGTTTATTAAAAAATGCATTTAATTTATAAAAAAAAATATTTGATGATTAATGAATTTAATAATTTATAATTATTTGAATTGTTTTGTTAATTTAAAAAAATGCTTTTAATTTATAAAGAAATATTTTAAAGATTTAATTTTTAATTAATCGAGACGAATTTTATTTAAAATCATTTACGATGAAACAAATGCAGCTTGCGTTTTGAAATAAACAAACAATTGAAGAAGAAGAAGAAGAAGAAAAACGCAGATTTATTATAAAAATCCCCCCTTTCTTCCTGTTTTGTTTCGTGCGTACAATTTTATGCAAACGAAATTTTTGTTTTTGGAAAGGGATTTGTTTTTATAATAAACCAAATAAATAAATGAATACATATATTATATCTAGATTAATTAAGGAGAATAAAAAAACATAAATAAAACATATCAATAGTTAATTATTAATCATTTCATTTTAATATTTGTATAAATTAAAAAAAAAGAAACTATTTACATATTTGTATATATCTTAATAGAATTTTAAAAATTATAAAAAGGAACAAAATCTATGACTTTGCATTTATATACGAAACAATTGAGGGTTTTTGTTTTCATTTTGAATGAATAAAATAAATGAAAAGCGTAATTTAAAACAATTTACTACAACGTATTTTAAAACAAAGATGTTTTCTTTGTTATAAAACATTTCCAATTTAAAACAATTGTAGTATAAAAATAAAAACGTACAAACGTGATTTAAAACAATATAATACAACGTACTTTAAAACAAAGAAGTTTTTTTTGTTTTAAAACATTTCCAATTTAAAACAGTTGTAGTATAAATATAAAAACGTACAAACGTTTTGAATGAAACATTTTAAATATTCTAAAACAAACATTCATTTTTTTTTTTCGAAATATTTGAAATCTAACTTCCTTTTTATTTAGAATAAAACATGTTGCGAAATAATTGCATGAATGTTTCTATAATAAAAAAAACAACTATAAATAAATGAAAAGCGATACAAATATACTTTTGTTTTATTTATAGGTTTTTTATCTTATTCGGAGCTATTCCGTATAGAAAATGTTAAGTTTAACGTATATGTAATTAATTAACTTCCCATTCTTTGTATGTGTATCTATTACAAATCTATGGATCTATTTTATCATCACAGTCTATTGCTTAGACCGGGGCTATTCTGTAAGAGAAATGATGGTTACGTTGATATATTAAAATGTATAAGTCAAATTGCCAATTCAGCTGTGTTTTTTTTTTTGGCTTAGGGAACAACATCTATTTGTGTGGTGTTGTAAACCATACTTTTAATTCGAGGTTATGTTGATATACAACTTATAAGCATAGATATTAATATATTAACATCTATGCTTATCAGACAGTTCAGTGAGTGTCAAAATCAGCCTGTGAATTTATTCAAAAAAATCCAGTTATCAAATTTAATTTTTTATCGATTAATTCTTTGAAATTACAAGTTGGATTCTAACAAACATTTATTCGTAGCAAAAAAATATACCGTAAATTTTATAATGTTATAAAAAACAGAGCAGTGAAACAATTGAAATGAAATATTTAAATATGCATTTATGTTGGATTGTAAACCGAGCTTTTAATTCTTCTTTATGTTAAAAAAAACAAATTCCAGCTATAAAATTTGATATTTTGTTTTCAATCGATTATCCTTTGAAATTACAAGTTGCGTTTTAACAAAAATTTATTCGCAGCAAATACACCCTAAATTTAGTGATATTAAAAACAACAGAACAATGAAACAATGAAATTAAACATTTATCATTAATGCTTTATTGTAAACCGAACTTTTAATTCTTTTGACTTTTTGTTTTTCAATCGATCATTTCTTTGAAATTACAATTTGGATTATAACAAAATTTGTTCGCAGCAAAGATACATCCTAAATGTATTCATATTAAACAAAAACAAAGCAGTTAAAAACTGTTGTGTTTTATTTCACGTTTTTTTTTTATTGTAGAAACGCTACTGCAATTGTTTCGCAACATGTTTTTTTTTTTTTTTTAATTAAAAAAGTAAATATGAATGAATTATTAAAAATCTGCTAATAAAACAAATAAGAACAAATTTCATAGTTCTTCATTTTAAACTGTGTTTGTATTTGTAAATAAAACAAATGAAATCATTGCTTAAAGTTAATTAAATTTAAACTGTGTTTTTAATTATAAATAAAACAACTGAAATTATAGTTTAAAGATAATTAATTAAAAACTTAGTTGAAAGTTTTTTAATAGTAAATAAATCAAATAAAATCATATTTTAAAATAAATTATATTCAATTAAAAACACAGTTTAAATTAAATAACTGTATATTATGATTTCATTTGTTTTATTTGTAATTAAAAATATTAAACTTTATTTTTAATTACAAATAAAACAAATGAAATCATAATCAGTTTATTAATTTAAACTGATTGTGAATGTAATTAAAAATATTAAACTTTATTTTTAATTAATAAATTATTAATTTAAACTGATTATGATTTCATTTGTTTTATTTGTAATTAAAAATAAAGTTTAATATTTTTAATTACAAATGAAATCATAATTCAAAGTTATTTAATTTAAATTGTATTTTTAATTGTAAATAAAACAATTGAAATCATAATTACATTTAGTCACATTAAAAAAAACAGTGCAGTGCAAAAAAATAAATTAAAAACTGTTGTTTCTTATTTGACTTTATTTATTATAGAAACGCTGCTGCAATTGTTTCGTAACATATTTTTATTACAATAACAAATATGAGTGATTTATTAAAAATCTGCGAATAAAACAAAAATTGTTTATTGTTATTCAAGTCACTATTTGGTTTTGAGTTATGTGAAGTATCAAAATTTTAATTAAAATATTTATTATTTTCTTCAATGTTTTATTTTTATGTCAGATCCAAATTGAAAATTAGTACGTAGTACTCGAAATGTAAGAAGAAACAAGAAAATATACATATTAGGATAAGGAAAACACTTAGTAGCATTTTTATAGAACTTAACAATTTATTTCACTATGCCTAGTTTCGACTACACGGTAATCATTTTCAAACTGAGTACTCAGTTTACCTTTATCTTTATCCTAATATTGTAAATGTAACAACGAAGTAAACGCCTCAAAGATTCGAGAAAATGTACATCTGACATTTAAAAAAAATATTGAAAAATTAACAAATATTCATTTTTTCAATATTTTTTCAAAATGAATAAATATTCATTTTTTCAATATTTAATTAATTTTTTTAGTAATTAATTAAATTGATATTCCTTTTAAAAATACATTTATTTCTATGAATCGAATTGTTTTAATGATTAATTAAATATATTTTATTTATTCAATCAAAATGAAACAAAAACACTACTTTCAAAAACGTTTTATTTTTTTTATATTTTTTGACTCGTCTTAATTAACTTTTGACCCTTATTAATATATAAATATATATATACACACATAAAAAAATAAACAATGACATACTTTTCTTCGTGGGCGCGCAGCGCCATCTTCTTAAACTGTGCGCGCCCCCTGGGTAAACTTTTCCACTTGTTTTGTTATTTTTTATAAGCTCCTCCCCCCTTGTAATGTAATTACTATTATTATTAACGATTATATATATATTTTTTGTGTAAATAAAAAGATTAGATTTTTGAAATCTTCTTACGATCGCAGACTAACTGAAACCGGAGAAGCTTCTTGGGTACGAATGGATGCTCTTTTTTGTTTTCGGTTATCGGCTTCACACGAGACATGCTTCCAACTTTTTTTTTTAAATGATTATTATTATTGCTGTCATTATTATTAATTATTATTATTATTAGTTGCTAGGGATTATTTCTTATTTTTTATTTAAAGTTTATGATTATTATTATTATTAATTATTATTAAGGATAACTTTTGTTATTTGAAGAAAAAAAAAACTTATGAATATATTATCAATTGATTGTTGGTGTAATAAAATAACTAAAATTTACGAAAGATTTGCTTTGTTGTTGTTTTTCTTTTCATTCCTACCTGATTTTCCTCCTTCTTGATAAACTTTGATTAAAAGGCAAGTAATTCAAATGAGGATTGAAATGAATTAGGTAAGTATATATTTTCGGGGAAATATATTGGTTTTTCCAAGAAGGAAATTTAATTTTTTATCCTGAAATTAGATTAAAAAAATAATCTTTAATCAATATATTGTTTACTATGGGTTAAGTTAGAAATTAATTTATTACATTCCATCTTCTTGTTTCTCTCATTCTCTTTAGATGGGATTTAAATAAGAAGCAGATGATTTAAATAAGGACTGAAATAAAATCAGTGGCGTAACTACCTTTCGTGTTGTAGGTTAGGCAACGGAAATATTTTGCTCTCTTTACGATGCTAGTTTTTAATAAGGATGTGTGCTTCTTGAAGGAACATTTTGGATCTAGGTGAATTCCCAGGTATTTACAAGAGGGAGAGGAGGGAATTATTGTACCATTGACATTTACTGTTAGAGGGTTGGGTGAAATTCTGTGATAAAGTAGAAAAAGTTGGGATTTATTAGGGTTAATTTTCAGCATATGGAGGTTCTATTGATGAATATTTGTAGGGACTCTAGGGCTGATGTAAGGTTCGAGGAGTGGGAAATAAACACTGTATCATCGGTAAACTGAAGGGAGAAAAGCGATCCCTGTTCGGGATAAAATGATGATGATGAGAGGGATTTTCTGATACGGATTTGTAGTTTTACTCTTTTCTATTTATATTCAAAAATATTTTCCTGAAGTACGACTTAGGATTCAAGTGAAGTTTCAAAAATGTAAGTTATAGTAACTAAGCTACCGAAGAGGTGAGATAACCCTGTCCCTGGATGTAGGATATAAAACCAACGGATCGCAAGTAACATCAGGATTAAGTTCTTTGGGTAAGTATATTAGTTAAATCATATTAAATCTGCAAAACACAGGTTGATAATAATAATAATACATAAGACTTTATTATAACATGATCGCAGTACACAACAGATTATTCAAAGTTAATAATTTAATGTGCCTACTACTGAAACAATATATTTAGAAAATTCCTGGCGAAATCTTTCCGTATTGGTGTCGAGATTGACGTTGATTTGTGATATTTTAGAAAATATTGCAGCTGTAAATAACAAAAATCAAAAATTAACATAACACAAATTAAATAGAATACTTTGAGGATGCGGTTTAGACGAAAGTTATATAAATATTGGCAATCACTAATTCGAGTTAGATTGCTGTTGTGATCAATGAAAAATATTGTATTATACTTTAAAGTAATCTTAAAATAAGCAGGAGTTTTATCAGATGAATTAAAAATTATTTTAATGTTTAGTTTGTGTAAAAAATAATTATGAAAAACAAATTTTCATTGTCAAATTATAGCAAATTTTAAATTATTTTTTGGCAATGAAAACTTGTGCAATGAAAATTTAAAGGATTTCATTAAATTCTGAATTCAAATTACTTAGCCGACATGACCTATTAATTTCATTATATCTTACAATTTTCTTTTCTAACTTGAACTAGTGATTTGACGTAATATACGAAAATTAATGATTTATTTTTTATTTAGACTGATATTTTATACTTGGTGGATAAAAAATATAAATATATATTCATATTATTAAATCTCTTTTTTCAAACGATTATTTTCATTTTACTATATAGCTATCTCTTTCTACTAAACCGCAATCTTAAACTATAAATATACATAATAAAACAGATGGTTTATAGTATCACATTTTTTATGAAACTATAAATCAAGTAAAATTAATTGACTGAGTTACGTGAAGATCAAATGTGATTGATAAAAAAAGCACTAATATAAAAGTACTAGGAAAAGATATTAGTGTGTTTTTATCAATTGTAAATCAAGTATTATTACATACATAAACATCTTTATTTCTGACATTGGAATATACAATATCTAACAATACACTAAAGTTCACAATATATTTCTAATTAAATTAAATAAAATGAAACAAAGATGATTCACACATTTTCAGTTATTTAAATTACAATGAAATTAAAGAATGGAAATTTCTGGCAATGCTCAATAAAATACGATCAATCCCTTTTTCCAACTGCAAAAAAAATACTTACACTGTAAGTTTTACAAATATCTATTGAAACTACTACTTCCCGAGCATTTACCCCGGCGGACATTGGATTACACAATAGACATTTTTTGTTGCATGCTGGCTATCGACCAGTGGTCTTTCAGCCTAAAGTATTATTATTTATATTTAAAATAAAACTTCACCAAGAAACTTGATGCTTGATACAGACTTTTAAATTTGTTTTGTATAAAACTAAATTAATACACTAATGCTAAATTAATTTATCGTGAATATAGTTTCAACAATTTACTAACATTTTTACTCCTATTCCGAAAGATATACTCATTTTGTTAGTTGTTCCAATCAGGTTGATTGTTTCCACTTTTGTCTCTTTTTACCTGAACCACTATAACCTTTATTTTGATAGTGTAAACTCTAGTCAGAATAATTTTATCACTTTTTCGGATATTTAATAGGGCTGTGAAGTTAGCAATAGATTAAAAATATCAAAATAATTACGGTTTTTAAAATACAATAAAGATTTAAGATGCGTTAAGGTATTAATAAACCGTTGATGTAATAAAATTTTAATTTCGCAATTTATAAATAAAACATGTTTGATAATGACAAGCTAAATTTGTCGAAACTGCATTCGCATAAAATAAACAAGTGTTATAGAAACAAAGTAATAAGTGTTTTATTGTAAAATTAACGTGTATTACGAAGTAGAAGCATTCACAATACTGAATTTAGAATTTTAATCCATTATCCCCAAATTTCACGTCCCATTTTTTCTATCCCAACCGTATTTTTAACAAAATTCGCAATTTATAAATAATTAAAATAAATTGAATTAAAAAATAAATAATTAAAATTTATTTATAAATTAAATAAAATAAATTGAATTAAAAAAAAAATAATTAAAATTTATTTATAAATTGCGAATTTTCTTAAAAATACGGTTGGGATAGAAAAAAATGAAGGTGAAATTTGGGGGTAATGGATTAAAATTCTAAATTCTGTATTGTGGAGGCTTCTACTTCGTTATACATGTTAATTTCAACAAAAACTGTTACTTCTCTAACTTCACACCCGAACAAGGGGTTCCACAAGGTTCCCCCCTATCCCCGCTCTTCTGTTCCGACATATATTATCCCTCATAATTCACTCATTGATAACTGACGCTAGACAGAAATGACAAACCTTGGCAGAAAGACCGCTGGTCGATAGCTATTTGACAGTAACAGTTACATCACCTTTGTTTACGCCTTTCGACGATTTGGGTTATAAAATTACTTAAACAAGTAATATTAAAATAAAATAAATTTATTCGTAACAACGTGCATCAAATTAAATAATATATATTTTATTTAATTTTTTTAAATGAAAAAATGATAAAAATAAGTTAAATTAAATGAATAAAGTATAAAATGTTACAGTAAAAATTAACAAGTAAAATAAATGAATGAATAAATATTATAAGTTACAAGTGATTGAAAATTGACAGATTGCAAATTTCACAAGACGAAAGAAAAATGTGAGAATTTACTTGTACGCTGGTTGAAGAAGAAGTGATGATCTTAGGATTTAATCTCGGGGACAAATTTGGAAGAATGATTTCATTGGTTAAAAGCAGTCACGGGGTGCAAAAGGAGAGAAAGAAAGTTGAGGGAAAAGTAGGATAGCGTACAAGTACTTGGAAGGTTTAAAACGTGATCCATGCTTCATTTCTCAAGGTTAGGGCTGTAAAACTCTGTTGCTAGAAAATCTTTATTACCCCTTAAAAATCACGTCTGAAATCAGCACAAAAGATTCGCTCAAAATTTTTGGACAAAGAGTTTTACAGCCTGTATATTGGGGTGCGCAAACTGACCGTCGTAAATGCAGTCTGAGCCCCACAGTAAATGTAATAAAGTAATAAATCAAAGAGTCCGTATCTAATTCGCGGATATGTCGCGAAGAACCTTATTTGATGATTACTTTTTTTTAAGTTTAAATATTATAATAACAACAAGTATATATGTATGTATCTGTGTATATTGAAACTATATTCACCGAATAAATTAATTGTTATACAAACAGTCTTATTATTTATAATAGAAAAATTAAAAGTAAATTCAAAAATAGTATAGTAAGGAAATTAAATCTGTTAAAGTGTTTTCCGATGTACTCACGTAATTTCGCAACATATTCAGTTGATGGCATTGCGCAAACCAAACAGGCTCTCAGGCTAAAATTCTGCTGGCTGACAAAATAATTATACATGTAGTCCAGTTTCTTCGCGCCTTCTTCATCGCCGCTGGAATACACGAACACTATTCCGTCAGCGTTTTTACGAAAAATTGGCCAATACGACATGCACCTATTAAACAAAAAATGCGGTTACAGTTACGGTTTTGTGGGAGGTGCGCTTTTAGCGTAATGCTTCCTCCCTTTTAGGGTATCTGGACCATGTGTCAGCACAGCCAGCCTACCTCATCAAGATAAGCTAGCAGTGCCGAGGCAGGTAGATCCCTGATTTTCGTCATTTCCGGCCATTCCTCACCCAGTATGGCTTTTCTGCTGGACTTTAGCGCTGGGCAATATCCAAGGATATATACAGGGTGGCGCAAGATTCCGATGAAGTCCAATATCTCGGTTATTTAGAAATTTACAAAAAGATATTACTGACATAATTTGTAGCTACTGTCAAACTTCACATTTTAAAATTGGTTTCATATATACAGGGTGTCCAATAATCACGTGACGTATCAAACATATGATTTTTTAAATGGAATGCTATATTTTTTATGTCGATTTTAGATTCTACGCTTAAAATTAATCATTTTTGACATCAGGTTTATTAGGTCAGTTTTTAATATTTTAAAAGTTATAAACAATTTAAGGTTGAAATCAATGGAAGATTGGGGCCTCATTTTTCAAAAATGAAAAACGATGTAAACTTTCTGTTAACGCAATTTAATTGAAAAAATGCTTAATAATATAAGGAATAATCGTTTGTTACCATAAAGCAAATGTTGTGTACAGGGTGAAACAATACGCAAAATGATTTTTTTCTTTTTTCACTTAAATGGAACACCCTATATTTTTTACACTATTTCGATAGATAATTGATTGTTCTTTAATTTTTGTATAATAAACTATACCCCTATCTGTTACCATTTTTTAACAATTTCAATTCAAAGTACAAAATTATAAGTTTCGCTTATAATCTATAATTTAAGTAGGCTATAATTAAAACAAATGCAATTCATAATCGTTTTCTGGTATTTAATAACATACTTACTCCCTAACCTAAAAGGATATTCAAATGACAATCGATATTTAAAGGCGCATGAAAAATATAAAGAATATAGTTGCTCAACGATTATTTAGCGAGTTATAATGGTTATTGGGACATATTTTTTAAGAAAAAAATTGTAAAATGTTTGAATGCTATTGAATTTAAAAAAATGTGAATGTGTGAAATAAATACATAAAAATGTTAACAAAATATAATGATATAAATATTTTATTATTTCACTTAGTATCTATTTTCGGTTTTTCAGTCAACATGAATTGTTTAAATAAATCAATTTAAGAAGCATATAGGAATATTTTAAATATTTTTCGAATAATAACCAAAAAATATAGCTGTTGTTAGTTTTTAACAATTAAATTAATCATTTATTGAAGAAGTATGTTTAACTGCACCAGTGTTACAAAATATAACGTAAAATGTACTTTACTTACTAATTATAATATTAAGCGTTGAAAGTTACTAAATAAATTAGTTGTTCTGGCGCGGCCTACTTTGGTTAAAAATTCTATACCAAATTATTTAATCAAATGCAATTTTGGAGAATAAATTGATGATAATAATAGGAGTCGTAAAATCTGTTTAAAAATAAATTATTAATATTAACATACCTTTATAGAAAAAATAACTTCCAATCTATTCCTGGTGAATCGAAAACCAACTCACCTCCACCACTCACTAATTACCACTTGTTCATAAACAAAAATAAATCGCGTTTTTAATTATTAATAATTTCTAACGTTAAAAATTAAACCGGAATAGTGAACACTGCGCGTTTTCGGACGACTGAATCGAAATACAAGAGCGCAATTATCGCAAATCAAGAAGAAAAAAACGATCGACGACTCACTCCGAGAACGCATTCCTGAGATAAGAAGATTCGTTGTACCTTGATCCTGGCGCACAGCCAAGAACATACCTATTTAAATTGTTGTATTTTCAATATTATCGTGTATTAAAATAATTACAGCTTAATATTTATTTACTTTTTTTATTAAATTCTCATTTATCCCGTGGTAAAAGAAATATGTATGAATTATGATGTATTTTAATTAATACACTTGATTATTCGTTTCACTAAATTATTTTATATTTGTGTTCGCGTAACTTTCACAACTAAATAAATTAGTTGTTCTGGCACGGCCTACTATGATTAAAAATTCTATACAAAATTTGTATTTGAGATTAAATATCTCAAAAACGGTAGACGGTAGCTATTTAATATGTTATATAAAAAATGAAGAGTGATTAATTTTATATTAAAATAGCATAAAAAATATAGGGTGTCCCATTTAAGTAAAAAGAGAAAAAAATCATTGCTTCACCTTGTATATAAAAATTTGTTTTAAGAGAAAAAAAAAGAGTGTTTCTTTTATTATTAAGTATTTTTGCATTTGTATGGCGTTGACAGAATGTTTATTTCATTTTTCATTATTGAAATATTAGGCTCTAAACATCTATCGATTTCAACATTCATTTGTTTATAACTTTTAAACTATGAAAAATTGACCCATTAAATCTTATATAAAAAATGATTATTTTTAAACGTAGAATCGAAAATCTTCATAAAAAATATATCATTCCATTTAAAAAAAAACATATGTTTGATACGTTACGTGATTATTGGACACCTTGTATATATGAAACTAATTTTAAAATGTGAATTTTGACAGTAGCTACTAATAATGTAACTAACATTTTTTTGTATATTTCTTTATAACTGAGATATTGGACTTCATCGTAATCTTGCGCCACCCTGTATATATATTTATTTCAAGAACATTATAAAGAGCACTTAATGAACAGAACAATCGTTTCGAACACTTTTATAAACTAGAACAAACATGAACAAACCGATTAAATTTGTAAATAAAAATGATCAAACATTTTCAAAGTAGAAAAACTAAATGCAAAAAACAAAACGAACGAATATATAGAGTTTTTAGGCACTCTCAACACTTGTCTTGCTTTCGCAAATTTCTTGTCTATGCTCCGCGGTTTCGCCCTCCAAACAATCCCTAATCTGTGGAGATGTGCTCTAAGTCTGCAGTGTCCAGTCAAAATTGCCGTGATTTCTTTTAAGTCCTCCCTGGACAGCCGCAGGTATTGTTTGGCTGATCTTTCATTTGGATACCGAAGGCTTTCCTTAGAAAGTCTACAGCCTATTACATCATCCATTCTACACCTAAATTTCTTTAGAGTATAGGGATGCAAAGATTGATACAAGGAACTTAGAGGGGGGCGCATTAGTGTGCCGGGCGTGTGAATGGTATTAATCTGAATAAGAAAATTAAAATGTTTATGCCAGAAAAAATGTTTGTAATGATTGTTTTTTTTTGCAATCAACACTTCAAAATCTTGCGAAATGAAATTATCAGTACTGAAATATTATTACTTTCCTCTGACCACTATCTAAGGGAAAGTATTGTAATCGTAAAAATTTTCGAATCGCCAATTTCAACAAATATGCACGTTTTGAAGTCCCCTGAGTCCATTCCATCGAGTTTTAAAAAATGTCTGTGTGTGTGTGTCTGTGGATTAAGCCCAAACTTTATATCTAAGCTTTTTATAACAGTGGAATGATCTGAAAAGCTTTTGGTTAGAATCAAAAGTCATTAAGTGCAACTTTACTCTAAGCGATTTTTCTTTTTTTTAAGTCGGATAGAAAAATGTTTCAAACAAAAGTTGTAGATGTTGAAAAGATAATGTTTGTTACAAAACTTTTTTAACCCCTACCACCATTATGGTAGATGGGGATTTTAGATTATATATATATATATATATATATATAAAACTTTTTTACCTCGACACCCAATACGGGTAAAAGAGGATAAGATTAAGAAATTTTTTGTAGGACCTTTAGTTTTTATTTTATAAGCGTAAGAATTTCATCTACCTGATAAATTCCCTTAGAAATAAACAGTTATTTTTATAATATACTTTATGTTTGCTGTGGAGACTTTTATCGTCAAAAATCAAAGTTGGTTCATATTTAATACATTATTCGTAAATGCTTCCAGCTTCAAAAAATGAAAAATACATTTTTTTTAATATGTGTCCTTTCCTTTAATAGGAAAGAAAACATTAAAATTATAAAAAAAATCAATTTGAATCAAAAACTTTCTTTCTTTCTTAATCTTATCCTCTTTTACCCGTATTGGGTGTCGAGGTTTGGTTCTCTCGCTTATAAAATTGTATCCACTCGTTTCTATTCATTGATAGTTCCTTTGCCTGTGCCCAACTCATCCCTTTTTGTTTTAGTACTTTCTTGATTGTATCACTCCAGGTCTCTTGTGGTCTTCCTCTTGTTCTCTTTCCATTTGCTATTGCCTCCCACACTTGCTTCACTTGTCTCCTCTCTCTCATTCTATTTATGTGTCCAAACCACCTTAGTTGTCCCTCTTCTATTTTCTTCTGTGTAGATATGCTTCCTAGATTTTTCCTTATGTCTACATTCCGTATTCTGTCTCTCTTTGTAACTCCTTCCACTCTTCTCAGGTATTTCATTTCTGACGCCTGTACCTTGGATTTTTGTCTTGTGTTCACCACCCATGTTTTGCTTCCGTACATCAGTATTAGCATATATATTGTTCTAAAGACTATCATTTTTGTTTTTTTCGATACTTCTCTCTTATTTATGAAAGATCTTTTTAGAGCACTATACATTCTCCCCGCTGTCAAAACTCTGTTGTTGATATCGCTGTCGTACTTTCCCTGGCTGTCTATTATTGATCCCAGATATTTAAATTCCTGTACTTGTTCCAGTTTTTCTCCATTTACTTGTATGTTCATTATCTTGTTCTCCTTGGATATTGCCATTACTTTAGTCTTGTCTTTGTTTATTTTCAGCTTTCTTTTATTTAGGGCTTCTTGCCAAATTTTTACATTCTCATTGAGATGTTTTTCCGTCCCTGCGAATATTACAATATCATCTGCAAATGCACACTCCTTTATTTCTATCTTTCTCATATTTTTAAATCCAATTGTAATTCCTTTCGTTCTTGATTTTGTTTCATTTATTATGTCGTCCATGAGCGATATAAATAGCAGTGGGCTTAAAATTCCTCCCTGTCTTACCCCGTGGTTTGTCCTGAATTCTCCCGACTTCCTATTTGCGGTTCGTATGTAGTTTCTTGTTTCCTTATACATTGACTGTATTGCCTGTATTAGTTCTTCTCCTACACCTGTTTCCTCTAGTCCCTTCCATACTTCCTCTCGTGGTATGCTATCAAAAGCCTTTTCTAGGTCTATGAAGCATAGATGTCCCTCCTTATTGTACTCTCGTGTTTTTTCTGTCTAAACCCACTCTGGGAATCAAATAGCTTGCTTTCTATTTTCCCTCTTAGCTTCATCTCAAGGATTCGCTCATACACTTTCCCGGGTACACTGAGTAATGATATTCCTCTGTAATTGCTGCATTGTCTCCTTTCTTATGTACTGAAATGATTACCGCTACTTCCCAGTCTTTGGGTATTTTTTTCTGTTTCCGTGCTTTTCTAAAGATCTCTAATAGTAGTTGTTGTCCTTTTTGTCCCATATATTTTATTTCTTCGTGAATTATTCCATCATGTCCTGCCGCCTTTCCTATCTTGATGTTTTTATTGCTTTTATTAATTCTGTTTCAGTTATTATTTCACCATTTATTTTTTCTAGTTGTCTTTTATTCCATATCTCTTCTCCTGTTTCTTGTTCCGATCCCGTTGTTTTTCCATCTTCCCCTCCTAGTAGCTCTTTCCATCTGGCCATTATTTCCTCTTCTTCCGTAAATATCTCGCCTTTTTTGTCCTTTAGTTGTTTTTTTTTAGTACTTTAAAGAAAAGTTTCTGGTTTTCTCGGCTATTTTCTTCCATCGTTTCTCCAAATTCTTCCCATGATTTTGATTTGGCACTTTGTATTTCTTCTTTTGCTTTCTTCCTCTGTTTTCTGTATAGCTCATAATTCTGTTCCGTTCCTGTTTGCAGATATTATTTCCATATTTCTTTCTTTTTTGCCACTTCTTCTTTGACCTTTTGTGAATCAAAAACTTATTTGACAGAATTCACCAGGGAAAGTACCATAATGGACACATCACCATTTTTTTGTAATAATTATACATTTTAATACAACAAATTTTGTGAGCCTCGAAACTACTTGATTGCACCCACGCAAAATTTAAGATAAAACTTCAAGATAAACAAGATGCAACCATTACAGGCATCATTCTTATTTCTATATTGGATAGCAATCGAATTTAATGAATGAAATTGAATGCCCTTACTTTTCATTCCCACTGGTATCCCACAGCTGAACATCAACGTTCGATTTAACACCATTGATATCCACATCGTTGACATCGTACTCGAGTATCCTGAGAGTTTCAGTTGGACGCACCTCTTCCGGCAGTTCCATGTTCATGTCAGCCAGGAAGTTGGCGATTCGCGATTTTCCCGCCTAAAAAAAACAATCCAGATCATAATTGTATGCTTAAAATTACGACGCTTACAAACAATCCAAACGCACTGTTTTATGAACTTTAAGGAAAGATTATAAAGTATATTAAATAAAAATGATTTTAAAATAATTAATAAATGTCACAGAGCTAAATGTGAAAATAATTTATTAATTATTTTCAAATCATTTTTATTTAATATATTTAAATAACTGTGATCAAGAAAATGAATAAACACTCTTTTCTATTTAGATTATAACGTATTTAAAGGTGTTTTTTTACTGTTTATATTTGTATGAATCCTATATTTATTTACTGTATTTTCCTTTGTAATTAGACTATGTCTGTTGAGGAAATATAAAGTTGAGGCAGAAAGACCTCCGGTCGATTGCCCATGACTGACTACTAACACCCACAATATGTATTGTAAATATAAATATTTGTAAAGAATTGTAATTCTGAATAAAGATGTTTGTATATATAAAGTTGATTTATTTGTGTATTTATTATTTGTGATGATTTATATAAATGCTTATCATTTTGTAGAAAAGAGATTTCCGTAAAATAAATTAAAATTAAAAAATATATATATATATATATATATATATATATATTATTATTATTACAATGAAATGAAACAAGGACATTTTCTGGCAATGATCAATAAAATTCGATCAATTCCTTTTTCCCAACTGTAAAAAAAATTGATCGAATTTTATTGATCATTGCCAAAAATTTTCCTCGTTTCATTTTATTGTAATTTAAATAACTACAAATGTGTGAATCATCTTTGTTTCATTTTATTTAATATTATTATTACATTAGTCGATTTATTTGGTTTCAAAATCCATTAATTTAAAATGTTATGCATTATTGTGCCTTACACCGTAGATAAGACAATCGAATATATATATATATATATATATATACATATATATTATTGTATAAATGTTGTATCGAAACAGTAACAAATATTAAGTAAAAATGCTTTGAAAATAATTAATAAATTATTTCCACATTTACCTCCGTGACTTTTGACTTCCGAGAAAAATTTAATGCAAAAACAAACAAAGGGAACGTTACTTAATATAAGTCCATCTGCAGACACGTGTTTCGGGATCTATGCCTCGTCAGTACAGCTATGCCTTTATGTAATTCTATTTATATTAATAAAGATTTTTAATAAAAATGTAAACTAAATAAAATATAGTTGTTATTTTTTACTCGCAATGTGGAGATTTAAATCATTTCTAAATTAATCTTTCTTAGAAAAATGTCTCCTATTCCTATGTTAGTGAACTGTGATGGCGTCCTTCATTCAATATATGCCAGGTGTCCAAATAAGAAAGGTCACCGGCTATATCTTAGGAACTGGACTTATAGTTCCTAAGCTAGAGCTTTCAATTAAAAAATATTCATTTTCACTTAATGGTTTTAATATTTAGACATTGGTAGTTCATATTGTATGAAATAAATATGAATAAATTATTAAAAATCAACCAATAAAACACAGATTAGATTAAATAACTTTAAATTAAAAAATCAATATATCCATTAATGTAAATATCCATAGAAATTTTAATAAAACAAATTTTAAATTCTCTTGAAAATGGGCTAATAACCCGAAACTAGTCGAGAATTTAAAGTTATTCAATCTAATCTGTGTTTTATTGGTTGATTTTTAATAATTTATTCATATTTATTTCATACATTTTCACTTAATTTCTTACTTTTTAACCCTCTTTCTATTGACACTAAAAAATATATCATTCCATTTGAATTTATTTAGAAAAAACTGGACAAATTATCTATTTTTCAACTTGGCGCCAACTAGTAGCGATTGACTTATTTATGTTTGAAATTGTCAATAAATTTAATCAACATGGCAAGCTCCCTTGCATAATTTTAATGTCATAATTTTAATCAGCATGGTAAAATCTTTTGTATGATTTTAATGCCATACAAAAGAACTTACCATACTGATTAATATCATTGACAATTTCAAACATAAATAATTCAATCGCCACTAGGTGGCGCCAAGTTGAAAAGTAGATAAATTTTCCAGTTTTCTTAAACAGATTCATTCATTTAAGGCCGGTTAAATTATTTGACATTTGCTCGTTACAAAATCAAACCTTGCCCCACCCTTTATTTCAAAAATTATACAAAAAAAGTCTGTAACATTTTGTTTCATGAACTCATCATGATTTCAAAAAGTGAAAAGTGCTTTTTCAGGATGCCGTTATTAGAACTTTTTTTTGAGATAACCGCAGTATTATATTTTCGTCTGTTCATCGGAAAAGTTACGGACTTAAAAATTATTTCCGGGATTTTTCATAATAATAATAATTTATTTATTTACGAAAAATTCACCGTTTTACAAAAATTGTAACAATTTTTTTACTATAAGTAGTAAATAGGCTATTACATATAAAAAAAAACAATAACTAAAAATACAAATAAATTAATCAATTATTATCCTAAGTGGTTTTACGAGTGGTTGGGTTAACAGAATTAATTCAATTATTAACAATGGAGGATTCTACTTCGTTATACATTGTTTTAAGTTTTAATAAAAACACCGATTCACTTTGTACAACTTTATTTTATTTTATTTAGTCTTATATAACATCGTTATATATTCCTCTCTACTTCTCAGTGTGAGGTGTGTATAACTTTAATTTTATTTTAATAACTATAGTTTCAACAATTTTAACTTATCATTATCAAACTAAGAGTTTTTCATTAATATTTTTATTATTTTAAAAACACACATAGTTCCTGAGATATTCCAGGTAAATCGCTATTATAGTTGAAAATTTTCGTCACCATTTTTATAGATTTTTAAGATGAAATTTTACTATGGGTTACAAATGTGGAAACATTGTTGAAAAACAACATATAAAGATAAGTGTAATGAAGAACTTTAACAGTGAATAATGACTTAACGATAAGAGAGAAACGGACTTCAGATTTATTATTTTCTCGCAAAACTATATAAACTCATTAAAAATCGTGTTTATTCTTTCTGGAGTTGAGCCATAGATTTTTTTTAAGTAAAACAATGTCTATTTATTTATTTAGAATACACTTAGCACATTTATTTGCATCACATTGATAATTTATTTATTTATTTAAGGATTTCTTCTTTTTCAAAATTACAAAATAAAATATAATAACACATACAAATTTAAATAATAACTATTAATAATACGTTTCAACCTCGACACCCAATACGGGTAAAAGAGGATAAGATTAAGAAAGAAAGAATAATATGTTTCAATACTTGAATCAACCAGACTTAATAATACTTTTTCAATTTAAATAAATTTTACTTAAAAATACTGCAGTTTCTATATTTTATGAATTTTTTTAAAATAAATATGAATAGATTATTAAAAATCAACCAATAAAACACTGATTAGATTAAATAAATTTATATTCTCGACTAGTTTCGGGTTATTAGCCCATTTTCAAGAGAATTTAAAGTTATTCTAATCTGGCAGAAAGGCTGTTCGCCGATAGCCTATTGTCGGTAAATAAAATAATAATATTTATTGTTAATTTCTTTCACATTTGTATGCATATTGTACTGACAATAAAGATTCTTTATATATATATATATATCAATCTAATCTGTGTTTTATTGGTTGATGTTTAATAATCTATTCATATTTATTTTATACAATATGAACTAACAAAGTCTAAATATTAAAACCATATATCATATATGAAAACAAAAATACATAATTAATATTATAATTATCTGAAAACAAAAATTTCAGATAATTATAATAATTACAATTTCTTATTTGCATGATCTATTGATATTTTTTCTGTAAAAATTTACATTTTAAAATTTAAGATTAGTTTTAATTGCAGTAAAAGAGTGAATTAGAAATAATGAATGCAAAAGTATTTAAAAGTCCCGCCATTGATAATTCGACAGTTTGTAAACGAACCTAACCTCAAAAAAGTTTATATAGGTTTGAAACTTAGGAAGTAGTTGTCCATTTGAGCACTGCATGGCGTTGCGAGCGTCTCCCGCCAAATATTTAGATCTGACCCTCTTATTATTTATCTCTATGGTGAAGACTGAAAATCCATTCCTAGTGAATCAAATACAAAGTGGAAAGACCTCTGATCGATATCCAATTCGAATAATAAATGCAAAAGTATTTAAATGTCCCGCCCTTGATTATTCGACAGTTTGTAAACGAACCTAACCTCAAAAACGTTTATATAGGTTTGAAACTTAGGAAGTAGTTGTCCATTTGAGCACTGCATGGCGTTGCGAGCGTCTCCCGCCAAATATTTAGATCTGACCCTCTTATTATATATCTCTATGGTAATGACTGAAAATCCATTCCTACTGAATCAAATACAAAGTGGAAAGCCCTCTGATCGATATTCAATTCTAGAAGAAAACAAACATGATTTGTTATTATACATAAAACATATGTATAATAACAAAATAATAAAAGAAAAACTATACTCTGGTTGATAACCAAAAGACAATCAACGGTCGATAACCGAAAGACAATCACTTTTATTTTATATTGGGTTGAAAAGCTAACTTTGAAAAATGTTAGTTTCAATACTGGCTAATGCCGGTAAACGAGTGTAGATTATGAATGAATGAAAATGATAGTAACGGAACGAAACATGTGTCGGGTAACTGAAAATGAAAACATGTAAATAATTCTACTACTTCTATAGAATAAAGATGTATATTCTTAACAAACATTACAAATTGTGTCATTTAGATAGTAAACTGTTATATTTAATACTGTAAATACTCACATCTTTAGGTCCGACGAATAAAATCCGCACTTTATATTGATTACTCCTCATTTCACGATTCCAATTAAGACAGAACAGCAAACACCCAGTTTGTTTGTATTTATAACAGTAGCCATGGAAACCGTCATTCGCGCAGTGTTTGGGGAAAAAGAAGGGTTAAAAAAAATAATAAACAATAAATGTGTGTATATATTATGAATATATTAAAACAACTTATTCTATGAGACGTACTCGCGCACACAATTAAACCCCAAAGGAATTCCACAATAAATTAAATCCGATATGCACGAATTTGTGTGTGTTTTAATCTTATTATAATTAAATATTATTGAAAAAAATGTAGAAAACAAAATTGCATGTTTCTGTCAAAGTAATGCGAAATCTAGACTGCCGTGGCTGTTCTTCTTCTTATCGATCTTGTTACTCTAACCTAAAATAAATAACAATTTATTATTTAGTACTTTTGCTATCACCTCACACTGAGATGTAGAGAGGCACAAAGACTAAAGACTTTCGCGATACAGTGAGTCATCGAAGTGCCCATCTTCGATATCTCCCTTGTCGTTAGAAATTCAGAATTATATATATATATATAATCTAAAATCCCCATCTACCATAATGGTGGTGTAGGGGTGAATTCAGAATTAATTTGTTAATAAAACTTGTTTGAATCAAATAAAAATGTAATATATAGGGGGTTCCATTTAAAATAACAAAGTTAATATCAATTCCAGGAAAATGGATCACCCTGTATATATAATAAAAATTTTATCCAGGAAAATGGATCACCCTGTATATATGATAAAAATTTTACATTATGCGACTTCAAAAATCAAGCAAGTTTTATTAATAAATCAATGATAAATTACTAACGAAAAGAGAGGTATCGAAGACGGGCACTTGGATGACTCACCCTGTATATAAAAAAATATAATAATAATAATATTTATTTAGCATCTTGGTATATGATAATATAGAATATTATTAATAATAAACAATTTTCATAATTTTGTATATGAAAATATTCCAAATATTTTCACTGCTGCTTTTGAAATATGATCGAGAAATTTTCTACTCTAGAGTTAAGAAAAAAAATTCAAAGCACACTAGAGGAGAAAAGTTCTCAATTATATATACAATAAAGTAAATTCAGTCCTTACTTCACTATTGATAATGAGTATTGGGTACTTGAAATGTACATATAATGTATAAAAAAAAAGTGAAATAAGGACTGAATTTGTTTACTGTTTACAATAATTAAAATAACTTCACATAACTCAAATTAAAATCTAATCTCAATTATATGATACATTACCAAAATACAATCACTAGTAAAAAAAAAAGACCTTTATTGGTATCCTTCACTTTCATTCTCGAAATTCTAACATCTAATACCACCCTCCCTTCTCTTTTCCCTCTCCCTCCCCAGCTTCTCCAACGTCCTTACCCCGACCCCATCCTCTCTCATCCACTCCATCACCCCCCTAATCCCTTTTGCTCCCATACATTCATCCTTCACCAATAATACAATCACTTTTAAAAATTGCACACGATCGAGTTTTGAAAAATATCTGTGTGTGTGTGTGTCGGCTGAATGGATTAAACCCAAATTTCACATCTAAGCTTTTTATAATAGTGAAATGATCTGAAAAGCTTTTGGTTAGACTTGCCTCTGAACCCGGCGGCGAGTTCGTTGTTGTTTCTTCAACCACAGCGTCCTGGTCTACTTTTATCCTGGCCACTTGTTTGACTCCGACCAAAGCCAATGTGTTGCCGCTGACTCGCTTGTTCCTTCCCTTTTCCACCACCGGCCTGTATTGTTGCGATGTTGACGGGATTGCCGTCCTGTTGTTTATGTGAGCAGGAAAGACACGATCCATCGGACTCAAATATACTCTAACCTGAATTGGGAAATTAAAACAGGTTCTTGTATCATAGAAGTGTTCATTTCATTTGAGAAACATAGATTTTGAATTCGATAACTATTTTAGGAATAATTCTGAAGAAATCTTCACTCGATTGCATTTCTTAATATTTAAAATGCTAAATGTTCACCTAATTATTTAAATAGTGAAAAAAATAAAATAAAAAAAAGCACTGTGTGTAATTATTTTAAGTTGGTTTTGTTGTCGTAAACTTTAATATTGTAATTATGTACATAAAATAATGATTTCAAAACTACAGAAAGGCTAGCGAAATTCGATTATATGCCTGGGATTATTTAAAGTTTAGCAGAGTGGAACCAATATCTCTCAGAGCATGAAAATAGTGCGTGCACACAGTTGGCAGCAGCGGGAGAAGACAAGATGAACCATGTTATCAGCTTTACATGTTTAAATTTTTTTTAACAAAACTGACTTCACTTGTTTAAAAAAGTGAAGTAATGAATTCTTGCCACTTCTGTTACTATTACAAACCTTCACATAACTTACAAATACATATAAATTTTGAATAGTTTTCTCACTTAATACTTGGAGAAACATTTTAAAATACTTTTGGTATTAGTATAAATAAAAAAACACTTGGTTTATATATCTAAATGATATATTAGTAAGTTAAATATATTTAAGAAGGCAGGAAGATCATTGTCTGATACCCAATTTACTGAACTACATTGATAATTTTATATATTTTATTCTATTTTTGTGTACAGCATATTGCTAAATAGAGATTATTATTATTATAATGTTATTATAAATGGTTGTGAGTCGAGTGAAGATTCAGTTGATTCAAAATATAAAAAAAATTGTAAAAACTTTTCTTCACGAATAATTATGACTACAATGTAATCATCTTCAATAGTTTATTTATTTACCCAATAGATACAGTACATCCAATAAAATGGTAACATCAGTTTAACAATAACACAACATTGGTGTATATTAGATAAACATAGTTGATAAAGTTATACTTAAATAAAAATAGTTTTCCTTCCTTTATTTATCTAAATAATTAAAATCTCCACAACCAATAACCAAGATAAAGATAAAGTTATACATTTAATAAAATGTTCTCATAAACAGGACAAGTTCTCACCTTCCTTTAGTGCACAAAGCAATGATTCTCGGTCGTCTACTTTGTAGACTTGAATCGTTGACGATGCCACATGCAATTAGGCCAAAGATGGCGCTTGCGTTGTTTTGCATTTATTAAAAACATACATATTTAGTAACAATAAAAATATTTGTGACTGTGTTTTATTGGTTGATTTTTAATAATTTATTCATATTTATTTCATACAATATGAACTACCAATGTCTAAATATTAAAACCATTAATTTGTGAAGAAAAGTTTTTACAAGTGTTATTCTATATTCAATTATGTAATTTTATATGTTTTGTAAATAAAGATTGTTTCGATATTTAAGAATATTATTTTTATTTGTGATTTTTATTAATTGCAATTTTATTGCGTATTCCAACGACAATTTATATTTTTTTGTAAAAAATGTAATTTTTCTTAAAAGTTTATGATTGATTCGTTTTATTTGAAAAAAAAAAACAGTGAACTAGAAAGAATAAATCAAAAAATATTCAACAATTGCGCCATTGGTTATTCGGTAATTTATAACGAACCTAATCTCGAAATAGTTGTCCACTTGAGCAATGCATGGCGTTGCATGCGTTTCTCGCCAAATATATGGATCTAGCCCTCTTATCTTATTTACATCAAGCAAATTATAGTGTCATAATAAATTAAAGACAATTAATTAAGTAAATTATAGTGTATTCATATTTAAGAGGCAATTGGGGATAAACAAACCCGCCTGCGTGATAGCCACATGCACACTTCAATAGACGCTTGTGATTGGTCGTTCAGCGGTATTTGTTCCTAGCCGGTTCAGTTTATATTCTAGCCCGTAAAATTTTTATAATGTATAATTATATACAGATGGACAAAGTCGATCTTTTCGACCTTTATTGTTACTGCAAAATAATTATATGATACTTTTTTAATGCAACATATCCTATTACTATAAGAAAAAGTTCGTTATTTATATAAAAACGTCAGTATTGTTGGGCAAAATCGAGTAATATTAGTAATCGAGTATTTTTAAATGAGCAATTTTATATAAATAAAGTCAATTAGTAACAATAATTGACTTCATTTATATAAAATTATTATTAATGAGCAATTTTATATAAATAAAGTAAATTAGTAACAATAATTTTATATAAATAAAGTCAATTATTGTTACTAATTGACTTTATTTATATAAAATTGCTCATTTAAAAATACTCGATTACTAATATTACTCGATTTTGCCCAACACTATAATTGTATTATATAATCTATGGATTTATTATTATATTTTAGTGTGTAAATATTTGTATATTAATGCCTATTGCAGAGCACTGCAGTGTTTTTATTTGGGCAATAAAATGAAACATATTTGTAGGCCCGAGGGTACGACGCATCTGACTCTGAGTATTTTCTCCATTCACATGATTGTGTTTCCACATGTTGCCTCTTGAATATGAATGTACTTTAAGTGTTCTTTATTTATACTCATATTAAAATATTTTAAAGATTTGATTTTTTGACCTCTATGTCTGTGAACAATTTATTATTATTAATAATATCATTATATGTATGAATTTTCAATGTATAACATTGAGGTATAATTTAAAAGGTATAACAATTTAATTCAATTCATTTCATTTCGTTTCATTTCATTTCATTTCATTTCATTTCATTTCAGTTCATTTCGTTTCGTTTCGTTTCGTTTCGTTTCATTTCATTTCAATTCATTTCAATTCATTTCAGTTCATTTCAATTCATTTCATTTCATTTCATTTCAATTGAATTCAATTCAATTCAATTCATTTCAATTGAATTCAATTCAATTCAATTCAATTCAATTCAATTTAATTTAATTTAATTTAATTTAATTTAATTTAATTTAATTTAATTTAATTTAATTTAATTTAATTTAATTTAATTTAATTTAATTTAATTTAATTTAATTTAATTTAATTTAATTTAATTTAATTTAATTTAATTTAATTTAATTTAATTTAATTTAATTTAATTTAATTTAATTTAATTTAATTTAATTTAATTTAATTTAATTTAATTTAATTTAATTTAACATTATTATTGTGTGTTCTGAAATATTTTGAATATTTAAACTTTCGATCTTACATCATTAAATATCCCTGATAATAAGGGAACAGTTTTATTGCTTGTGTTGCTCCTCGGGGAGGATGTCCCCGGGGTCTCCTCCTCTTCCACCTCGTTCAACGTAGTCAACCTACAAAAAAGGAGGAAAATTGAAATAATCCGGAAAGACGAAATAAACGATTTTGCAAGTCATAACCTGGGATTCACGTTAGTGGAATTGGTGCTGGTGCCTTCACCGGTGTTCGGTTCATTCTCGGGCGTCTGAAATAAAAAGAAACTTTAAAATATTTAACACCCCACACTGAGAAGTAGAGAGGAACATATAACGATGTTATATAAGACTAAATAAATAAAATAAAATATTTATCACTCAGACTGAAAAACCTCTGCTTGACAGCCATTTCACAATAAAAAACATTAGTAAATATAAAAATAATTAAAAATTAATCAATTCATTCCCTTCAGCTTTGTGACTTTTGACTTACGTTACGTAAGTACGTTAAACAAATGTACATTAAAACAACTACTTCTCGGGCAAATACCCCTCCAGACAATGAATTACATAATGGACATTTGTTATTGCATATCAATAATATGTTGCATAATGCAACAATTTTTAATTCGAGAATATTTAATGTTAAGTAAATATAACTACAAATTGAAAAATATTTATATTTGTTAAAAAGAGAACACCTCACACTGAGAAGTAGAGAGGAACAAATAACAATGTTATATAAGACTGAATAAATAAAATAAAAAGAGAACCATTTTATGGCCTTTTCTGGAAAAATGGATTCCTGATGGCAGAAAGGCTTCTAGTCGTTAACTAATTTATTTTATTACTATTTTTTTTTTTTAATCTTTTTCCTTTCTACCGTTAGGTGTAAGGAGACTAATTTATTTTATTTTGTTTAAAAATCAATAAATGTTGAAATATTATATTTTTTTATTAAATAAATATTTCCTCAACACCAATTGATAAAAGGGGACATCGATTATATATATACATATATATAAATAAATATTGTGCCTTACACCACACATTGGTAGAAAGGTCAAAAAATATTGTATAAAAACAATAAAAACATGTTTATTATATGGATTCCTGATACATACTTCTTTTACTGTGAAAAGTACATTTGCGATTTTTTGCAATAAAATATTATGAATCCATTTCTATAATTGATAAGTTTAAAGAATGGTTTACAAGATAATAATTTTCTAACCAAAAATACAAAACCTGCATGACATTACTAAATTACACTTACATTAGCAACTGTCTCCATCCTGGCACTGGAACCCAGTCTTACCAATTCCTCGGTGGGCACACGGGGCAGGTTTATAGTGGGCCGGTGTATCACATGCCCTCCCACCATGGGCTTCACAGCCTTGGTCCTCGATGATATATTATCATTATGATTAAAATCACTCGAATGAGTAGATTCTAAATAATAATGAAAAAAAAAAATCTTTAAAAATACCCAAAAATATGAAACAAAATAATCATTATTACAATTAAATAAAATCGAATTTTATATTTATTCAAGAGATAGTGGTTGTTATTCAAAGGGAAGATTTTTTAGAGAGGTAGTTTCTTAAGGAAGTGATTTTCGATTATTTTTTTTTTTTTAGGGGTTTTCTGATCAACACAATCGGCTTGATCTGTTTGATCCCTTTCATCAGCACAATCCGCTTGATATGTTTGATCAGCTCCGATCTGCTCGATCCTTCAACTTTAATTAATTATTAAAAAATAAAATTGAATTGAATGTAAAAACACAAAATTAATGATGATCGATCATTAATTGATCGATCTTGCCCATCACTATGAAAAAACCCATTACATTTAAAGAAAAAACGAACCCGAGGAATTGTTATCGCCGCAGGACTGATAGATAATGCTGGTGATCAGCTCGGAGCTCTTTATTGCCATTTCCAGGTGGTTCCGGCTGAGAGAGTTGATCTTGACCAGCCGGTTGTTCAACTCCCGATTCTGAACGATCAACTCGAGGTTCTCCCTCTGCAGCTTACTGCGCTGGTCCAGCATGTACTGGTAGCTCCTGTTGCTCTCCGCCAGCGATTCCGCCAGCTCCTTGTTCTTCAACAACAGAGTTTTGTTTTCTAAAACAAGAACGGCAACGTAAATAATAATACAGTTTTTTTTAATTGTACTTTACTAAACGTCAAGATGTAGTGAATATGTCATAAATGTATTTCCGATTGTCAAATACATCTAAGCACTGGACCTGAATATTGACACACCTTTTCTGACCACCTCATGTAGTGAAATTCATTTTAACAAATTCGTAATTTTTAATTTTCCTTGCATCCCTGTCGAAGGAAAGTATTGTGATCATTTCTTTTTTTAATAGACAAAAGTACAATTATTTTATTTAGTTATTTACAAGATATATTATTTTGTTAACCCCGACAACAATTGGTAAAAGGGGACATCGATTATATATTATTTTGTTGGATTTATTTTTCAAATACTTGTTTTACGAAACCATCGATTCGATTAGACGTGCAACAAACAGTTCAATTGCATGTAATTCATATCCTTCGATCAAAGGAGCCTCTGTTCGAAAGAACAATCGTAACGATACAACCATACAAAAAAAAAACAAATCCCTTTCCCTCGAACCGCCTCAAAATTTTCTGAGGAACTTTTCCGAAACTTTAATTAACCAAATTCATCGGTAATAACAAAACCCACACATATTTTTTATTCATTCATCTACCTAAACAATCAATTGAAAACAGCTTAATGGGTCAACTAAAAAAACACCTCACCTTCCTGTATCTTCAAGTAGTTCTTAGCGGCCGGCTTCCGCAGGGTGTTCCTCCTCGTCGTTTTGCCCATTTCGTGTGTTCTGGGGGGGTCAGAAATTAATAATTATCGTAAGGAAATTATCGCGACATATAGCAAAAACCCAAATTGACAGTTCGATTTAAAACCCATGCGATCGTAGATATATGATATCAATGAAAATAAAATATTGATATAGGCAATCAAATATACAACAGCACTGTAAATCGGGTTGCCTAGCATTGTCAACCCACTCCTCTGTATATATATAGATGAACAAGTTTGGGTCACTCACTAGTCCGCTAGATGGCGCAAATAATAGATCAATTATTATATAGATTAATTAATGTAAATCATAGATAAATTATTTCATAAAAATGTATAAAATCGGCAGTTTGTTCTTAATAATAAGCACTGTGTCGTTGAAATATACATCTAACGTGGTAAACAAAAAGTGTAGTAGAAAAAAAAACTCGTGTGTTATTAGTATTATTATTAAGAGGCAAATTATTCAATATGCACGGGATCGTTTTGCTGTGCAGCCTTCTTGCACTGCGACCAATGAGGTCTATTGTACCTAAATTATTGAATAATTTATTTATTTTTATAATAAATATGAATAAATTATAAAAAATTTACGAAAGAACCAAAATAAAAATTGATTGAATTAAAAAGTGTTAAGTGGAATCGTGGATTATTTTATTCTACAAGAGAGACTCAACAAATTGTTGTTCCTCCACTAAAGGAAAAGCATTGTTTATATATATAAAAAAAATATTATAAAAATTAACATGAAATATATATATATGTGTGTGTGTGTGATGATTTCACTTAAAAAATATCTTAACTCATATAAATATGTACAATCATTTACAAAATTATATTCTGAAATCGAAATATTCATATTTATCACTAAGAAATTAAATTTATTCAAAATTTACATCTATTATTCTATTGAAGGATTGAAATGTTAACAAGCGGCAACAGCGCTCAAGTTAGTAAAAAACTAAATTAAGTTG
Organism: Philonthus spinipes; assembly: GCA_963082785.1. Classification (NCBI taxonomy): domain Eukaryota; kingdom Metazoa; phylum Arthropoda; class Insecta; order Coleoptera; family Staphylinidae; genus Philonthus; species Philonthus spinipes. The sequence continues at coordinate 20,363,486 of OY720314.1, forward strand.
GCAATCATGATTTAGTAACGTTTCGCCATTTTGACAATAGTTGTTTGTGTTGTGATAAATTAATAAAATTCAGACGATATCAAATGGAAATTTCAGCAAAGGTAACCACCAACCGATTCCGTACACCCCGACACACTCACCCCTCGCGTATTCGCGACATTTAAACCACCCGCACGCAAAATAACGTAACAATTACATATGTTTCACACTTCCATTGCTACATTACTCATTCTTGCATCCCCGTTAAGTGCTCCCGCTGATTTAAATCAAACCGAATTAGTAAAACGCGGCGCGTTCGTTATGAATTACACCGCTGATTGTTTGAAAGCAACGCGGACGAAATCCTCGGTTGTTGGGATCGCGAGCACAAAATGGCGTTTGGATTATTAAAATCACGACACATATTGGAAATATGTGTGTCAGGATTTTTTATAAATAGCTCGTTTGGGTTTTTTATAAACACCCCCTTACTATTTTCGTTGAAGTGAAAATGAAGGTAATCGTCGAGTGGATTAATTTGTTGGTGCTTTGTTGTGCTTTTAGAACTGATGAAAAGGAGAAAGTCTTTTAGCAAGGAGATAACAAAGGTTCTGACCTAGTTTTACCTTTAATGTTTGGTTTTTCAGTGTTGTCACAGTATTAATTGATCGCGGTGTGTTTGGAGGTGATGAAAATACTTTCACTGTAACTTTGTGTTATTTTCTGAAGAAATTGACTCCCCTTTAATACTTAATATTTTCACGATGATCGCCAAGTGATAATATAATAATAATAATAATAACTTTATTACGGTAATCACCTTTTTACAAGTTTTATAATTATTTAAATATAAGTCCACCTCACACTGAGAAGTACAGAGGAACATATAACGATGTTATATATATATATATATATATATATATATATAAATATAAGTTTATAAATATGTTTAACAAGTGTAAATACAGAATATGACAATGTAAAAAGTATATATGTAAACCCAGATGAGAATGTTATTTAAGAAATATTTTAAAATTATTTCAACCCTACACCCATATGGGTAGAAAGGGTCATTTCAATTATTTCAATAATTTACAAGACGATCATTAATCCACAAAAATTGTTTTTCTCAAAAATATATTTACTGTTAGAATTACTATATTTTTTTGTGGCTATCTAAGGGTAAAATCTGTTTACAGACATTGTATCGAACTCCTCCCACTTTTTATTCTTATTATTGTGATTTTAATAATCATTCATTTATCATAATAACTAGAAGATGACGCAAGCGCCATCTATTGCCTAATTTAACATATTAAATTAGGCGATAGATGGCAAATGGAACACGCTGGTCCGATCCAAAATGGCTATTACCAGTTATACATACGCTGACATTTATTAAATCATTCATTTATTTCTCTTTTTTTGTATGTGATTGTCGATTAATTTTGTTTTTTTTTTTATATAACAGAATTTGAATATGTCGGACGACGAAGACGATTTGGAGCTGCTGCGTTTGGCAGCTCTGCAGACCATTAAAAAACCAGTGATAAACAGTATACCTCAGCAGCAACAGCCCCCTCCATCCGCACACAATAATAAACCCCAGCACCACGCCAGGTCACACTTTTCTGGCCCCGGACGAGGAGGAAGAGGCGTAAGTAGATATTGAATAACCCTTTTGAGAGTATAATGTCTCTAATATCTAACAATTACTTTAATAAAATGAATCATATATATTTATACACAAAACAAAATAAATCTATTTTTAATAACAAATAAAAAATCATTTTTAGTAACTTTTTTATTCATTTTTTTTTATTAATTCTAATTATTTTAAATAATTTTTTATATACAGGGTCATTTCAACGGTCGCACACGGAACACGAACTTGATCTCAGTCCCCGTGCTGCATTCGGAAAAGGACGGTGTCGCCCCAAGCCGCAAAGACGACCTCCCTCCGGCCCCGAAACTGATCCTCCCTCAAGACAGATACTGCAACAAGACGCAGCAGTCGAAGCAGGAGGAAGGCAAAGCCGAGCCGTGCAGCAAGTTCAGCCGCTACGACCACTCCGACGAGTCGGACAGCGAGGAGGAGTCCGAAGCGGAGACTTCTCCCGAGCTGAAGCGCGCCGACAGCCTGGAGGCGCTGATGGACGAGCTGGAGTTCGAGTTGACCGGCGTGAAGGTGCCGAAAGCGCCCGAGAAGGCGAAGAAGACGAAGAGCAAACGGAAGAATGTCGAAAATGTGGATAATAAGTCAATTAATGCTGAGAAGGATAAGAGTGAGTCGGGTGTTAAGGGTGGTGATAAGACACCGGAAATTGAGGTTAAATCAGAAAGTAAGGCTGAGCCGGAAAATGCTGTTAAGACAGAAAGTAATGTTGTGACGGAAAGTAAGGTTATGCCAGAAAATAACGTTACCCCGGAAATTAAAACAATATCAAAAAATAAAATTGCATCGGGGAACGATGTTGCTAAAGATGTTCCGGTGGTTGGGGATAAATTAAACGAAAGATTAGTCGAAAAAGGAGATAGGGTCGAGGGTAATTTAATTGACGAAAGGAAGACTTTTGAGGATAGACCGTTACCGGCAAGGAGAAGAAGATCGCCTTTATTGAACGGGTCGAGGAGACATGTAAATAACAGAAATTACCATCGACCCCATCAAAACGGTTTCGCCCCTGTTTATCCGGAGCCTCGACAAAGCTTTAACTACAATTACAACCCTCCTCCGGTTAACCATTACAATCTGCCTCCTCCGACTTACCCTCAAACAAATTTTCTGCCACACCGCCCTCTCTCCCCCCTGAATCTCAACACCGATGTTTTAAGCACAATAGCCATGGCTCCGTTATCTCCGCGTAGCGCGGCTTTTGTTTTACAGAACCGGGAGATCATAGAGCGCAGGAAAAAATCTCCTCGGCGCTCTTATTCCCGATCACCGTCTCCTTCTTATAACTACCGACGAGCGGCTTCTCCCTACAGATCACCGTCCCCACGCAGCAGATCCCCACCGTATTCACCCAAAAGAAATTCTCCGCCGAGAAACACATCTCCAGCACGCTACCGGCGGAAACCGACTCCTCCGAAAGCTTCCGTCAAGGAACGCCTAGGGATCAACCGGGTGGAGAAAGTCGACGATAATAAGCGGGGGGATAATAATAAGGAAAAACAACCCGAAGAATCGAATATCAGGGAAAAAAGTCGCAACAACAACGGAAAAATTGAAGACAAAGACAAACCTGATGAGTCGAATGCCAGTAAAGTGAGGTTAGGAAAAACCGAGGAGCCAGCGGTGGTCGACACAGTGGAAACCGACTCTGCCGTTCTGGAAGCAAGAAAACGAAAATTCGAGGAAAACACCGAAGTAACCGCAACAGAGGGGATTATCCGGTTAAAACCAAAAACAGACAACACTAACCCCGTTTCACAAGAATCCGAAGAGCAACAAGAAGACGAAGAAGAAGATCTCGAAGACGATTTACTCGATTTAGATGTCAATGAAACAATGGTCGACAGCTTGCTATCAGACGAGGAATCCGACGATGAGAACGAAGGCCGTTTCAAGCTGCAGACATCAAACCCTCGGCAGAAAACCACCATAATCCCCTTCACACAACTCTCCGCCAACAAAGACCGAAACATAACAACCCTCTCTCTGGAGGAGAAACCTAGGAACGACCGCAGGGACCAGCGTGACTGCTCTAGGCGGAGACGGAGGCGCTCCCTCAGCCCGTCCCCCAGGGGGAAACTCAGGAAGATCGACGAACCGAAAACCGGATTGAAGAACCGCGTGGGGGTCAAGAGGGAGCGCAGCAGGGAAAAGGACAAAATTCTCGCGGATAACAAGAAGAGTCGGAGCCCCGAAAAGGTGAACCCGGTGAAGAGTGAGAGCTCCGTCAGGAGGGTCGCCATAGCGAAGAGTACAAAAGAAAATGACGATTTCGGGTTGTTGGAAGTTCCCGTCGTCGTCGATGATGAAGAGAATGATGTAACTGTTAAAAAAGATGGTGAGTTTAGTGTTTATTGTAATTATTTAGTTTTATGTCTGGTGAGGTAATTATTAATTTTTAAAAAAATTGATTTATTTAAAACCTCCACACCCAATGTGGGTAAAAGAGGATAAGATTAAGAAAGAAAGAAAGATTTATTTAAATAAACCAGAACAATTTAATCAATGATATAATCAGTGTTTTTTCAACTGCTTGTACCCAACATCCCTGTATTGTAACATTTTTGTGATTTTGATTCAAAAGTGTTTTTGAAGCACTCTTCATTATTGAAATGTTATTCAAGAAAAAAATTTTACAAGGAAAGAAACAAATGATAATCGGATCGAGCAATTCATTTTTTGCAATTTCCTAATTTTAATTGCAGATTTGGATTCTACATTAAAAAAAAAACGTTTATTCAAAATTAAAAACAGATGGCACTATAATCGGAAAATTTGTTTAAATGTCATTTAATTTAAATACAGACAACTTTTACATTGTCTTGTAAGACCACGGAACAAATTTTATGTAGTTTTTCATGATTAATTCTAATTATTTTTACAGCTGGCGATTTGAGAGCCCAGCTGAGCAGAAAGCGGGCGGAAAGACAGCAGCACAAACACCCTGTCGCCACCGAGGACGTCCAGTCGAGGCTGCTGCACAACGCTCTAGAGGGCGCTGTCTTCAAAAACTCGAGGAAGTTGAACACCGAAAAAGAAGCAGCCCCTAAAGGTACGTTAGCGCCGGCTTTTCGAAATCCTTCAGGAAACGTTGAGGTTCGCTAAATACGAAATGAGACATTCCATTAACACTGGCATTAATATTGTATAGATTGCGTCGGCATTGGCTATAATTTACGGAATTTGATAAAAAGCAGTTTCTCCCGAACGGAAAGAAAAGTTCACTTGTTATATTCAGACGACTGTGTGTTTGCCGATAGGAAAGGTATACCCCTTTAGAAAGTCCTTTTTTTTTAAATAAAATCTGATTCTTCATAATTTCCTCAGCATTTTTGTAGTAGTCGGAATAAGTTAAATATTTTGTGAAACAAACCAAGTGATTTTTACTTAAATTACAACATGAAATTATAGTTAAAAAATAATATTTATATATATATAAAATAATAGTAAATAAGATTTCCACAATGAATTTAAAATATTTGATTCCTAATCCTCACTTAAAAAGAGGAGCATTTCTCATTAGGAATCAAATATTTTAAATTCATTGTAGAAAAAAAATTCAATGAAAGAAAAAAAAAGTAATTTAAGGACTTTTTTTTCTTTCATTGAATTTTTTTTCACAGTTATTCGATGTTGTCACCATTGAATTAATACACTTTTTTATTTCCTTCTTTCACTTATTTATGTCAGATATCCATTTCCCACAAAAAATGTAAAATTATTAAAATCAGCTAAAAATAAATTGGACATGTTGGAAGCTTTTGAAATGTATAAAATATAAAGATTGTTCAATTTTGACATGAGCCCTTTACGTAATCCTCTCCTCTACTTCCTTCCGAAAATTAATAGATAAGCCGACCCCATCCATCCCACTGATAAAAATAGTTTTAAGCATTAATGAGTACAAGATCGTGAAAGCTCCAAGTGGAAATTTACCCATGAAAAAATAGTAGAAATGCCGGAGGGGCTGAATAGGTCTAGCCACATGGATGGGAGGTACTACAATGGGTCAGAGGTAATGGCCTAGGTGGGCGCAGGGTTCCTGCTGCCCTCAACAACCCTAAATCCTTATAAATACATGGTACTTGAAATAAACATCTGACATATTACAATAAAAGCAAGGGAAGGAAATCAGAAAATGTTTTAATTTAATAGTCTTCGAATTAATGAAACCTACAACCATTTTACACATCGCATAATATTCCTTCTTAAGATAAAATAAAACTTCTACTGTCTTTATTGGCTACTTGTTTCTAAAATTAATGTTTTTTTTTTCTTCTTGTATGTAATGTAATGTCTTTACTGAATTGAGTTTTCCCGACAGACAAACTCCCGATTCACATGAGGCTCGGTCTGGCCAAGGAACCTGAAAAGTGCAAAGAAAGCAAGCGGAGAAAAAAGAAGAACCGGAATTCCGAACAGGTATTGTGTTGTTTTGCGTACCTTTTGGTAATTATTCACTTTTTACGAGTTTCCTTTTCATTTTTTGGAGTGTGTGCGTGTGTGATGGATGCCTGGCTGCATGTCCGTATAACAACAGTAGGTACAATTAAAATTTGATTCAAGAATTTACAACAATGAAATCATAAGAAAATAATTAGGAAAAGATAAATTCATAAACTATGTAGAACAGTTTTAATTATTTTAATTGATTTAACATAGTGTTTTCGAAATATTTTTGGAACGAATTTACATGAATACTAAAAAAAAAAAAACATACCATAATCAATAAATCAATATACACTCTTCTATAAACTATTTACAACAATAATCATGAATACTATATTTTTCATATAATAATAATGTTCGAACAATGGTATTGCATTGCAATATTACATTATTTTAATTACTATAATTTACAAAGCAAAAAAAATAATAAAATAATATTATTATTAAAATTATCAGAGAAAATATTTGAAATGCTTTATTAATGTATTTTGCTAATAATATTAAAAATTGCATGTATAATAAACACTTTATTATGGTTCGAAATTATATTTTCTACTTAATTATTATTATTATTCGTAAACATTTCTATTTTTCTGATGAATCTTTTAATTAAATGCTATAACTTTAGCAATTATTTAATGCCCTGATTACACACATTTTAGATATTTTCATAAATTTTAAAGTATTTATTTGTTTCTATAATGAAATAAAGTAAGTTTTGAATTATGATAATAGCTTTATACTGGTTGACTCATTTTAATTCATCCGGTGCAACAAAAAAAATTGTTGAATTAAAGTTTCTTGCGATAACACAATGTATATTTATTAATATAACTGCAGTTTCGGCAAATCAGCTTGACATTATCAGGTATGAAATAAATGTATATTGTGTTATACAAATATTTTTTTTTATTTAAATATCCTTTAAATTAAAATGCATAATGTAGTAGAAGCCTTAACCATCAAGAATAAATGATAAAGTATTTAGTTATTTTAAGCCTATAGAAATAATCTAATAAAATTTGATGAATCCCATTTTTATCTCTGCAAAAATTAGTTACACTTTTTTGAGAAACATCTATTGAAGTAATAGAAGATATATTTTCTTTTTACACACTTCATGCAAATTGTTGTTTCACAGAGAATTTTAAGCAACACTGTGTTAAATCAATGATGCTGATAATAAAATTATTTACCTATTTAATGACCTGAAAGTTTGAATTCTAACCTTAAATTTAGAAAAAAAATACTGGGAGATGAAATAAATTTATAATTTAAACTGATTTTTGTTTTGCATCCTGAAGGAAATTTTCTCTAGTAATAAACATTATTTTTCTTTCTTAATCTTATCCTCTTTAACCTTTCGACACCCAATACAGGTAGTATTGGGTGTTGAGGTTAAACATTATTTTTAAGTACCAGTATTATAAACAGTCATTGGATTTTCAGCCTATTAGGCACAGAAAACTAGATTATTTAACTTGATATGTCAACTTGCCGCTATATTTTCTTTGTCTAACATATAGTACGAACAATACTTCTCTCTCCTATGTGTTGACGAATTCAGGTGACCCTGCTCATCATCGACGTTATATATATATATATATAGAGAGAGAGAGAGAGTAGGGATGATACAATTGAACTGGACCTGTGATTTCCAAACAAATCCAAGTGATTTCTATACGTGTTCCGGCTCGACTAGATTACTCTGATCTGTTTCGGATCAGTCACATTCGTTTTGCTAGTGTTTATAAATAACTGGTAATCCTTTTTTTAAATGATTTTCAATGATTCTTCTTAAATAAATCAACTGCATAATTAACCCCCACCCCTGCTCTGGAGCATTTCCAGGTTTTCGGAATAGGTTCCTGGCTACATTTGGAACTGTTCCAACCTGTTCCACAAAAATGACAGTTTGTATCATCCCTATTATAGAGTAATAGATTATTTTCTAAAAATACAATACATCAAATACAAGTGTTGTTTTGATTATTTTCTGTTTACAACTAAAACCAAAATTGTCGGAAATATTTCTTAGCGCATTCTGTCAAAAGATGTGTGAAAAGACGATATTTGAATGAAAATGTATATATATATGTAATCTAAAATCCCCATCTACCATAATGGTGGTGTAGGGGTTGAATGAAAATATGGCTTCTAATTGTTTAATTTGTGGAAGTGAAAAAACTTTCTTATTTCGCATCAAAAAGTGCTCCTAGCGTGGATTTATTTAGCATTTCCAGATGCGGAATTGTAATTTTCATTTTGATGAAAACTAATTTCTCCTGGAAAATCTGCAGTCCAGATTAAAAAATCATGCCATTCCAAATAATGGTGTTACAACAAAAAGTTAATATCACTGCATACTTATATGAGAATAAAATATTTATCTTTGGAATATTGGGATTGATATCCTGTTTGAGAATATTTTATTTATTTAGTCTTATATAACATCGTTATATGTTCCTCTCTACTTCTCAGTGTGAGGTGTTGTTAGAGAATAAACGTTGTTATTATTATTATTAATAATACAATATGGTTTAGATAATAAATTCATTTCATCTCACGGTTATTATAATTAGGTTTTATTTAGTATAAAATCAATTTTAATAAATTTGTTCAAAACGAGTGTTTGAACAAATTTATTAAAAAAATAAATTTGAAAGTGTGAATGAGTGATTGTGTAAATAGTTACTACTTATTTATTTTATTTATTTATTTTATTTAATTAATTTTGCATGTCTGTAGAATACGCCTTTATAATTCACAATCCTGCAACGTTTGATTTGTTCACTTTCTTTACGAATATATACAAAATGAAACTTCATGGTGAATAAATCGATTGCAAATGTTATTCTCTCACACAAAAACGAAACAAAAAAATAATACTGTTACGTTCGACAACTCCTGTGATTCTTTCATTTATATTTATTTTTCTGATCTCGCTGGAACGAACTGTGATATTTTCATCTCTATTAAAAAAATATATATATATAAATCTAATTTAAAACAAATGAAATGCTGTGATATTCTGTGATGTATTTTTTTATCATACTTGTATCTGTTTGTGTTTATTGCAAAATAATTCTGCTGAATGTAAACTGCAATTTGTAAAAATAATTTGAAAATGAAAAAGTGTTTCTAATAAAAGATTTATAACTTATATATTTAAGTTTGCAAGAAGAATAAAAAAAGACGAATTTATTATAAAAATTGATAATGAACGTCTTATCAATTTTTATAATAAATTCGTCTTTTTTCTTCTTCATAAGTTTACAGAAAAAAACAATGAGTTTGTAATGAAGATTTATAACTTACAAGTTACTTAAGTGTTTGTAATAAAAGATGTATAACTTATATATTTAAGTTTACGAAATGAAAAAAAAAGGACAAAATTATAATAAAGATTGATAACTTGTTCATTTAAAAAAAAACTTGGTTTAAAAATATAAATAAAACACTTGGTTATTGTTTCACAAACAGTTTCATCAAGTGTTGAGTGAGTCTACACTTACTTGTTCATTTAAGTCTACAGAAAAAAAAGCAATGAGTTTGTATTGAAGATTTATAACCAGCTGATTTAAATTTACGAAAACATACTTGTTTATGTTTATAACAAAGATTTATAACTTAATTGTTTCAATTTTTAATTTACAACAGAAAAAAAAAACTTAAAAAAAATGTTTTTTACTCTTTTCTTTCTACCGTTTGGTGTAAGGAGACTATTTTATAATAACAAAATAAAAATTCATCTTTTAAAATGTGTAAGAAAATGATGTATTTTCTTACACATTTTAAAAGTTGAATTTTTATTTTGTTTAAAAGAAATTAATCTCAACGCACAAAAATGTAAAACATGAGATATAAATGATTATATATACATATATTAGAAAAAATTAAATACTCATTGCTTATAAAAATTGTGATGGATAATTTAAAAAATCAAACAAATGCAAATAATAAATTTCAGGTAGTAATTAATTCTGTAATTGGAAAGATAGCACTAAGCGCCATCTTTTGCTTAATCAATTAATCACTAATAATAAATTAAAATGCAGAACAGATATTTATACACACTATAAAAAATATATATTAGAAAAAAAAACTCGAGAGATGTACTTAGTGAATGTGCAGTATACATTTTTTACGCGCGGCTGTTTTTGTTTTATTTATTTTTTTGCCTCGACCGATTCCTACTCCAGTTAAAAAATGTATACTTTTACCGTTATGTAAAACGTCGCTTCTATCCATGGTTATGGGACAGTTGTAGTTAGTCTATCACGGAATCAACGATGATGTATTTATAATTTTTTTTGATGTAACGGGCGTCGGACGTTGTTGTTAACATTGTTTCTCCGTCGTTTATTTTTCTTATGTTGTTTTTTTTTAAATTATTGTAGTCTACTCACAATCCGATATTTATGTAATTTTTAATCCCGTTTTGTTTTCCTTATTGTAAGACTTTTATAATGTAAAAACTGTGCACTTAAGAAAAAAAAATGTAATTTTAAAGTATTCGGGGCAATTCTGTAAGGGGGAATGTTATGTTTAACGTGTGCATCATCACAGTTTAAGCTGTTTTTTATAATGGATGCATAGAAAGGATTTTAATTTATATAAGAATATTCATGTTAAATTTAACATTTTCCTTACGGAATAGCCCCGATTGTTATTTTTCGTATAATTGGAAAGAGAGCGCAAGCGCCATCTTTTGCCTAATTTTAAGTGGCATTGTCAATTATATACAAATATCTTTATTTATGAATTTATAGTAATATATTTCCATATTAATTTTATAATACATGATTAATGTAGAATAATTCACAAATTGGCTATTGTTAAATAATTTATAAAAAAACAAAAGAGGATTTATTGTATTTATAAACAAAATATGTGTAACACTAAATTTTATTTATTGTGGCTACAGTTTCAACAATTTACACTTGTCTTTATCAAACTGTTTGATAATGACAAGTGTCATTTGTTTTTTATTTTATTTGAGAACGTTATCCAAGTAAAATTCGAAATGTTTCACAAAGTGATAAATTAAAATTTATGTATTTATTTATGAATACATACAATAAATAATTGTGATGAAAACATAGGAAATGTTTATTCAGTGATTACAATTAATTTTTCTAAAAAAATAATAAATATAACATCACATTATATTGAAATGAATTATTTTTCCAGTGCACATTTTTTACAATTAACAACATATCTGTATAACGATTGTATCATTTTCTTTACCTTTAACCAATTTTGAGCGAGAGAAAGAGAGAGAGAGAGAAAATCCAACACTTAACTGAAGAGAGATGACCAATGCAAAAAATAAAATGATAGTGCTACTAAAAACAAAAAAAAAACACACTGAATCCCCCCATTTGAGTGCAATTATTTAACGGATCTTGTATGTTTCTGCAAAAATACAGGTATAATTCGACGCCTCGGAGCCACAAAATAAAACAAAACACACACAAAAAAAGACAAAATAATCGCAATGGAAAGGACCCGCCGAACCAAAAAAAATGTTACAAAACAAAAAACTGAAGATTGTTTAAGGACTAATTTAGAACTAGTTAGCTTACTTATTGTAAAACCATTTTATATTTGTTTCCTTTAAAAAAATATTATAATTTTAGAAAACGTGCGGTCGGGGTGTGTTGTTAACTTCGATTTAATTTTGCTTTAAAAAAAAAAAAAACAGGAATGTAATTGTAATCAAACAAAATATGTATGATAGACTGTAAGTTTGAATTTGTTTTTAACACACTTGTATGATATTTAAGTTGGCTTACATTTATTTATTATCGTCGGATTTAAGGTTTTTTGTAAATATAGGAATATTTTTGTACATACTTGTGGATTTACATGTAAGAGACAAAGTTGAGAAATGTAGGGATTTTATTTTAAAGAAAATATGAATGAAAAAAAGAAAAATTATATATATATATATACAAATGAATTATTTAAAAGCGTTTTATTTGTTTCCACCCAAAACCTCTATATCTATTTTTAAAGTGAAACAATTTTATTTATTCAATATTTTGCAGACCATTTTCAATTTAACTTAACATTAGGGTAATTGATATGTTATTAAAATACTAAGTTTATACTTGATAAATTATAAGACACATTTAAGAAATACATAATGATAACATTAGATAATCATTAAAAACAAACTTGTTAATTGTTGAGGTTTATGCTGGTAATTCAATTTTAATTATAATATTTATTTACGGAAATCTCCAATTTACAAAGGTACAATATAAATATATTATAAATAATACAACAAAAAACAAACCATTATGTATGTATAAAGAAACAATATAATAAATCTTAATACTTTAATAACATGTCAATTAAGTATTAAGCTAAATTGTAAGTGGTCCGCTGTATATTGAATAAATAATAAATGAAATACTTTTTACTTCAATCCAAGTTATACAAAGTAAAATGTGTATCATTTATTAAAATTGCAAAAAAAAAACTATAAAATTTCATATCAATACTTTACAAATGGTGAAATCATAGTAAAAAAGTATTAAGAAAAATGTTGGAAAAGGATTTTTGAAATTTGGATTATTTTAAATTCATGTTTATCATCACAGAAATCTATATCACAAATAGATTTCTGTATATCCATGAATTCCTGTAGTTACAGGTTTCTATAATTACAGATTTCTATAACATACAGTTCCCTATACAGAGATATTTTTTTAACAGTATACATTTCCCCTATGTATACCTGCAAACTACGCGAGTCAAACGCATTGACGTGTGTGTTTAGTTGCCTATAACACGTAATTGAACACATATATGCCAAATAAGCAACTAAACATACACACATTGCGTTTGACTCGCGTTTTTTTTGCAGTTATACATTTCTCATAATGTATACTGATAAAAAAACCTCAATGTAATTACAAATTTCTGTAAAGTGAATTGATAGGTTTCTGTAAAGTGAATTGATAGGATTCTGTAAATACAGATTTCTATTAAGTGAAATTATAGGTTCCTGTAATTACAAATTACTATATAGAAAATTTATGGATTCCTGTAATTACAGACTTCACAAGAAATTTAAATCTAAGAAAAATAATTTTACAGGCAGAATGGCTTCTGACCAAAGACTAGTAGGCACTGCTTCTGACCGTTATCAGATTGCTGTTTTATTTCATTTCAAAATCCAAATTGTATTTATATTTGAATTGTATTTGTATTCATATTTTATTTTAGATTTAAGACATGTATATATCTACTTAAATGGACATCCGTTAAATAAATAAATAAATAAATAAATTTGAAATATTATTGTATAATATTGTATCAAAACTGTAATAATAATTTCAATTTTTAATATTAACTGTTCATTATTTTTATAATCTAAATGCTTTAGTACTCTCCACGAATTAAATTATCCTCCTAAATGCAAAGTATAGTTAATGGATAAAATCAAGTATTTCTAAATGAAGCAAATAAATACAAAGAAATTGGGGTATATTAATAACTTCCTATTTATTATTATACCCAAATGTATTCATTTTAGAAAAAGGAAAATCTGAGTAATTATTATTTTTATATAAACCTGAGCTTTTGGAGTGTTATTTCGTTTTACAAAACCTAGCAAAGGACCAACTATTGTTACCAGATCATTTATAGAATCAACTCGGTCAATGACCCTATCATATAATTTATAATCATTAACAATTATATTGTTACGGCGGAATGTCTTGTATGAACAATTTAACTTTCATGCTCTTCATTTTTAAACCAAGCACGAAAAATACAAACCACTCTAAAATGAAATATTTTTAATAAAATAAAATAAAAATAAAATTTTTTGCGTTTGTTTACTGGCATAGGTTTAACCATTCAGCCACTAAAACTTATTTTAATATATTTTTTTAACTAAATACATTTATTTATTTAATTTATTTTTATATAACACCGTTATATGTGCCTCTCTACTGGTAAATTAAGGCAATTGTAATAAGAAACATTTTCATTAAAAAAAAATGTATTTTTTCTGATTTCAACACTTCTCCAATTATCTATCAAAAATTATTCGATTTATATTTTACATTTAACAATTATTGAACCGATGAAGCTATCATGTATGTATAAAAGTAGTAATAGATACACATTATGTACAAAATAATTAATCATATTCATCATTATATTCTTTTTCTTGGATACCATTCACGCTTATCCATTATGCGGCCCGAGCATGTGCTGAGGTGGGCTAATACTGCTGTTAACTGAAACCAAGAGATTCATTAATTTATTTCATTTAGGTTTTGTTTGAAATAAGCCATGCATTTCAGCTGTGGGAAATTATATCTCAAATACTTTGTGTTATGATTTTTTAAAATAAGGGAGTTTCTAAACTGTACCCTATACTGGGTTAGTTAAAATTACTGGAACACCTCAATAATTCTTCTTCTTTTGCCATCCCTTGTTATCCCTTAGGGCGTCGGGTACGATAATTTTTCAAACATAATAATTTTCATATTGTTAATCTTAATATATGTATTTGAAATTGAAAATAAACTTTATATTTTCACATTTTTGAATTCTGGGATCAACTAATAACTTTTTATTAATATAAATAGAAAACAGTATTCATTCACTTGGTCACAGTTATTTAAATATATTAAATAAAAATGATTTGAAAATAATTAATAAATTATTTTCACATTTATCTCTGTGACTATAGACTTACCTACGTAAGTACGTTTAACAAATGCACATTAAAACAACTACTTCCCGGGCAAATACATAAAATTTTTCTCGGATCAAAAAAAAAAAAAAAAAAATTTGTTGCATTATTCAATATTTGATATGCAGCAGCAGGTGTACATTATGTAATTCAATGTCCGGCGTGGGTATTTGCCCGGGAAGTAGTTGTTTTAATGTGCATTTGTTAAACGTACTTACGTAGGTAAGTCTATAGTCACAGAGATAAATGTGAAAATAATTTATTAATTATTTTCAAATCATTTTTATTTAATATAATAACTTTTTTTTTATATTAAATAAAAATTATTTGAAAATAATTAATTATTTCCACATTTAGCTCTATGACTTTTGACTTACGTTACGTAAGTACGTTAAACAAATGCACATTAAAACAACTACTTCCCAGGCAAATACCCACTCCGGACATTGAATTACATAATGATTTTTTTTTTCGTGTTTCGGTAATTTTGACTAACCCTTTATAAAAACATGCAAGAGCACGTTTTGCATTTTCTAAAATTGTAATGTATAAAATCTAGTAATTTAACATGAAAATTTAGTCCGTCGAAACCACCCCACTATTCTCAAATGAATGAGGTCTATTCATTAGATGCACTTTTTACACTTTCTGTACTGACAGCAATGAAAATCTTATGGATGATATCATAAACTTGCACTAATTTCAAATCAATTAGAGGTAAAAGTTAAGCCAGCCAAAAATCCATTATATAATATGAAAATCTTTTAGTTGTTTTATCCACTAACGAAAGGCGAACTTGTTCATCAAGGCATTGCACGCGCAACACACTTGTCTGTTGAAATGGCCATCCGACACGCTAGATGAATGGTGGTTGAACATTTTATTTAAACTCACATGAATCGTTAGTTACTTACATGGTTGTTTCGTTAGGCTAGGCCGGCCAGTTTGTCCTTGGTGTCCGCTTCCTTGGGTCGGATGGCTGAGGTGGTGGTGGTGGTGGGGGGGGATATGCAAACCAATAGGTGGCGGGGGGTAGCTCGGCGGTTGCTGACCGAGGATCTGCAGATTGGGGGGCGGTACTGAAGTCATGTTAGGCGGGAAAGTGGGGAGCGAGGGGGGTGGCGTACCTTGCATGCCCGGGGGAAACGGGAAAGCCATCGCTGGAGGCGGTTGCTGCTGGGGGATTGGTTGTAAGAAGTTTTGTACTGTCGGGTTGGGGATTGGTTTGAGCCGCGGGGGGAATAGGTGAGGGGGAGGAGATCCCGGCGGCGGCGATGGTGGGGGTAAGTTGTCATCATCGTCGTCGTCGTGTTTGGATGAAGATTTTTTTATTACTTTAACCTGTACAAATAATGAATACAACAATTAATTCTCTTAAATCTCTTTGTACAAAATTAATTCTAAAACAGATTGCATCACATTATTTAATGCTTCAATTACTTACAAAATTTAGTCATTTATAGAAAGAGAGGGAATATTTTAATTTGCTTTGATTTTTCTAGTTAATTTTCTTTTTCTTATTGCCGACACGAGAATTAATAGATGAATCGAAATCTGAGAAAGAGTTATACTCCTAGGTATGTAAGAAAAACATCCCCATCTTCTTTGCATGCATATAAAAACAGTATTTTTTAAAAGAAAATCCTCTACTCACATTAAAAAAAAAACGTTTTAGAGTAATTTCTGCTGATGTATTTGGTTTGAGTTACGTGAAGAGATGAATTTAATTAAATAATTAAAACACTAACACTTTTCTTAACTCTTTTAGTGAAGAAAGTGTTAGTGTTTTAATTATTTAATTAATTTCTACTCGTTTGCACTGGTTCTAGTCGAGGTTATGTTGTAATTAAATATGCAGTGTTTATAGGCGCTTGTAAAGGGGGTCAATGACCTCCACCCCCTCTGGTTTTCGAAACTAATGACCAATTAAATGGCAGATTAGTACCGGTCATTATTTTCTAAAATGTCTATCCCATTTTATTCGATGATTATGCATTTAAAAAATAATTAAAAACTTACGTTCAACACCAAAGTAACATGAACCCTAAAGGCTTAGTTTTTCATGTTTATGTTGATTGTATGACTTATTGTAATATATCTATTAAATATATAAAAAATGTAAACCTTCTAGGTTCTCTTTATAATCATTCGAAATATAGTCTTGACATCATTTTTTTCCAATGTATGAAATATTTACCACAAAAATGGGTTTGAAATTTGAGCATTCCTCTTAATTAATTGCAATAGTAAATGAAGATCACATTCTTAAACCTCCAATACCAAACCCTCATACAAAAGGTGCTTAAACTGTGATGATAAAACGTACACGTTAACATTAAACTTAACACTTTCTGTAGGGAATAGCCCAGAATACATAGTTGAAATATTTTGTTTTACATATAAAAAAAAATATGATCAACTTTGAACTTTAGTTCAAAATTCATCATAACTTTACGGCCATTAGTTATGTAATTAAAAGTAACTCACATTAAAATTTACATGTCTTAAAAAATGTATTCCCAATACGAGTAAAAAGAGGATAAGATTAAGAAAGAAATAAATAAAAATTGTATTGATAGAGCCGATAATCAATCGATTTTCTTTCTTTCTTAATCTTATCCTCATTTACCCGTATTGGGTGTCGAGATCAATCGATTTTAAGACATGTAAATTTATGTGAGAGTTAATGTTCAGTTAGATAACTAATGGCAGTAGATTAAACATTAAATTAATTTCAGATTCGGAGACTATTATTAGTGAATCCAAGGATTTTTTATAAAAATAATCCAGGATTAGGTCAACTATTTCATACATTTTGACGGGATGCAAGAATTAATATTCAATTTCAGTTCGATCCCCGACTATTATTTTGGGTGCACACAGATATTATTTTAAATTTAAATATTAATTAAATTTACATAGCCTTACACCGAATGGTGGACAAGGCAATTGATTATATCTATATATATACATATATTTATAAATTTGTTCAACTATGTGAAGACACTTTTAGTTTCAAGCAGTTGGTAGTGATGTACTTTGTAAGTCTTGTAAGATTATAAATAAAATTAGTCTATTCAAAGACTCAGCACGTTATTCCAAGACTTGTTTTCCCGCTCTGCTTTAATAGATATTTCTATGTAAAAGAAAAAAATTCTTCTCAACGTTTTTCTCTGTTTTTGCAACGATCTGAAACTCATATTTTTAAAATAAAACGTGGACGCTATTTTTGAATTACCCTCCTGCGCGCGCCATCTAACGCCGCGGAAAGGAAATGTATTTTATGTTGGCTAGACTTATGAGATTTTAGTGAGGCTAAGTTCAGGTTGTAAAAATCATAGAGAATGATTAATCTTTTGATGATTTTCTATCATTTATATATATATAATCTAAAATCCCCATCTACCATAATGGTGGTGTAGGGGTTCTCTATAATTTTTACGTTACGTTATGTGAAATTGTTGTTAGCGATTATTAAAGTTTCAAACACACCTCACACTGAAAAGTAGAGAGGAACATGTAACGATGTTATATAAGACTAAATAAAATAAGTTTCAAACTAATACAGTCCGTCTAATTTCCAACCCCACTAAGAGGCCATCCCCGACTAGAAAAAGTATTTTCCGTGTTTCCTTACTTTAATCTTTTTCTTTGGCTGCTTAATTTTTTTTGGTTTCTTCGTCTTCGTGAACCTCTTCTCCTTGATTCCCTTGTACGGCATCGGAGGGGGTGAAGATAATTCCTCACCGGCTGACGGGGATGTTCCTTCCCCGGGAATTATCCCGTCCGCGAACTTCACTCCTTTCTTTTGTTTGCCGACGGAAACCTCATTCGATCTGTTGCAAACGAAAAATATTAAAATCATTGTTTTATTGTTAATTAAATTCTTGTCAATGTTTGTAGGTTACATTAAGTATTTGTATTTCTAGACTATTTGTAATTTAATTGTGTTCAAAGGATTTTTTTCGTTAATAAAGATTTATTATTATTATTATTGTTTAAAAAACCCTTTTGGAATTTTCGTGTACCTGTTCCGAACTAGTATACTTTTACCAACGGGTCGGTTACCCATGTGTACGATGGAGGAAACTGCCAGCCATTGTTTGGAATCAATTTCTTCGGCTTCCTCGTCATTTCCTTCTGTTTCCATTAGTAAAGCTCTCTGTAAATAAAATCAATTAATTTATTAATAACAGTTTGTGTTTTTCCATAATCAACAGAAAAGGATTGTATTAAAAAAAACAAAAAAACAAAAGCAATCTTATGTAACAATAAATGAAAACATTTTTTACACTTTTGAGTGTTTTCATACATCTTTCAAATCCTCATTTAATTAACTGATAATTAACATCCAACACCTGAAAAGGGTAAATGGGATTTTGATAATATATAATAAATACTGCCCAACACCCGTAAGGGTACAAGGGTTTTTGATAATATATTTATATATATATATATATAATTGTTGTATCCTTTCTTCACATTTTATTTTCTAATGCTTAGATATATATTTCCACAGAAGAAAATAGAAGAGGGACAACTAAGGTGGTTTGGACACATAAATAGAATGAGCGTGAGGAGACAAGTGAAGCAAGTGTGGGAGGCAAGAGCAAATGGAAAGAGAACAAGAGGAAGACCACAAGAGACCTGGAATGAAACAATTAAGAAAGTACTAAAACAAAAAGGGATGAGTTGGGCACAGGCAAAGGAACTATCAATGAATAGAAACGAGTGGATACAATTTTATAACTGATAGGACCAAACCTCGACACCCAATATGGGTAAAAGAGGATAAGATTAAAGAAAGAAAGAAAGATTTCGAGTGCTATGCACTCATTATCAATTACAACTTAAATACTAGCAATCGAAATATATATCTAAGCATTAGAAAATAAAATGTGAGTGTTAATTATTTTGATTATACTTTTCACGTAACTCAAAACCAATCATCGATAATTAACTGATGCAATAACTTATTTTTTTCAAGCACCTTAATTACTTCTTCAGACTTTTGTTTGATCTTCAACTGCCGGCGCTTCTCCCTCTCCTTCCTCTTCTTCTCCTTCTCTTTCCTGCGCTTCTCCCGCTCCAGCCGCCTCTTCTCCCTCTCCGCCCTCATCTCGGCCGCCTTCTCCTTCATCACATCTTCCGCGGACTTCACCTCCGTGCTGGGAACGATTTCTGTGATAGTCGGCGCTGGTACTATTTGGAGCATGTTGCCCACCTGCAGGATTTTCTGAGGCACTTCCTAAAAATGATCCATTCAAAAACTGAGTCTTTGTCAACGCACTTTTGTTTAAAATAAATACAACTGACAAAACCGCATTTCAATATAATATAATAATAATAATATGTCTTTATTTTCAAAGTGTCAAAATTTGTACAAAGTGAAAATTGCGTCAGAATACATTAAATAAGGTATACATTCCTAAATATAATCATTCATTTAATTAAATGAAATGCTCAAAATGATGTCCTTGAACTTAAGTTTTGCGATTACAGCGCCATCTGTTGCGAATAAAAATTATGTTTCAACAAAAACGCTTCTTGAATAAAAAATGGGGGTTCCAATTTGAAATTTGAAAGTTACCCCCTAGCGCACCCATTGAGGATGCAGAAGGGGGGCTGAATTTAGAACAGGATGATGTTCCCTTAGAAAACATTAATTGTTCAGCCTTGTAACGTTTTTTCCTACAAAGTGTATTTTTAGAGTTATTTTGATTTGTCAAGTTAAATGATCACCCAGTATGCATAAATTGTTTCTAAACAAAAAATGGCTTATTTATTTTAAATTAAGAATAATCGATTTCAATTCTATTCAATTTTTATTACCAAATTATTGATCAAATTAAAATCAACGTTGTTTACAACAAACTCCCACGAAAACACATTATGCTGCACACGTTTAAAAGCTACCATTATTGACCTGCATTAAAACAAATTTCTCAACGTGAACCAGTCACAAACGACAAAATGGATAGTCTGGAACAATTCTTTTATTCCCAAAAAACCCCCCACCTGATTTTAGAACTGTACTACACGACCTTCCTGACCGAAATAATGGACACCTACCTCAAGGCGATGGATCCGTATTTGCTCAGATACGTAACGACGGGGCGTTACAGAGGGTTTTCGGATACGAACTTGGGGATTTTCGAGAGTTGCTCGCAGGCCGGAGAGTATTTAAAATCGATGGAGAATACTGTGAGGAAGGATAAAATTACGAGTAATATGATCATCGTGTTTGATTATTGCGGGGGTGATGAGAGTTACGTGAAGACGCACTTCATGCAGCAGGTTTTGTTTTATTTTTACGGGGAGGGGAGGAGTGTGGAGAAATTACAGTCGAAGGAGCTCGAGTACAATTTGGATGAGCATATTGAAATCGTTCTTATTTCGTTTCAGCCGTATTACGAAACGAAAGGAGCAATCGTGGCTTCGCAGCTGTTTATACAGAGATTGATTGAAGTTTATTTTCCGGATGATGACATCGTTCCTGTTTATACGATCAAAATAGTTGAGTCTTTGGATGAATTCTACGAGTCGTTCCATGAGAAGAGTTTCTTTACGTTGTTGCCGACTTTCTACAATTTATTCCCCGTTTTATACGGGGCACCGAGATATAAGGAAAATATAATTGTTTTGATTAAGAAAGCCGAGGTTAAACCTATATTATTAAGAATCTACGAAATCGCAGATAAAAATGTTTGGTTGCTAATGATTTCAATAAATTTCCTAATAATTGCGTTTCTAAAAATGAACACGAAGCGTAACAGCCTCGATATCTTCATCCAAATCCTACAATGTTTCCTAGCCCAACCAAATAACAATTACAAAAAATTAAACAAAACCCAAACAACCTTAATAAAATTCTGGGTGCTAACAACAATGTATTTCTACTGGTGCTTCGTAGCCGGGCTTTTGGACGCCATCATCAAAGACACTTTCTACCCGCAAATCAACACCCTGCAAGAATTAAATTCCTCAAAAATCCCCATCTACATAGGAAACGAATACAAATACTTAATCCACACCGAATACCAAAACTTAATCCGCCCCGTCAACAACACAATCCTCTTCAATATGATCCGAAGCAAAAACACATCATTCGCGTACGCTCTGCTCGAATCTCACTCCAAACGCTTGTTGGAGGAAGTTGGGGACACTTTCCACGTGATGGAGGAGACGCTCCTGCAGGGGTTTTCCGCAATTTGCGGGAGCTACATCAGCAAGCTCACTCATATTTTCATCGTGTATGAATATCTGACTGATAAAGATCTAAACTTTTGGTTCACGGGTGAACAAATAAAGCATAAGGGAGCGTCGGAGCTGGAAATACTTAAATTGGATCACCTCTGGTTTATATTCATGTATTTTTTGTGTTCCTCTGCGCTCGCCACTACAGTTTTCTTCATGGAAATATTGCACGCTAAATTTAATTCACAATAAAAAAATTTGTATACACAAATGATTGATTTTTTTTAATAATTAATTTTAAGGAAAAACATTTTCTTCCTTAAAATTAATTAGTTTTTAAAAATCAATCATTTATATATGGATTTCACCTCATACTGAGAAGTAGAGAGGAACATATAACGATGTTATATAAGACTAAATAAATAAATATATATGGATTTAAAAAATATTTAAATTATTATAAATAGAAAAGAGTATTCATTCAGTTATTTAAATAAATTAAATAAAAATGATTTAAAAATAATTAATAATTAATTAATTGCCCGGGAAGTAGTTGTTTTAATGTGCATTCGTTTAACATACTTACATAACGTAAGTCAAAATTCATTTATTAATTAATTATTTTCAAATCATTTTTATTTAATTTAAATTATTGCTTGTATTATGCCACAATAAAGATGCATAAATTCATTCTTTTCTATGATAAAAAAACCTTTTTTTTTTCAAAATTAATTGGTTAAAGCCTAGCATAGCAAAATCCTATTTTATATATATATATATATATATATATAATAATAATATAATCGATGTCCCCTTTTACCAATTGGTGTCGGGGTTCAAAATCCTATTTTATTTCATTTAATCTATGCAAATCCTAGCCACCACCTAACCTAACCTGACATTTTTAAGGCAATCACTCTTTTATATCATTATATCTATGCAAAATCTAAACATCACCTAACCTAAACTGATACCCTTTTTAAAGGAATCGCTCTTTTATCCTTGCAAAACTTAGAGAGTGCTTAATCTAATAACCTCTTTTCTAGAGACGTGTTTTTTACAACCAAAATTGTATCGCCATCTCGTGGCCGTATTTCGTATTATACATGCTCTACGATTCTACGTAAGCGTCAAGTTTGAGTGATGTTACGCAGCTAACTTCACGCTGCAACGGTGGGTGCTATACTAGGCTTTGCCAATTAATTAAAATGTTTAAGACATATTTAATTTTAAAATGTTAAATCTGTCTCGGCAGAAGTCATTGCTATGGAAAAATTAATATATTGTAATTAATATATATATATATAATTTAAAATCCCCATCTATCATAGTGGTGGTGTAGGGGTGTATTGTAATTAATAAGCACGAATTATGAGATGTACACCAAAATTTAATTTTGATTTTGCTGTACTTTTCATCCCTCTGCACCTAATTAAAATTCACAGGTACCCGAGCGTCTGATTCGCTCGCCTGATATCCGCGCGTGTGATTGGTTCGCCTGATATCCGCGCGTGTGATTGGCCCGTCCGCACTCAAATATGCGTGCATGCGCAAAACGCAAACAACCGAACTTTTTCTTCGTAAGAGAAAAGGAGACCACCTCAGATACAAAAGGACAGCGATACTAAATCCCCTATAAATACCGGCCATAGAGCCGGGAACTGCCGTGGGAACGACAAATATTTTGTTTTTAATTTGAATTTTGGTGCGACCCCCCTCCGGTGGGTGCGTATTCTTTTATGGGTGATTAACCTACGAGTGTGATTTTGGTCGTTTACTGAACAAGACGGGCTTTGTCAATCAATTCATCTGAGATCGAGCTGGATACACGAAGAATTACACAATAATCAATCACTTACACTTTTGAGAAGCGCAATGGTAAGTCACCCAAAAAGTTGTATTATAACAAAATCATGGTTAGATCCTAGAATCTGTCCTACGCCTCTTATTTTATTATTTTTCACAAAACCACGCCATCCGCGCGTCATTCATTGAGCAAACGTTCGACGGTGAACTTCGGTTTTCGTTTCAATCTGTACATTAGTTCTCAACAGAGACCATAGATGGCCAACCACCGAAATGGTGCTCTACATTTTCTTATCTCTCTCTCTCTCTCTAATTTAATATATATATATATATATAATCGATGTCCCCTTTTACCAATTGGTGTCGGGGTTTCTAATTTAATTTAAACTATTAAATAATAACCTGTTTCAATAAAGAAAAAATCCCCTTTTCTTTCATTTAATCTATGCAATACCTGGATTACATAACCTAATAACCGATCGTCTTTTTTTTTTATGGAATAACCCTTTTTATTGTACGCTTTCTATCTTCAAAACCTTTTATTTACATCACCCCTTTTTTGTGGAGTAATCCTTTTTCATGTATGCCTAATAACTTAATAAACAGTATGTAAATTGAATTTAGTATTTCTTAATTTTTGTGGTGGATCTGAAAAGAGCCGATTTTTCAATCATACACTGTACTGTTAAATAGACAAATTATTGCTTTCGCCATCTCGTGGCTGTAATTCGTATTATACTTGCTGTACGTTCTCGATTTGAAACGTCTGATTTGAGCACTGTAACACGGCCAACTTCCCGCTGAAGTGTAGGACAGAGCCAAATCAGACCAGTGTGTTCCATGCATAATGCCTCGTTGAAAACAGTTCAACGGATGCCAACCTGATGCTTAAACTCCGCACCATCGAGGCAGACAAAAACTGGCTTTAGTTTTGTTCCGATCCTAAAAATTCATGTTCTTGACATCCGACTTATTGCAGTAAAATCGATGATATCCAAGGGCAGATAAATACAAAATACACATGATTGGAAATTAGTTCCCATAAAAATACTTAATGTGTGTCGATAGTACAACCTTGATGTATTTATTAGGGGCTAAATCCTGCCCTTAGCTATAAATACAGGGCCAGTGTGAGGAGATCACTGGCCCTGTATTTATAGCTAAGGGCAGGATTTAGCCCCTAATAAATACATCAAGGTTGTACTATCGAATAAGTTACATATGTTAAATTGGCAATTGTTAAAATTAATACGAGAAGCATCCAAGTCTCTTTTTGTTTAGGGGAGAATACTAAATTAAAAATAAAAAAAAGATTAAAAAAAAAATACAGGACGTTACATTTTCAACATATTTAAAGAGGAAGATCTTCCACATGCAGCTTACATTTTTAACTAATTAAATAAACATAATTTTCTAAGTCAAAGTCACAGAGCTAAATGTGGAAATAATTCGTTAATTATTTTCAAATCATTTTTATTTAATATAATTTTCTAAATTAAATTAATTTTTGAAAAAATATATTTTTTACTTTTTTTTTTTTTGAAAAAATAAATATTTAAAGTTATTCATAATAAGATAAGTGTGGATTCACAATGGACGTAAGCGTAAGGGATACATAAAAGCATAAGAATTACATAAAGTTTGATTCTGTGTTTTTCAATGGCGTTGTTCACAATGAATTACGTTTTATGTTATGGTCGAACGTAACTATCCATACGTAATATATAAGAAAGTTTGTAAATTTCAACTTTTTATGTAAATCTTATGGAAATCCATAGACATAGGATATTATATACTACATCTATGTCATAGATATAGAGATCCTATGTGGATATCCAAAAATATCAGGCAACCAATTAAGCAGCAATTGTTCAGTATCATATCACTCATGATTAGCATGAACACAGCGATGACAATTTACCACTAAAATTTGTAGGTTAGTTTAAACAAATGTCATCGGAAGCCGACGAATGCGTAGGGCGCATGCGTTGAACGTAATTTTTATGTACATTGTGAACAGTAAATATTATGTGATTCTTATGTAACTCTTATGCTTAGTATCCCTTACGCTTACGTCCATTGTGAATCCACACTAAGAATATCATCCATATTTTTTGTTTATTTCTTTAATAATCTGTAGAAGCATGTAAACATTTAGGAGGAATAGCAAGCAATATGTATTAAAAAATGTTACCTTTTCAACAGGATTTTTTATAGGAACAGGAATATCCTCGATAGGCACCACCTGTAGCACGTTGCCTACTTGAACAACTTTGGTAACGTTCGTATTCACTTCCTTCAAATCCCTCGACCGGACTTCCCCAATTCCCTTCCCTGTTTTCTGTTGCTCAGTAAAGCCCCCAAATTGTTTACCCTCGTAGTACTGCTCCGTGTAGTTCCCGTACCCGTCGTAGTAGTTATAATTGTTGTAATCCTGCGAGTAGGTCGTGCTGATGGGTTTCGGCTCCTCTTTCTCGATCCCCAAGGCTCGGTTGATCCTCTCCTCCAGGGGGATTCGTTTCGGGGAAGAGGATTCGGGGTTTTTGAACTGAGCGTTGTTTGGGAAGTACCGCGGGGATTCGGTAATGTAGTGTTCCTGATTTTGCATCAGCTGCTCGTCGCTGATGGTGGAATCAGCGAGACTCTTGCGGAAGCCGTCTAGAGGGGAGTCAACTGGGGAGCGGCTGCGCCGGGGGGGTTCCAAGCCGGCTAATCGCGAGAGGGTTACTTGGATGGTTTCGTTGCGCGGGGAACGGGATCTTCTGCGGTAGGTAGGGGATTTGCGCGGGGAGCGATCGCGGCTGCGTCTCGGGGAGAACCTCTCGCGGTCTCTGTAGCGTTTTCTTGGGGATTCCGCGCGGTGTCTGCGTGATGGGGGGGAATGCCGGCTTCTGGAGTGTTTTCTAGGAGGGGATTTTCTGTGTTTGGAAATCGATTTGCGTTCATCACCTGAATGAATTTTATCTTCTGATTTATGTCTGTCGTCGGAACTCCTCGAATGATCCGATCTGTGATACGAATGCCTCTCGTCCGTTGTTCGACGCGAGTAAGCATCTTCTGTTTTACCTAAATACCTCTCTTCCGATTTGCGAGAATGTTTTCTTCCATCATACTTTTCCTCTGATTTCCGCGAATATTTATCTTTTTCCTCCGATTTACGCAAATATTTATCATCGTTTGAATAAATACGATGTTCTGTTGATTCTTTCGGCTTCCCTTCCTCGCTCACCTTCACCGCTTCATTTAATGAAGCTTTTTCACTATCCGACTCATCCGAATCTTTGAACAAGCTATTGTCTAAAAGCTGCTTCGTCCTCTTTGCTATAACAATCGAGTTGATGGGCTTCCTGTTCTCCAAATCAATCTGGCTTGGATCACTAGGTTTCTTCAACGGGGAGCTAGTCGAATCCACCACACAATCCGCTCCCTTCGGCGATGGAACCGGAAGTGGCTGAGGCAACGGAACATCATCCAAGCAAATATTCCTGTTATCAAACTGTGCCGAAACGCTCGATCTACTGCTCGACCGACTCGACGCGCTGCTGCTGCTAACACTAAGCTTCCTCTTCCTCGATTTATCCTCGTCTATCAGTTCCGTTCTAAGTGAATCGTCTGGACAATTTTCCTCCTCCTTGACGTTCGATTGCACCGCCCTCATGAACTGCTCGTATTCCGTTTCCAAGTTGACCTTCTCCCACGAGTTGGAGGTGTTGGAGAGGGAGTTCTGCGCGGGCTCCGGCGCGAATTCCTCCTTGACGGTCACGCTGAGCGGGCTCGAGTCGTCCCAACGGCGTCTTCTGGACCGGATTTGGATGGTCCCGCTTTCAAAGCTCGCTTCGTCTATGGATTCCTCTTTTATAACCTGAAGTAAAAATATGTATATTATCCAGAGGAATTAGATATTCGTCTTTGTATTATTTTTCATTGCCTCGACACCCAATACGGATAAAAGAGGATAAGAAAGGTTATTTTTCATTGGTGAGTTTCAGCGTTATATCCTTCCACCCTCAGAAGGAATAGCTGGTTTTGCTAATATATACTCTGACAATTTTTCTTCTATTTTGATAAACAACAACTACAAAATCTGATTAATATTATAAAACCTACCTTATTTTCATCGTAATTCGGGTCCAACCTCTCCCTCATCCCCGCGATCCGTTTCTCCCGCTCCTCGATTAATCGCTTCTCCTCCTCCAGAACCCGCCGTTCCTCACTGAGTGACTGCCTGGCGAGCACCAGCTCCCTCATCTCACTGTTGAAATCGGAGAAATCGCTGATCTTATCAAAACCCCGAGCCACTAGTTTCTTTTTCAACCTGAAATCCGGCGAATCGATTCTTCCATCGCAAAAATTCACATCGTTCTTTTTGTCGAGGCAATCGAAGAGTTTTTTGTAATCAGATCGAACGTCTGGGGAAGAACCTTTGTCTTTGTTCAAATTAACTACATTTTGATCATCCGAATCGGAATCGAAGTCATTCCTTCGTCTACCAGAATCACCGGTTGAATCATTCCGATTTTTTCTATGCTTTTGAATCGAGTCAATCCTAGAATCTCCCTCCTTTCTGCAAACCTGATTTTGATCCAATTTACTCGAATCCGATTGATTACGCTGATCATGCTTTTTATGCGTGGAATCAGAATAATCACCGCTTTTCCTCGACGGACACTCACCCTTTTTAGGCAAATCGATTTCGTTGCAATAATCACCGGAGCTTTTCATAACATCAACCCTGCTCGATTTAGAATAATCCCTGTTTTTAATCGATTCGAGCGTGGTTTCTGAAGAATCCCGTTTTTTGGAAAAATCTGATGAATCATGCGTTCTGGATTCAGACGCGTCTCTTTTCCTCAAATGCTCGATTGTGTGAGATTCTGACGAATCTTTTATGTTAATCAACGACGTTCTAGATCTTGACGAATCTCTGCTTTTAGCGACTGTTCTGGATTCCGACGATTCTCGTTTTTTCAAAACATCAACTGTTCTCGTTTCCGATGAACCTCGTTTCTTCGAACGGTCAGCCGTTCTCGAATCACTTTTCTTTAAAACATCGATTGTTCTGGATTCCGTGAAATCAATTGTTCTAGATTCCGTGCAAGCTCTGTTCAAATGATCCGTTGTTTTAGATCCTATGGAATCTCTATTCAAATGATCAATTGTTCTAGATTCTGATGAATCCCTTTTCTTCAAAAGGTCAATTGCTTTCGATTCCGATAAATCTCTTTTCTCGATTGATTCTGTGGAATCTTTGTTTAAATGATCGATTCTTCTAGATTCTGTCGATTCTCTGCTCAAATCGTCAATTCTTCTCGATTCTGATAAATCCCTTTTTTTCTTCAAAACATCAATCGATTTAGATTCCGATGATTCTCGTTTCTCAAAAATATCAATTGTTCTAGATTCCGATGAATCTCGTTTTTCCGAAAGCTCGACCGTTCTAGCTGCCGATGAATCTCGTTTCTTCGAAGTTCTGGATGAATCTTTTTTAATAAGCTCAATCGATCTAGATTCCGATGAATCCCTTAATTGCTTAACCGTGTCGATTGTTCGTGAATCCCGCTTTTTTAAATCGACCGATCTAGATTCGGATGAATCTCTTTTTTCGATGCGGGAATCCCTTTTATTAGATTTTGAATAATTTTCTCCTTGTTTCTTGTTGGTTTTACCCGAATCGATAACTTCAGTGGAGTGTCGCTTTTTAGAAGAATCGCCCCTCCTGAAATCTGAGTCGGAACTTCGTTTGCTCGATTCTGAAAAATCGCTGTTTTTACTCAGCTCAGAATGATCGTAAATTTTGTTGAGATCGCTTCTGGTTTTAGTAGATTCCGTTGAATCTTTTTTACTACGCGATGATTCTACTTGATCCTGCAATGATTCTCTATTTTTAGAATAATCCTTATTGTTGAACACGGAGTAACTATGTTTTTGAACCGAATCCGTTTTTAATTCTGGATTTTTATTGCTTTTGTTACATTCTAAATTTGCATCACTTTTTTTAATGGAATCGTTTTCTGTGTAGCTGGAAATCCTGGATCGAGTTATGTTGATGTTCAGGGGCATTTCTAGCGAGCGTTCGATTTTGTCGTAAGCTGGTCTAACCGCAACGACTTCCTCGTTTTTGCCGAAAGCCGCTTCTTCCTCCTCACTCTCCCAGGAGTTCTCTTTTTTTATTTTATCAGCCGAAATTAGGTCCTCGTCGCTCTCCCAATGCGAGTGGTACTCCTCGGTGTCGGGAGTACCGGGTTCGATTAACCCCACCGTCGGAACCTCGTCGACGTTCTGCGCACCCAGCGTATTCAAATCGCACACCTCGAAAACCGGCTTTTTCTCCTCGGCCTTCTTCTCCTTCCTCTTTTTCTTCTTCTTCTTCTCGATCTTCCTCTTCAGCTTCTTTTTCTTCTTCCTCACCTTTTTCTCCTTTCTTCTCTCGGACCGGCTCTTTTTCTTCTTCACCTTTTTGGATTCCTCCTTCAATGGTGTTATCTCGGATTGGATTTCTTCTGCGGTGGGTTCGGGTTTCAGGACATGATGTTCGGGTTCCTCCTCGTCGGAATAGCTTTGCAGGATGGCGAGGCCGAGCGACGGTTCGAGGATTTCACATTGCGGTGAAAAGGGGGTTTTCGGGTACCACTTGCGTGTGGTGAAGGGCTCGCTGGACAGCACCGGCCTTGGAAAATTGAAAAAAAATTAAAAGATTGGGTATGAAATTATCTGCTTATTTAAATGAATATTATTTATGAGGTCAGAAAGACCTCTTGATGACAGCCCAAGATAGACAAACACTTTAATTTTATTGTATATAATAAATATTTGCATAAATATATCCCTACACCCGAAAAAGTACAATGGTTACGGTTTTGTGGGAGGTGCGCTTTTAGCATAGGCACACATAGGCCTCGTTAGGCCCCTAATGGCTTCCTACAATAGGAAGGTGTATATATATATATATATATCCTGACACCAATTGGTAAAAGGGGACATCGATTATATATATATATAAATATATGTAATTGTCTGAATAAATATGTTCTGCTTCAGGAAACAAACAGGGTTAGTATGAAAGTAGAAGCAAAGTAGTTAATAACAAAATTTGAAATGAAAGGAGCCAGTGGTATAAAGGGAGACAAAAAAGATAAGAACAGGGAGGGATGACAGAAATGAACGGTGGTTGAATAATGGTGTGGATGTAGCAACGTGGATAAGAGTGAAGTGGAAATACAGGAGAGACAAAGAGGGATTGAATGAAGTTTGTATTATCCTTTGTATGTGAGATTAGGTGTACGGGATTTGGTCATGGTACCTTCATATTGTTATGTTATGTAATACTAAATAAATAAAAATATACAGGGTATCCAATAATCACATATTGTATCAAACATGTTTTTTTTTTTTTCAATGGAATGCTATATATAGATTCTACATTTAAAAACAATAATTTTTGTTTATAAGCACGAGATTTGGTATTTACAAAAATTATTAACAATTTTTATTATTAATAAAAATCGATAAATGTTCGAAAAAATTAATTTATTACAAATCTGATTAGTTTATAATTTGTCGTAAATAAGTTGTAAAGAAACAAAATTATTTTTTTAATATGTGGGAATGAATCGCCTTGATGAATGGCATTATTTTTTTTAAAGAATAATTTTGCCAACTTACAGAAAACGTTTATGATCTCAACAAAAACATTAGGTTCTTTCTTTGATTCATTTAACATAATAGATAAATCAAAGAAAAAACCTAATATTTTTGTTGGGATCATGCATGTGGAATTTGTTTATCAAAATTATAAAAAAAATAATAGGAAGCCACATCTAACATCCATTACTACTTACTAGTAGGTGGTGATAAAAAAAAAAACAGTTTGGCCAAGGGGAAAGAATAGGAATGGTGCCCAACCTGTTAATTCCTATATGAATAATTTAATAGCTTAACAAGAAAAGTTTAATAATTATTTTTCTATTTAATTACTTAAAGAATTGCAATAAAGCAAAGAAATTGTTTTCTATTGTTATTATTACACACAGAATACATAAATTCCCTATTTATGTATTCTGCGTGTATTTTAGCATGTCTAAAATACAAAATACATCCTAAAGCAAAAGTATTAAGCTATTTGTTTTCTTAATAGACGTACTTTTGGTTTGAAGACTGAGCGATTAGTGATTTCAAGGACTCCTTTTGGTTTTTCGGAATTGTCTCCAATAGAACGTTCCGGCTGAAGTAAACGTTTTTGACCTGAGACGGATTCGCACTGTAAGGTATCCTGCTGGACTTAGTCGTGAAGCTGAAAAACAAAAGAACGCATTACACAAAACTGCATTGATGAGAAACAAAAAAATAAAGTTGTTTATTTAAAAAAAGAAAATATTTTCTTAATTTTTGCATTAAGTTTTATTTAACATAATTTGTAATAAATCTTCCTTTCTTAATCTTATCCTCTTTTACCCGTATTGGGTGTCCAGGTTAAAACTAATAAATAAATGGTGGTAATATAAAGTTGTGTGCATATAAATTGGCTCACTGCAAATTTTTGACTGTAATTAGTTTTTTTTTTTTTTAATAATAGTTTCTAAAAAAAAAAAAACTAATAAAAATCAAAAGTTTACAGTTGCTTGATTTATATGCACGCAAGTTTATACAAGGTGTACAGAAAATGAGTGAAAACCTTCAGGTAACTCAATTCATTAATTAATTTTTAATAGAAAATCCAAATAAAAAATTATTGTATGGTTCTTCACTGAGGCTCATGAGGTCTTCGGAATTTTAAATATGTGACTATAAATTAGTATTGTTTTTTAAATATTTTGTAAAACAATCAACAGCATTAACAATCAATTAGACACGTGTATAATTCCATTGATGTAAATGATTAATAAATCGGATATTTTTACAATTTTATAACTTCATCACAAGCATTCTTTTAATGAAAATAGATCTGGCAACGACGCACGCTCGTTTGTAAAAGAAAAGGTGTATGCAATACCTCCAGCGGATGATGTAGCAGTTATAAACAGGATAAATGCACACTTGTTTGATCCAGCGTTGCCAAATATATAGTTCTTTTAAGTGGCCTGTGAGGCTTAAGAAAGGACCGTGTGACTTATTTTCGTTAATATTTTTATCTAAAAATTAGTCAGTCACGCTACCTAAAGCTTTTCACTCATTTTCTGTACACCTTGTATTTGCCTCCTTACACCTAACAGTAGAAAGGTAAAAGATTTTAAAAAAAAGTTTATATTTGCAAAATAAAATAATATGATGATATTGTAGTTTTATTTAGATAAAATAAAACACAAATGTGTATAGTTTCAAAAAATTAGTTTAATATCTCACGACAAACACAATAGAGTTTCAACAAATAAAAACCTCTACACTACAATACATATGGTAAGTCTGTGTTCAGTGTCTATGTGAAGGATACATGGAGGCGTTTAGGGTGAGGAATGCAAAGAAGTATGTAAAGCATTGATGAATGGTAGAAGGAAGATAGATTAGTGAGAAAATAGAGCTGGCGTAGATATCTTGAAGAGGCTGGGAAGTGAGAAATAATGAAAAGGAGAAGGGAAAATTAAATCTGCAGAGATGATTAAGTTCTTGATTCTGATTATTTTTATTTTTTTAAAATTAATATGCATTATTACAAAAACATCCTTTGTTAATATATGACAAATTACAACTCCAAATTAATTAAGTCTGGGAACGGAAACGACAATTGTGAATCGATACACATAAATCCTATGATTCATCTTTCAAGTTTCCATTCCGTTCTTGTTCCCAGGTAATTGTGAATTGGCACTTAATTATTACTGCAATTAATCTTTTCTACTACCCAACACCCGAAAGGGTAAATGGGATTTTGATAATATACATAATATTTTCTATTATCTACGAATTAGTTCAATATGAAAATTCGCCTCACCGTAAGATTTGTGGAGGAACAATGTCGGACTGCCCGTTGGCTTTCTTGTACTTCAAAGGCACCATCGGGATATTCGGTGATACGAATTTCACCATTGTGATCACACTGTAAAAAAAAACACACACACACAAAATAAATAAAGTTATTTTAATTAAACAACTCAACTCAATTTAGTCATTAATTAACAAAATTTTATATGACCGTTTTCCGTGCATTATAGGTTGTTATCTGTAATAATATACAGTAATATTATCGAAACTCGAATTATAGATAGTAAATAGTAATAGTATGCCAAATAAAAGTTATTTTTTCTTATTTTATTACTTTTTTTTTAAATAAAAATCAGCATTTTCTTTTTTGTGATAGATATGTTTTTTTTTAATTATGTATACAATTTTTTCTTCTTTATTTATATTTTACATTTATTCCATAATCCATCTTTTTTTTTCTATTCATCGACAATTTTAAGAAAAAAATCATACTTTAATTCTTTTTGAGGTAGAAATCAGCAATTTAATTGAGTCGATTATTTTTTGTAATAGTAAACACATTAAATATAGTTATGTTATTAATTAGTCATAAATAATATGTAAATAAACAAAATGTATATATGTTATTTTTATTGATAATTTATTTTATTTAGTCTTATATAACATCGTTATATGTTTGTCTCTACTTTTCTGTGTGAGGTGTTTATTGATAATAAAGTCCCTATTTTTCGTTATACATTGTTTTAAGTATTAATAAAAAAATCAGTCTTTCTTTGTTTCATAAATAACACGATTTTGTTCCTTACCTCACTTTTTATTTAACACGTTACATGTACATTTCGACACACAAAGCGGTCATTATAAATAAAAAAACTCCAGATTCGTAATTTATTTACCAAATTTATTGAATTATCATAATAATAATTTACGGGAAATTCACCATTTTACAAAATTGTAACAAGTTTTCCAATAAGTAGTAGATAAATAAGCTATTACATACAAATAAACAATAACTAAGAATACTGATTAACAAATAAATTAATCAATTATTATCCCAAGTGGTTTTATGCGTTGTTGGGTTAACAGAATTTATTTCAAAAAGTTAATATTCGCACTTATGAGTTTTGATTTTGGTTCTGAGTTGAAATAATTTATTGAACTGTTGACCAGGAAGCCATTATAATCAAATAAATGTGTTTTGAGTTCACGTGAAGTGTTAATATCAATAATAACACAAGAGTTTGTTTCTATAACTATGGTATTAAATAAAAATTGAAGTAATAAAAAAAAAAAACTCTTGTGCTATTGTTTATATTAACACTTTACGTGAACTCAAAACTCATTTACTTTCAGGGTATGCCCACTCTTATGGTTGTTTATAACATAATTTAGTACGGTGAAATGACCATGAGGGGGCGGTTTCGCCATAGAAACCGTACCTAGATATACCATCTCGAAGAATTTCTATGATTCCTTTGTTCCCCCTGTTGTGATTAACGCTTACATTTTGTAGGTTATAATGGTTTCAGTGGAATTATTAGCAATTATTACCAAAGTATTACATTTTTTTTGGATTACAACAGTGTACTAGTTAGTTATTTGTCCATTGTATACTTCAGTGTTATAAATAGAATGTTTTTGCGCTTAAATTGTCTGTGCTATAGTGTTGTTAATATTTTTACAAGTGTGTGATATTTTTAACGGACTAATAAAAAAGACTAAATAACATACATTTACTGTTATAAAATGTAAAGGTAAAAGTCTACAAATTATCAGTTTTTAAATAATTAATAAAAATAATAATTATTTCATCTTTTATATATATTTTTCCATTATCTCCATTTACCTTTTCATTTAAGGTAAGTATTATTATTATTTTCATTGTTTATAAACCTCAAGCATCCAATATATTTATAATATTTTTTTAAAGCAATACTAAACCTTTGGAGAAAATGAAAAATATCTATTTTCGCTTCTTTATTGTACGAATGTATATTTTTAAATAATTATTTTCAATAAATATGTTTGAAAATATTATTTAAAATGTTGTTACAATAAAGAAACATTAAATATTTGAAAAATATATATTACTTTAAATAATTTAGATTCCCGCCCGGTCGATTTCGTCTGTTTTAGTACAGTAAAAGGACCACCAGAGGAGCTAAATGCAGTTTCGGTCGTAACATGGGAGTGGGCTTTCTAGATCTATTAATTTTCTATGTTTACTTTCTTTCTTTGTATAACTTGTCATTATCAACAATTTAAATTTAAGATAAAATTAAAATTATACAAAAAAAAAAAAATGAATCAGTGTTTTTATTAAAGGAATATAAAACCACTCACTCGATAGGTTTCTCATTTGGCTGACTAGTAGACTTCTTATTCACCACGGAATCAATCTCCCTGATATCCTCCAGAGACAGCTCCCTGGACCTCACCTCCTTCCAATCCGCCGGATACCGCTTTTCCGTATTCCTCCTGTCCTTCTCGTCGCCTTTCCTCCGGTCGGAATGCTTCCCGTCCTTGTCGTGGTACTTCGAGTCCCGGTCGTGGTGCCTCGACTCCTTCTCCGAGTGCTTGGAGTGCCTGGCGTATTCCGCTTGCTTCGCCTCCTTGTGGTCTTTGCTGTCTTTAATTATCGAGTAGTGCTTACCGTACTTGAACAGCGGCCCCTGCACTTTAGTGTCAAAGTATTCTGTAAACAAGCAGCGGTCTACAATGAAACAGAGAGAAAAACAAAAATGAGTTTATCACAACGAGGAGGAAGTCCTTTCGTGAAATAAACACTTTGTTTCATTTTGTTCGTATCATCACCGCGAAATGTCAAATTTCCTATGGCACTGCAACCGATTCTCGATCGGTCGCAAGTTTGGTCGGAACAGAAAAATGATTGTACAGTAAGCCATAATTTCTCTGTTCCAACACTTTTTTTGCTATTGCGCCTTATGTTAAAAAAAAAATGATCGTACGGTAAAACGTCATTTCTCTGTTGGAACAAACCTATTTTTTTACAAAGATTAACAAATGATGGGGCTTTTCTCAACCTAGAACACTGACTAAAATCACTCATCATAAAAAAAAACCAAGGGGTGTTTTTTATGATTAGTGATTTTAGTTTTTCTTCTTTCTTCAATCTTGAAAAACTAAAACCTAGCCTTACTCCTGAAAGGATAGATTTCAGGTGTAAGGCTAGGTTTTAGTTTTTTATTTAAAAAAAAAACATTCTAGGTTTTTACCAAACAACTACTTCCAGGGCAGATAATCCATCACATCTGCAGAATAACTACTTCCTGGGTAAGGCAAGGTTTTATTTTTTAATTTTTTTAAAAAATAATTTTACCAAACAACTACTTCCCGGGAAGATAATCCATCACATCTGCAGAATAACTACTTCCTGGGTAAGATTAGGTTTTATTTTTTAATTAAAAAAAAAAACAATCTAGGTTTTTACCAAACAACCACTTCCCGGGCAGATAATCCATCGCATCTGCAGAATAACTACTTAACTACTTCCTGGGTAAGGCTAAGTTTTATTTTTTTTTTAAACATTCTAGATTTTTACCAAACAACTACTTCCTGGGTAAGACTAGGTTTTATTTTTTTAAAAGCCATTCTTAGTTTTTACCGAACAACTATTTTTTGGGCAAATAATCCATCGGGTCTGCTGAACAACTACTTCCTGGATAAGGCTAGGTTTTATTTTTTAATTAAAAAAAAAATCTAGGTTTTTACCAAACAACTACTTCCCGGGCAGATAATCCATAACATCTGCAGAATAACTACTTCCTGGGTAAGGCAAGGTTTTATTTTTTTTAAAAAAACAATCTAGGTTTTTACCAAAAAACTACTTCCCGGGCAGATAATCCGTCACATCTGCAGAATAACTACTTCCTGGGTAAGGCAAGGTTTTATTTTTTAAAAAGCCGTTCCGAGTTTTTACCAAACAACTATTTTTTGGGCAAATAATCCATTGGGTCTACTGAACAACTACTTCCTGGATAAGGCTAGGTTTTATTTTTTAAAAAACCATTTTAGATTTTTACCAAACTACTTCCTGTGTTATGATACATATTGATTTTTTCATATAAACTTCATTTTCTGTATAAAATTAAAATCGTTATTTTAGCCGAAAAAATCGCAACAAATTTGTTAAATTTCGTCATTAATTAGAAGATTATTTCATCATGTGTACGATTTATACTCGCAATGTGCTTATTTAGTCGGAAATCGGATCAATTATAACCTCAAAATTGGGATTTTAAATGCGAATTGTGACCAAACAGAAAGTTTCCTACAGATTCCGACTTCGGATTCGTTCATTTCACGCACGTTTACCCATGATTCCGTTTTCAAAATTTTCTATATCCCGTGACACCATTCGGAAACGTTACCTAGGTTATTTTTTTAAAAAGTCATTCTAGGTTTTTACTAAACAACTATTTCCCGGGCAAATATTCCATCAGGACTGCTGAACAACTACTTTCTGGGCAAATAATCCATCGGATGTTGGGTTACACAATGGACATTTTAAGAATAACGAAGCCTCCTACTAAATTTAAATAACCATTTTTTTTTTTTAATAATCACCTTTCATCGGCGATCTCTTCTTAAACAGCCTGTTCTTCTGCTGGGAAATCTCCAGCTTCTTGATCAACTCGATCTCCTCGATCGTCGTCTTCGCCCTGTCTTCCGGCTTGACGGACTTCTTCGGTTTCTTCTCCTCCTCCTTCTTCACCTCCGGTGTTTTCTTCACGATCGTCAGCTGCTTGGTGGCGCCGAAGGCCTGCAGCCGCTTCTTGGCCTGCTGCTTCCCGAGCAGCGTCGGCTTGGGGATTATGGTGAGGAAATCGTCCGTCTGGTTCTGGGGGGAGCCCGACTCGTCCTTTTCCCCTCCGCCGCCGCTCTCGCCCTTCTCCAGAACGTCATCGTTGAATGCGGACGATGAAATGTTGAGGAGTTTGCTCTGCATGAACGTGAGGGTGACCTTTTTCTTAGGGGACGGTTCTTCCCCCGGTAACGGAACGTCCATCATTTTTAACTTTTATTCATCTAGAAATATTAATAAAACGAAATTTAAAAAAAACATGTTCGGCAAGAATTCTCGTAACAAATTTATTGAAAGTGTTTAAAATAATTCTACCGGGTGTCTAGAAAATAACTAGGTATTAAAAATTAGCTGTAGGATTTTTAAAATCGGTGGAATTACAATGGAAATAGTGTATTATTTGTATTATTTGCAGTACAGACATTTTCCATAGTATTAGAAAATATTAAGAATCGCATGACTGTTCATTAAGAGCACAGATCGCTACACTCTACGAAGTGTACAGAAAACAAATGTTGATATAAAGAAAACACTTAACTTTTTTATTTATTT
Organism: Philonthus spinipes; assembly: GCA_963082785.1. NCBI lineage: Eukaryota > Metazoa > Arthropoda > Insecta > Coleoptera > Staphylinidae > Philonthus > Philonthus spinipes. Next base: position 20,402,606 of record OY720314.1, read on the forward strand.
ATTTAGTCTTATATAACATCGTTATATGTTCATCTCTACTTCTCAGTGTGAGGCGAACTTTTTTATACCACTTTTATTTGTGGTATAAAAAAAGTTAAGTGTTTTCTTTATATCAAAATTGAAAATGTACCACGAAGTGAACACTTCCAAGATGCAACAATGAAAACAAATGTAAAACAGTTGCTCAGTCAAATTAAACACAGCATACTAAATTTTTATGAGCACGTTGTTTCTCGAAATGTACATCTAATATAAAAATTACTTCTTGTGCTATCCCTTGTTGCCACTCAGAGTGTCACATAAACTTAAAACTACATAGTCCTATGATTCATCTTTCCCATTTCCATTCCGTTCCGTTTCCCAGGCAATTGTTTTATCATATAACAAGATGCTAAATAAAGATTATTATTATTATAATGAAACCTCGACACCCAATACAGGTAAAAGAGGATACGATTAAGAAAGAAAGAAAGATTATTATAATGAAATCATAACAAAGTGTTATTTACCAAAGTATTAAACATAGTTGTTCTGAATATGATGGAATAAGTCAAACAACAGTGATGCTACAGATGTTTTAAACGAAGTTTAGACATGTTGTCTTTGCTGCGTTTTTCATTAATTTAATTTGGAAACTGATGCTACCGATATTTTAATAAAATTACATGGTTAAAATATTACAGCATCAACAGCCAATTATAATTAAAACCCAAACTATGTGCAAAAACTAACATTTTCAACCACATTTCTCAAATTATACAAGCGATTTGGACACTCACCAAACTGAACACAATCCTAACCTAATAAGAAACCCCGAAAATAAAAAATAAACTTAAAAAAAATCCGTAATCCACTGGGGGCGCTATCCCCCCCACATCCATCGAAACCCCCGGAAAACCAGCGCGGAACACTCACCCCCCGCCGGTCAACCCTTTTTTTGTCAAAAATACCTCACGCTCGAGCTAAAAGTGTTGCGGAGCTGGGGAGTGCGTCAGGGTTTGGGGCCATTTTCGAACGCCGGATCCGGACGCGCAGGGAAACGGGTGCGGGCTGGGGGCGCGCGCTCTCTTAGCCGAGTTGGGTTTTCGGTCGCGTGTCGGGGGGCCCGTGGAATATCTCGCGAGGGGTTTAATTAACACAACATTCGCGATCAATTATTTTGGGAATTTTCGCCTTGTTATGTTTACGTTCCCGAATCCGGACGCAACGAAAATTCGCGACGTTGCCGAAACTCGCATCTAATTCATAACATTTTTTAAAAAAGACGACTTATTCTATGTAATTCTAATAATATTTAAAAACTAAATTTTCAAAAAAACTTGATTGATTATCACTAAAATAATTTTATGCTTAGACAAATTCAGCTTCTCCATATTTTTATTTTTTTCTTCGTTGCGTTGGCATTAGCAAGGTTGTCAGTTTTAATTGCATCAATTCTGTTCCAAGATGTGTAAGCAATTACCAAGGTTGATAGAAGGAAGACGATTAGTGACGATTAGTCTCTATAATTTTCCAAAAATTATGTGTACTTTTTAATAAGTAATAAGTATTTTCATTAAAACTCAAAACAATGAATAGCGAAGTAGAAGCCTCTATTTCAATAATATGTTTTAATAACATTTATTGCCAGTGTAGGAATGTACAAAATTACAAAAATATACTATACACTACATACATGGTAAAAGATTGTTGTGTATATATATAGAAAAAAGAGTACGTAATCAAACAGAAAAATTAACATTCGAATAAATATATTTATTTTTAATCATAGATGTTAATATATACTAGATGACTAACTCGGCGTTGAAAAGTGATGCATCCGGTGGCCATTTGCTAAGTGGTTGTTTATAAAAAAAATTGCACGTGTAACAAATGCATTAGAAAATTTATAAATACTTATATATTCTATGTCATCATATAGTAAGATACTAAATAAATATTATTATTAAAGTAAAGTTAGTTATTGATAATGAGTGTTTGACACTCGAAATGTACATCTAACGTATATAAAAAATAAAAGCAAAGTAAGGAATAAAAAGTGTTTTAATTGTTAAGTTAAACTGAAGTTTATTATAGTTGTTACGTTGCATTAACATTAGTTAAGGGTTTAGAAAGGAAACCCTGCAGTTTTTTTATTAATTCTAGACATTAATATATATAATAGTATTTCTCACAGACTCCTCCCTAATGCATGTAACGAAATTGTAGAATTTAAAAGTAAATGAATTTAATTTAATAAAATAAATTTAGAATTTAAAAGTAATCATGTAATAAGAGCATGTTTTATATCACAAATTAATAGAAATTTATCATTGTTGTAAAAATGAATTTTAAAATAATTACTATATTTACAAAAATTGTAAATATATTCTGCAGATCCCTGTAAAAATACACAAAATATATTTTTTTTTAGTTCCAATAATTAAAAAGACATTTTTTTTTGTTAATTTATATACAGCTCAAATCGTTTAAATAGAAAACAGTAAAATTTATACGTACTTACGTAGGTAAGTCAATAGTCACAGAGTTAAATGTGGAAATAATTTATTAATTATTTTCAAATCATTTTTATTTTATATATTCAAATCGTTTAGTTAATTAAATTTTTCACATAATTAAATCTTATTCGTAAAACTGTCTGTTATTATATAATGTTTAATCTAAAACAGGACATACAAATCAAATTCTGTTAGCCCACTGGGTACGCCAATGAGCCACTTAACAAATGGCCGCCGCCATGTCGACACCTATGCGTGAAACCGGATGTATCACTTTTTCTTTGGGCTAGGCACAGGGAGTTAGTTATCTAGTAAAAATTAACCTCTATGATATTTATAACATATCTTGAATTTGAAGTTGCGCGTTATTCTCATTGTGCCAGATTATTGCGATTACCAGCATTTCATTCATTCTGTTAGTTAGGCCCAAATTTACAAACCTCAAGTATTTTTACTCTTGATGTTTTCATTCAGTTGGCGCCATTTTTTTATGCGAACAAATTGGCATCACATTTAAAAATAAGCACTCTCAATTTATGCAAAATGTTTCCCCTTATAGAATTAACACCATTTAAAAACGAGCTGCTCAATTATAATAAATTTGGATAAAAAAACCTGCTAAATAACACTCGTTCGCTAATTTATATATGTAAATGAGGTTATGTTTCCAGGGTGTAAACAATGGGCACAATAGTTACAAATATTACCGCAAGAAGCAGCGCTAGTTTCATATACCCACACCCAATGGCTCAATCTTGGCTAATTAAAATGTTAAAAATAAAACACCTTGTAATCTTCTTTATGTTAGTTGTGGAGACTTTAATTATTTCAATAAAAGTAGTTGTATTAAATAAAAATGATTTGAAAATAATTAATAAATTATTTTCACATTTATCTCTGTGACTATAGACTTACCTACGTAAGTACGTTAAACAAATGCACATTAAAACAACTACTTCCCGGGCAAATACCCACGCCGGACATTGAATTACATAATGTACACCTGCTGCTGCATATCAAATATTGAATAATGCAACAAAATTTTTGATCCGAGAAAAATTTTATGTAAAAACAACAAAAGGAACGTTACATAATATAAGGCCATCTGCAGACACGTGTTTCGGGATCTATCCCTCGTCAGTACAGCTATGCCTTACATAATTTCTGCAGATGGCCTTATATTATGTAACGTTCCTTTTGTTGTTTTTACATAAAATTTTTCTCGGATCAAAAATTTTGTTGCATTATTCAATATTTGATATGCAGCAGCAGGTGTACATTATGTAATTCAATGTCCGGCGTGGGTATTTGCCCGGGAAGTAGTTGTTTTAATGTGCATTTGTTTAACGTACTTACGTAGGTAAGTCTATAGTCACAGAGATAAATGTGAAAATAATTTATTAATTATTTTCAAATCATTTTTATTTAATATATTTAAATAACTGTGACCAAGTGAATGAATACTGTTTTCTATTTATATTAATAGCCAGCGAGGCATTTATTCAAATCCGAACCGAGAGAAGTTTTTTGTGAATTTGCGATAACAACAATACACGAGCGCACGTCCTCCTTCGCCGGTCATTACTATCTCAGCGCGCGGCAGGTGAGGGTCGCTCTTTTTAATTAATTTGATTCAATTCTTTTCGTTTAATTTTATTCGGTTTTGATTTAAATTGAATTAATTTGGTTTAATTTAATTTGAATTGATTTAGTTTAATTTGATTTAATATAACTGATTTAATTGTGCTGATTGTATTTGAATTAATTTAATTGATTTATTTTAACATCTCTAAATTATGTAAGGCATAGCTGTACTGACGAGGGATAGATCCCGAAACACGTGTCTGCAGATGGCCTTATATTATGTAACGTTCCTTTTGTTGTTTTTACATAAAATTTTTCTCGGATCAAAAATTTTGTTGCATTATTCAATATTTGATATGCAGCAGCAGGTGTACATTATGTAATTCAATGTCCGGCGTGGGTATTTGCCCGGGAAGTAGTTGTTTTAATGTGCATTTGTTTAACGTACTTACGTAGGTAAGTCTATAGTCACAGAGATAAATGTGAAAATAATTTATTAATTATTTTCAAATCATTTTTATTTAATATATTTAAATAACTGTGACCAAGTGAATGAATACTGTTTTCTATTTATAAAAGTAGTTGTCTTTTCTCCGACTTATTTTTTTATTAAACTAGATATATTTCGGAAACTATCCATCTTCAGTAGTGAAGTTAAAATAAAAAATAGATTGTTATAGTATTTACAATGCAATAGTGATAATCATGTTGTCTATAAACTAATATTAATACAATTATAAATAACGTGCTAAAATTTATGAATTAATAAGATCTAACACGGGATTATTTAAGCAACTAGTATCAAAATTTAAATTTTTTTTCATTTGAATAGACTCAGACATGTTTAATTGTGATTCGCGTGAATTTTTAAGAAGGTTAACATTTTCAAGCGAAAATTTATATTCTGTATTTATTGATTTTGTATTTGTTTTATTTTTAATTGTTCGAATTTCTTCACGTAACTCATAGCACAACGTATGTGTCATTTTTCTATGATGTAAACGCGCATAATAGTTACAAATACCACCGCAAAAAGCAGCACTAATATCGTATATTAATTATCTATGATTGTATATTTACCCCCGCCCCGCAAGTAAGTATACCCAGCATCAAATCAGGTTTTCTATGCATCAAATGGTCCAGCCTTAGGTATTATTGACTAAAATATAGGTTATGATATAAATTAATATATAGACAATACTTTATTATAGCAAATACAATACATATAAACAAATAATATTAAGAAAATATCTGGTCCAACATAGCTGGAAATTGATGTCTACTGTTAGCCACAGGCGAACAGAAATACTCCTATCCATGCCTTAATTCTTTCCCTCCCGTTCGGCTTTTTTTCACTCCCAGCCAGTGCTCGCGTCTCCCCCCGTCATTATCCGATTTAATAATTGCAATAAATAAAAGGTTAGATCCGAAATAAAAATTTAAACGTATTCTCAAATAAAAAGGGAAGACACTCTAGCGGCTCCATGCTCATTGTGGTCGGTGGTGTGGTTATTAACTTGCGGGTACCTCTTTAGCGTTGATGGAGTCGTTCAGCTGGGGCCCGTCGATGCACTTCCACAGCCCGTAGGTCTTGCCGATCGTCGTCTGCCAGAGCCTCAAAGTGCCGTCCTCTGACCCGGACGCGTACAGTTCACCGTCCGGTGAGAATCTTACGCAGTGCACGGGTCCAAAATGGCCTTTGAATGATTCTAGAAAAATAAATATTCAACAATGTAATCTTGTAATTATTACAATATGGGACATTCTGTATTTATTAATATAGCCAATTATGCAATTCAATTAATTTGTCATTGATAATGATCACCTATGGTGGATGAAAAGATTGGAAGAGAAAAAGAATGTGATGGGCAAAAATTTGAAAGTGTGTCAAGTAGTTGTAAAAATAGTGATTGTAATAAATGAAACACTTTTTTACTTTGTTTGTATAACTCTAAGTTATACAAACAAATTAAAAAAGTGTTTCATTTATTAAAATTGAATTACAATGTATAACAAAGTAGAAGCCTCAACAATTAACAAGTTAAATAGTGATTGTGTTAAATAATTTTAAATTTTGAATCATACATTTCATATGAATGATTAAATCATCATTTTATTATCGAAAATAATCGATTATTTCATATTCGATTACTGAAATAATCAATATAGAATTAAACTTGTAAATTAACTAGTTGAAGTTAAAATAAACAAAAGTAAAACAAAACGAAGTGAATTTAATTTAAAAATTTAATTCTATATTAACAATGTTTTACCGAGTGATTAATGAGAAAAAATTGTCTGATGAAATAATCAATTTTAATAATAATAATAATCAATCATGAGCAATTTTAATAAAATCAGCAAAAACGATTTGATCATAATATTTCAAATATTTTCGACACTAAAGTACATTTTTTTTAATTAACAAAATTTAATTTTTTTAATTAAGTCCCGCTAAATTGCTGAAATTTCGCACTGTACTATGGTGAGATTTTATGAAAGAGCATAAAGAGTTTGAATTTGGGGGGGTTGATTTTAATGCGTCATTTGGAACAACAGAATTTTTTTTAAATAAAATTGGTCATGAGAAAAATGCTGGAAATAATTTTCAAGTTTGTAACTATTCCGGTAGGAGGCGCAATGTACCGCAGAAAACATAATACCACGATGATTTCAAACACATTTCTAAAAAAGCTACCCTAAAACGAAAAATATAATAAGTTTATGAAAGAAAAATATTAAAGACTCATTCTTGAAATAAAGGGCGGGGAAAATTTTAAATTTGTAGGAAGCAAATGTTATATAACTATTTTTTTTATCATTATATTATCAAAATCCCATTTAGCCTTTTGGGCGTCGGGAATTTTTTTTAACTGATTTTAATGTCATAAGATCCAACACATAGAACCAATTATATACTGAAATCGCCAATACTTATTATGTGTATTGTTTTTAATTCTTTACCTTCCTCTTGCGATATATTCTATGATACAATTAAATCACTGTTATCACAATTATACCAAAGAGCAGCTTAATATTCTATTCATTTATATTTTAGTATTAAGTTAGTTTATATATTATATTATACATACACGGCTATGGATTTATGTATATTGTCTTGTAATTGGGATGTATGTTTCCTGTTGGGCAATAAAGACTTATTATTATTATTATTATATGAAAGAATTTATCGTCTTGAATTACATTATTGACGCAAACATAAAAAATTGATTATTTAATCACCGTTAGGTGGCGCCTAACGTAATGATATATTTTTCATATTGTGAACCACAATTCTATACCTTAATCCTACGAGACAAGTTATAAAATATCCTCACCTATTTCAGTACCAGTCGTGTAGTCGAATTTGTAGACCTTCAAGTCATCACCGCCGGCGACGAAAATGGTCTTGTCCGGGTGCAGGGAGGCCGAATTGACTGTTGAGGGGACGGAATACTCGCGGATCGTTTTCAATGTGTCCGATTCCAAGAAAGTGACGTTCATCGCGTGCGAAACCGTTATTACAGTGCCGTCCCTGGACACTTCGATGCTGTTCGGATTCGTGGGGAACTCCACCTTTTGCACTTCCTAGAAAATAATAAGAATAACAAATAGCACCTCACACTGAAAAATACAAAGGCACATACAGGGTGTCATCATATTTTGTTCCCCTGAATTTGAGGTTAAGCCATTTCCCAACACTAAAGAGACACCCTGTATAATATATATTCCTTAATCTTATCCACTTTTACCCGCTTGGGTGATATACAGAGAGCTTTCTTTATCAGTATACATTTCTCCTATGTATACCTGCAAAATACGTGAGTCAAATGCATTAATGTATGTGTGTTTAGTTGCCTATAGCATAGGAGCTGGAAAGTGCACAGGAAATGGCCTATTCCCTTTTTTTTTGTTTTGTTTTTAATTAATATTTGACAGATGTCAGTATAGATTCTTTTTATTTTACTTTTTGATTGGATATGTGATTGCGAGGGAAACAATTGCGTTTTCCATTTGAAAAGTTTGTGATATATCTCAAAAACTAATGTCAGCAAAAAAGTATGTAATAAAATTTTATTATTTAGCATAAAATTATCTAAAAGTTTGCCATTTACAGTTTTTTTTCCATCTCCATTATCGGCCGAGAAAAATCGATTTAAAAAAATCGGCATTTTTGGCATTTTTTAAAATATATATACAAATATCTTTATTCAAGGGACTTTTACTTTATATTAAGTACAGTATTGTATAGTATAATACGGTATATAAATTGAGGTTGTCCTTTCATAGGCTATCGACCCAAGGTCTTTCTGCCATTGTTTAGCTTTGAAGATAAGTCTGGTTAGAGTGATTATTTTTTAAAATATTTAGTTACTCTTGACTTTCTGTGAAAATCTGTACGATTGGCTTTTTATTCAGCTCATAAATCTGCACTTCTTTAATCGTTTCTTTATCTTTTATGGTTTCCAAGATCCCCAACGAGGGCACGAAAAAAAACTCACCCTGTATATATATTTATATATATATATATAAAATTATTTTCCTAGTTTAACATTATTAAAATTGTAACTCTACACCTCCTGAAAAGGTAGAAAGGGTCACTGAATATATATACTAAAATTGTAGCTTTCCAATATAAATTTAAAAAAGAGAAGTTTTTATCAATCTCTCTCGAATAACATTTCACTCTCAAACTATCACTTTGAGAGAGCAAAAACCTACTTTTCGAACGGATTGAGGAGAAAAAAAAAAAAGATTATTATTATCTAATATTGAAGATGCTTGTATTTATGCGTATGTAATTATTATACACATACACTTAGCATTGACTTTCACCTTATTAAAATGCAATTAGTACAAGTCACTTACATTGAGAATCGGAGTAAAACTTGTTTTCAGATATACAAATTCCAATGTTATAATAATTCACCCACAAGAGAAATATCATAAAATTCATTTGTTTTAAATAAATATTTGCGTTTTGAGGCCCTTTGATTTGTAAGGTAATAAATAATTTATCGTGGCTCCATATTTTTTAGCCGCTCCAGATGGACCGTTTGGCTATCTATATTACATATATATTCAATGTTAATGTTGGGAAATGGCTTAACCTCAGGTTCCTGGGACCAAAATATGATGATTCATCCAAACTTATTTATATACAAAAGTTAACTGTTAAGCTGGAATTCATCTTCAAACTTAAACAAAATAATATTCATTTTATTGATAACAATTGAATGCGTTATGCGATTTAAATAGATTCTACTATGGTTAATATGATAATATTGATCTGAGTTAATATGAGTACCATCACTTGATGGTAAGTGTGAAATATAACATAACTGAACAACATTAACGGGACACTCTGTATATCAGCGCTTCATGTCAATCCATTTGTTAGGGTGATTGACTGTTGATAATAAATTAAAGACGACGCAAGCGCCATCTATTGCCTAATTTCAAGTGGCATTGTCAACAATTTGGGTCCACTAAAGGAAGGTGAGAACTTGTCCTGCTTATGAGAACAGGAAATGAAATTCACATTTAATGAAATGTTCAGCCACCATTCATCTAACGTATGGAGGTTCGAAAAACTGAAATGGCCATCACTAGTTATCCATACGCTAAATGAATGGTGGCTGAACATTTCATTAAATGTGTTTATTTATTGTTCAGTGTCAGTGTTTATGATTAAGTCTGCAATTCTTCTCTATGCTTTTCTGTTTTTTCCAATTCGTTATTCCAATTTTTCTCAGATCATCTTACCATCTATTTCTGGGTGAAAGGAAGATGAAGATCTTCCTTTCATTTTGTTTGTTGTCCATTCTAAAATTGATCTGTTATTACTGTTAGCCCCTGCCCTCAATACGTGCCCTAGCCATTTTATTCTTTCACGTTTCATTCCTATTACTATATCGACATTTCCTAGTTCCTTCAGAATTTCAGCATCAGTTCTTCTTCCGTTTTCTTGTGCCTCTGTCTTTATGGGTCCTAACATACACCTTATCATGCGTCTTTCTGCTGTAGTTTTTGTTGTGTCATTTTCATAGTTTCACCTGCATTATTGGTCTTATAAATTTGTAATTTGTCTCTTTTGTTTATGTTTTTGTTCAGTAATACTTTTCTGTTGTTATAGAATGCTCTGTGTGCCTTTTGTTTTTTCTTCCATATCAATGTCTTCTGTGTCGTTTGTAATTCTTATTTCCAGATCTTTTATTTTATCAATTTTTTCAAATTCATATTTACCGATTTCAATTTTTTCTTTAGTGAATGATCTTCTAGTTGCCATTAATTTTGTTTTTTCTTGATTTAAATGCCATTAGTTTCCAAATATTATGAGCAACAGAAAAAAATATATACGGCGGGTTTCAAGAGAATGGACTGAATTGGCTGTTCTCGTGTTGTTTCCGATCGTGCAATAGCATTTACTCTGCCATGACATGTTCAATAGAGCATTACACTGACAGGCATTTACATCGCAACACAGACCATTTGATAGATATTCTATTTTGTTTATACAATATTTTAATGATACTTGTTAATAATTAAAGATATTTACGTATTACATCACACTGAGAAGTAGAGAGGAACATATAACGATGTTATATAAGACTAAATAAAAATGTATTACATTTGAAATGTATTCACTAGAATTTTCATTTTATTTTCTAGTGAATAAAATTTATATTAAATTGAAGACGAAACTTCATTATAAATCAACTGCTATTTTCGATTTCAATGCTAAAACTCACCTTTCCCGATGTTCTGTCCCATATTCTGAGGGATTTGTCGTCGGCGCAGGAGACTATATTCTTGTCATCCCTGAAGAAGATCACGTGTTTGATACCGGCTGTGTGACCCGAATAAACTTCGGGGACTGCAAGGAACAAACAATCCATTAAATTATGCGCATAAGGACACGGGTTATAAGGACGTTTTTGTTTTAATCATACTAAGAAATGAACGGCATTGTTATTCGTCAATCTCAAGGTGATTTAAAAATAACATAATAAATAAACAATATAAGATAAAAAATGCATTAATGATGCATTTAATGATTTTAAAATTATATTTAATAACTTTACTTTAACTTTATTTTACGGAATTCTCCATTATGATTGATTACATTATACAATAATTTACATTTTTGTATATAATCAGGTAGGTATTCCTAAACTTGATGTGATGTGACACTGTTAAGCATCTCACTGGTAAGATGAAGTCACTATTTTTGATGCGGGCGAATTAAGTGATGAAATAAAAATAAATCAAAACAATTTATATTCGCAGTAAATAAAAAACTTTATAATTTGATTATAAGTTTAGAAATGTAATGTGTAAGCTTTTGTATGCATCTGTTGAAATAATAATTGTTAATGTTCTCTTTTATAATTTTCAAACAGTGAAAAATGTGTAAACGATTCCAATTGGCTCACATATTTTGGGGCAGTGAGCAAGAAGCGATGGTAGCGTCTTTCAGGAAATTAACCTGAACCCAACCATCGAGTAAAAAGGTGACATAACAATGAGGTACCAAATAATTGCTTTCTGGAATATTTGCACTTAATGGTCCACAATCCCATGGAGTGTTACAGATCCAAGTAATCCCCACAAACTTTAAGCTCTTTATTATTATAACGATTTTTATTACTCATTTCTAAAAAATCTAGACAGTTCGTAATGATTTAAAAATAAAAAAATATTCACTTGGTCACAGTTATTTAAATAAATTTAATTAAAAAAAACCTGTCTGCAGATAACCCTATATTACATATTTTTTTGTTAATTTGTATAATAAAAAAAATTCAATTATAAAATTATTGTATTATACAACATGTTTTGTTATGTAACAGCAAAGTCCATTATTTATTTTATTGACCATAGACTTAATATACTAAATATAATATATATATATATATATAAATATATATACACATCTCTACAAATAAGGCAAGTTAGAAAGAACAACAAACTTTTATGTGCTTAAGATCAGATATAAACATAGAATACGATTAAACAAAAATATCGAAATTATGACTAGGGGATAATTTATTTGACTTATGCATGAACTTGTGAGTGGACTATTAATACCATAGTTAGATTTATGGAATGGAAAACAGTGCTGGATTTCTGATTTGTCGATTGAGCATTTGTTTAAAATATTTATATAACATATGTCAGAATGTCACAGTAGCTAAAGAAATAATTTACTAATTATTTTTGAGCTCTTTTCATTAAATTAAGTGATTTTTAAAATATCACTTAATTTTCAATATATCATAATTACAGTTTCAACTATTATTAGTATATTATTATAATAAAATCTCAGAGGTTTTGAGTTTAATTAAAGTGAGCAGTTTTGCCAACCATCAGGATTTAATTTTTATTACATAATAATAATAATGAGTTTATTTAGCACTTTTGCTATATATAAAAATATGGTCTGGACAGATAAATTAATAAACTTTAATCAGTTTCGATGAAGTAATTTGATGTAACCTAAAATGCACACAAGAATGACACAACACCCATGATTTCAAAGCAAAGTAATCTCCGAAAGAAGAAACTCTCCCTGGCTTTGACTCGTATTGCTATGACTAGTGCCTTTACCTTTTTTTTTATTAGTTATTTACTCACCAGCATCTGGTTTATTGAGATCGAAGACCCTGACGAGTTTTTCGTTGCTGCCCGTGGCCAAAAGACCTGTGTCTTGAGAAAAATCTACCGACTTGACGATATGGTTGTGCTGGAACGAGTGGAGCTCCTCCCCGGAGACGGCATCCCACACCTTTCCAGTGAAATCGGCGGCGCCGCTGGCAGCGCGGGTGGCATCCGAATTCAAGGCCACGCCCCACACGGCCCCTTTGTGTCCCTCGAAAGTTCCGATCCAATCGCCCGTGTCACCCTGACGAAGCATTGGTTTTCCATCTGTTTCAACAAAAACAATATTTACTTAAACAATAATTGCAATTCAATGCTTCATTTTTATCCGCTTAATTTACTTCTTTTAAGGTTGTAGAAAGAGATAGCAATATAGTAAAGTAGAAGTAATCATTTAAAAAAGAGCCATTCTTTTTTTTGCACCTCTCACAAATGGGTATCGGTTTATCTTTAACCATATAACCCAGTAACCTTAGTATATTTGTAATTTCGAATTTGGGGGACAATCAGAACATTCATACAACTACCAGCCTAATCCTGGAATCGAACCAAGAACTTTTAAATTAATAATTTGAAGTAAAATAATGAACTAAAAATATATATTACAATGAAATTAAAGAAGGAATTTTTTTTTTTTGGCAATGATCAATAAAATTCGATCAATCCCTTTTTCCAACTGCAAAAAAATTGATCGAATTTTATTGATCATTGCCAAAAAAATAAATTTTCCTTGTTTAATTTCATCATAATTTAAATAGCTGCAAATGTGTGAATCATCTTTGTTTCATTTCATTTTATTTAAAAAAAAATATATATATATATATATATATTTATATATATAATGAATGGTCGCATTCAGGGAAATTTTAGACATGTTGTCTAAAATTTCCCTGAACGCAGGGCAAAGCGCTTGATGTTCCTGAACACGCTTTTGATGTTAAGGACATTCACGAAAATAGTTTTGTTTACAGCTGCACGGCTTAAAAGTGATCAAGCAGAAAAAATATATGCTTTACCGCTTGATAAAGCGGTACTGTTCAGCAAAACCGCTTTTGTAAAGCGCTACAGATCATTGAACGCGACTAATATTCCCATTGTACTCTTTCGGGTCTTGGGTGAACTAAAAAAAATAAATATAAAAATGTTCAAAAGTCCCGCCATTAGTTATATTATAGTGTGTATATGATCCTAACCTCAAAAACCTTATAAAGGTTTGAAACTTGGGAAATGGTTGTCCACTTGAACACTGGATGGCATTGCGCGCGTTTCCTGCAAAATACATGGATCTGGCCCTCTTATTCTCTATATCTATGGGTTTTACTAACATTATAGCTTATAAGGCTACAATTGGTAAGTGTTTCTTTACTAGTTTAATAGCTTTTGTTTATTATTTTCCATGATGTAATCTTACTTTTAGTTTTTGTTGTAAAATTATTGATCCGTTAATGAATAAATAAATAAGAATTTAATTGTAAGAAATAATCAACTATCAGTTGTCATAAATGATGCGTTTATGTAAGTAGGTATCAACGGAAATAATACTTTTGTTATGACCAATTTAAATATTAGTATAATTCACTGTCAATTTATAATTATATTTCAGTTTGATTATCATTTACATACATTTATATATTTAGTTGTAATATTGATTTTTGTTGCATATGTTTTGTAAAAAGGAGATACCGTAAATAAATATATTATTATTATAAATTGTATTTTTTTTAATAAACATATCTTAAAAAACATTATGAAGAAATTCAATATTTATTAATAAATAAATAAAACAATTATTTTTTTATTTTGTACTTATAATTTTTGAATTATTTACAAATAATTTTTATTTAATTTATTTAAATAACTGTGACCAAGTGAATGAATACTCTTTTCTATTTAATTTTTTTAAGAATTCATATTTAATATACATTTGAAATATTGAAATTGTTCCAAACTTCACAATATTTAAAATTATGTGTTATATGTTGAAATTCAACGAATTTTTACATATATATTTTAAACAAACGAATGTATTAACAAGTTAATAATAATATATTGTACTTAAGAATATTGTTGATTTTATGTGTTATTATCATATATATTTTTTTAAAATAATTTTTAATATTTAACTTGCATAAAATATATAAAAGAAAAAATTTACCAAAACAACAAGAACTGGACAGAGACAGGCAGAAAGACCGACTGTCGATAGCCATTTTCTGAGGTCTAACAATGTGTAAATGATTGTATGTATATGTATTATAAAATTATATAATGTAAGACTCAGAAATAAAGATTTTCAATAAATAAAAAAATATATTTACTTAATTTTGAATAATTCGTACATTAATAATTTTTTTGTAAATAGTTTTATTTGGAAAAAAAAATTGAACTAAAAATATTAAATGAAAAATTATTTAAAAATCCCGCTATTTATTATCCGATAGTTTGTAAACGAACCTAACCTCAAAAACCTTATAAAGGTTTGAAACTTAGGAAATAGTTGTCCACTTGAGCACTGGATGGCGTTGCGCGCGTTTCCCGCGAAATACATAGATCTGGCCCTCTTATCTTTATCTCTATGGTATTACGTCAAATTACTAGTTCATGTTAAAAAAAGAAAATTGTAGGATGTAGATCTGGCCCTCTTATCTTTATCTCTATGGTATTACGTCAAATTACTAGTTCATGTTAAAAAAAGAAAATTGTAGGATGCAATAAAATTAATAAGCAATGACTGCAAAATTATTCGAATGTAAAATTTAGAGAAATCCTTGAAATTTTCATTGTATAAGTGTTTATTGGCAAAAATTTAATTTAAAATTTTCTGTAAATTTAATCAATTTTCATAGTTTTTTTTTAAATTGTATTTTACACAAACATCTTTCTTTCTCTAATCTTGATGCCTTTCTACCCTTTCAGGTGTAAGGCTATTTTACACAAAGAAAATATTAAAATAATTTCCTACACTCTTATGGGTATAACAGTTTTTTTTATAATATATATATATATATATATATATATATACAGAGAGATTTTTTATCAGTATACATTTCCCCTATGTATACCTGCAAAACACGCAATTTATGTATGTGTGTTTAGTTGCCTATAACACGTAACTGAACACATATGCCAAATAATTAATTAAACATACACACATTAATCGGTCCAATGCGTTTGACTCGCGTTTTTTTTCTTCAGACATACGCTTCCCTGTGTTATAGGCAACTAAACATACACACATTGATCGGTTCAATGCGTTTGACTTGGTTTTTTTTATAGGTATACAGTTCGCCTAATGTATACAGATAGAAAAACCTCTCTGTATATATAATTAACCTGATGGAATTCCTGCTTATTTTAAGATTACTTTAATTTATAATACAACATTGTCCATCGACCAGAACATCAATGTAACACGAATTAGTGATTGTCAATATTTATATAGCTATCTGTTTCGTTTAAACCTTAACTTATGATACTTATTATAATTATTAAAAAACAAGGATAACCCCGCTTTGAAATTAGATAATAATACACAAATTGAAATTATGTATTTAAATAGCGTTTGTGAAATTCAATTAAATATTTACACAGCTGGACTCACCTTGAATTAATCATAATTACGTGTTACGGTTTAATTAAGTTAAATCCTTGTCTAATTTGTGTTTGTAATAAATTCAGGTGAATTTATAATTAATCGCTGTGTTTTAACTCAATTTGTTACAGTAATAAACAAAACATGTTTTCTTTTTTTATTTCAGCAACTTGACGATATTAAAAAAAAAATATGTGGACAGGAAGACTGTGCACTGGTCGATAACCTAGCAACTTTTTGTAAATTTTGATCAGATATACTTAAAACATGTACTTCTACTCTACCACCTTCAAATTAAAACACATATACAAATCTAACTTTAATTTCTCCCCTAAAAAAAAAAAAAAAACAATAGATAGTTGACAAGTTCTTATTATAGATTAATTGTTTAAATTTGAGTTATGTGAAGTTAGTTAATTACAATTAAAACACTTTTTATTCCTTACTTCACTTTTATTTTTTATATATGTTAGATGTACATTTCGAGTGCCAAGTTATTGATAATGAGTGCTTGGCACTCGAAATGTACATCTAACGTATATAAAAAATAAAAGTGAAGTAAGGAATAAAAAATGTTTTAATTCTCATTATAGATGTTTCAAATTTGTTTCAACCATAATTTTTTTCATTTTTGTGAAGTCTATGACAGTGTTTGTTTATTTGACATTATACAGGTGCAGATGAGAATTTTAAAGTATTTCGTGTTTAATGTAGCAATAGCAAACCTATAAAAAACCTCGACTAGTGAGGCTTACTGTGAAAAAATAGGCTTGCTCTCGACTGAGACAACTTAATAACAAATTGAAAACCGATGGCAAGTTGTTTTTTGCCTGGCAAAGCTCACTGTTGAATTGGTTTTCAGGTCCACACAACTGAATGCAATCTATAGGAGAATCCCTCTGGGTAAGAAACTTGCAAACCATGGAACTGAAAAACAAGATGTAAGGTCTTATGTATGACTCACAATAGATTGCCAGATCCTAGTAAAGGGACTGACTGTATCCACTCATATAGAATATTATTATAAATAAAAAAAGAATATTTATTCACTTATTTAAATAAAAATACTTTCCTTCCTACTTATTTTTTATTTCACTAGATATATTTCGGAAACTGTTTCCATCTTCAGTAGTTGAAGTTTATTTAAATAATTAAAGTCTTCACAAGCAACATAAAGAAGATTTATTCACTTGGTCACAGTTATTTTTATTATCAGGTTTATGAGCAATCTTGAAGATATTAAAAAAAAACAATGTGGACAGAAAGACTGCACTGGTTGATAACCTAGGATGGCTGTTCCCAACCTATGCTTCGCAGGAGCCCTTAAGTCTCCGCACGCGATTCTCTGGGTCTCCTCAGTCGTTCCAGGATATATATATATATAATACATAGATCTGGCCCTCTTATTCTTATATATATATATCCTGGAACGACTAAGGAGACCCAGAGAATCACTTGCCTTACACACTTTCGAGTGTCGGGTCGTTCAAGGATAAAAAAAAGAAATAAAAATCGGAATCAAAATAAGACAACGGGAAATTTCATTCAGAACTAAAATTTGTTAATCGTTGAGGCTTCTACTTTGTTATACATTGTAATTCAATTTTAATAAATGAAACACTTTTTTATTTTGTTTGTATAACTCGGATTGATTTTATTGTTGACTATAGTTTCGACAACCTAAAAGTGTCATTATCAAAACAAAAAAAAACAAAAGTTTTGATAATGACACGTTAAGGTTGTCGAAACTATAGTCAACAATAAAATCAATCCGAGTTATACAAACAAAGTAAAAAAATGTTTCATTTATTAAAATAGAACTAAAATTTGCCAATTTGAAGTGCTTTCTTGGAACTAAATATTTATGAGCATTCCAGCAGAAAACAGTTGATATTTATGAAATACATTAATTCTGAACACCATTTATTTACAAGACAAAAGGGCTTCGCAAGTCAAAAATGTTGGGAACCACTGGGCTAGGATGAACACTTTCAGTTTATTGTGTATATCTAATCTTAATGTTTGTAAAAATGTAAGGAATTGTTTGAATAGAGATATTTGTATGTTTTTTTATTATGGAAATGAAAATGTTGATTAATTTTTGTTCATGGTAAACAATATAAATTCGGTTTTCCTTGTTCCAGTTAATCCAATATTGGAGAAGACGAATAAATTACCGAACAAAACACACAAAAAAACGAAGGTGTTTTTATTCAACAACAAAAAACAACACGTGCACCTTGCCTTTCGCCTCCCTTTCCTCTTTTTTTTCACAATCCGAACCGAAACCCCAACAGGAAAACCATTGGACGAGAAACGAGTTCTCATTCTTAACCTTCGCGCGTTCGTTCTGCGATTTAGGCCAAGGCAATGTTCTCCTCTGCGCGCTTACGTGTGGCCCCATTAGAGGTTAATCGGACTCACCTTTGCACGCCGAAATGAGGAAGTAGCCGCTGTCCGTGACCGAGCTGAAGTCCAGGTGGACGACGGGCCGCGTGTGTCCGCTGCAGGTCAACGGGGTCTGTCTCAGGCTGGACATGGTCTTCGCCGGTTTCTCGTCGCGGTGAAATTCGATTGAAAGGAGAATGCGCCGAGATTGTTGTGGATTTTTTTCGGAGAACGGTGTCTTTAGTGTTGTGGCATGACACGAGTTCGAAAGCGAACTGACGTTTCGGGGGAAGTGACAGCCGGTGAGAAATGGTGCCGCGGCACGATTGGCGCTTGCGCGCCCGTTTTCTACTCTCTCTTTTGATCTTACAAGGTTTGTAAATAATTATGGCAAAAATTTGATAAGGAAATGTGTTTCTCGAGTAAAATCATCCAGTTTCGCATTTGCAAGCGTTATTTTTGAATCACCCGCCTGCGCGCGCCTTCTAACGTCACGGAAAAGAGATAGATCTTATGTTGGATATACTGAATAGAGCAGTTTCCATAGATATTGATATATATATAATTAACATCTATGGCTGGTTCCATAGATAGTATATACATATACTATTTCAAATTAATATTTTATTCAACTCAAATAGATTTACCTATAATCACATTTTTGTTTTAGCTTCTTATTTGCTAAAGTCCTTGTTTCACGCTTTCCATTTTTTTTTAAATCCATTAAAATTTACTTATAAAAAAGAAAACTATAACTAAAATTAATTTTACAATATAAAATCTCAAAAATGTAAAATATAAAGAATATAAAAAGTATATAATTAGTAAGTATTAAAGTATACATTTAGCTCTGTTACTTTTGACTTAAGTACGTTAAACAAATGCACATTAAAACAACTATTTCCCCGCAAATACCCACGCCGGACATTGAATTACATAATGTACACCTGCTGTTGCATATCAATAAAATATTGCATAATGCAACAAATTTTGATCGGATGAAAATTCTTTTTTTTTTCAAATCATTTTTATTTAATATATTTAAATAACTGTGACCAAATGAATGAATACTATTTTCTATTTTCACATTCTATGTATCTATTAAAAAAGCTGTTTAGACTGTGATGATCAAAAATAACGTAGACGTTAAACGTAACCAAGGTAGATCGAGTGACACATATATACATATGTGTAAAGGTATGCTGAACTAGCGCCTCACATAGTTTCAACGCTCCCCTTGCTTCTCACCTCCCTCTCGGTCATTCAGACCTCGTGACGTAGACGAATTCGAATATTTTCGCGCGTACACCGGCGAAAACAAGCATAACCTGTTTTCACATTGCTTGCTTTCTATTTCTTTGTTTATGCCAGTTCATTGTTTCATTATTTAAATATACTTTGGTCTTTCAGCGACCATGCGAAAAGTAAATTTGAAAATTGTTATCACCGGGCGCAATACATTAATTTATTTGTCTGCGGGACATTACATATTTTTGTATTATTTTATTACTTTAATCCACAATCTTTTAAAATGTTGCATTCTTTAGGTTTTTACACAAACAAATGCACATACTATAGTAACTGAGTTAAAATGGTAATAACTAAATTCATTGAGCATTGAAATGGTCACATCGTGACTGAAATATACATTTGCAATCAATAAATTTTATGAAGGAAGAAGACTCAATCTTTAATTTACTAGTACACTTTTATTTGTACGCAATAAATACAACTTAAGTATCGACTTTTGAGGTTATTGTTTATTATAATTTTATTACGATACAAATATTAAACAATTTAATTAATATTAGTATTTTTATTTTAGTAATAAATATAATAAAATAAAACGAAAATTAATTAAATTAATATAACCTAAGGCCGTATTTTAGTTTAGTCGATAGCGACTCAAAACGAAGATGAAGCGATTCCAAACAACGGTTGATAGAGAGAAAACTCCGATTGGATATCGTTTAATTTATTATTCGATAGCTATTTCAATCATATTTAAGGCGTGCGCAGTGAGTTATTGTGACGTCATGAGGTCTCCCAATAAATTCCCCCCACTCTCAAATTTTCTATTCCATCTATCCTTTATACATATACTCAAGCGTCGTTGAAACGTAACATTTCCCTTACAGAATAGCCCGGCATATATATAAAATGTTTTTAAAGCTACAGGTTCCTGTAGAAACATAGATAATTATTGATAGATGATGATCAGAAAACATTTCATAAATATTTAAAATTATATACAGAAAATCTTTATTTCTGAAAGTTAAATTAAATTACATTATTATAATGATCTATAAATAGTTTAGCCTCAGAAAATCGTGTTTATTATCTGTATTTTTTATAGTAATATCCAAGAAGTTTATTAATTTCGTTTCTTCAGTAAATTTTATATTTTTGTGGATTTGTTGATTTCAGATAGTAATAAATTTATTTTTATTTCTGTCTGTGCTCTTGATAACGACTAAAACTTTATCGACCCAACGTCAACAATACAGGCAATTTTTGAATTGGTATAAAGTGTGCACAAATCAGCAATAGTCCTGCAGTCTGTAAGTTCTAGAAGTTCGAGATTCAACAAAATATTGGGGGCTATTCTTTAAGGGAAATAATAACGTGTACGTTATTGGTATCATCACAGTATAAGCTGCATTTTAATAGATATATACATAGAATGTCAATTTATTTAATAACTTTCACGTTAAAATTAACTTTTCCCGTGTGGAATAGCCCCGATTATTATAGTATGATAAATGTCTTTGCGATTTTCCATGCATTGCACAACATTTCTTCCAACACACCCTTCATGCAATCGATGTTTGCGGAACATTGGCTAATGTTACAATGATAATTGTTATTTTTTGTGTATAAAAGGTTTTTGGTGTTCACTAAAAGGCTACAAAAAGCCACAATTCTTAAAGATCTTCTTCTTCTCGATTCCTTATATCCTTTCAGTGATCGGATAGGATTTATGATTCTGATTTCTTTTGTACCCATTACTTTTATTTTATCCCGTCTTTTGCCATTATTTTCATTCCTTCTAGTCTTATTATCTTCTTCGTATTCTCAAAGATAATGAAGTAATTTCTTTTGAGCTTATTACATTTTATAGGTTTTCTATGGGCTTCGGGTTAGCGGTGTTTACCATAAAATGTTAAGTTTAACGTGTACGTTATTTTTATTATCACAATCTAAGTAACCGTTGCAATAGATCCATTCATTTTCCATACATAGTGAAGATAATTAATGAAAGATAACACCTTAATGGGAGTCTAGCGGCAGCAGAACAATAGGGAGGCCAAGAAATTTATGGAAAGAAGAAGTTGAAAGGGACCTCAGCTCACTTGGCGTTAGAAACTGGAAAAGCATAGCAAAGGACAGGAAGAAATGGAGAAAGGTCGTACAACAAATGAATGAAAATTGGGACTAATTCACCCAGATAAATGGATTGGAATGGCTCCAAAAGCAGCGGCCAAACTCCACAACAGTCCTCGTAGGTTGTTGTTGCAACACTTGCAATCTTAACACATCTCGATTTCAGTATTTAATCTTCATTTCATTAGGTTTAGGTTTTCTATGCTTAACAAGGAGTATAAAACCACTGAAGAAGAACTTAATTGATAACGTGTACATTAAGTTTAACATTTCCCATGCGGAATAGCCCCTCTAAGCTAAACGGAAGCTAGATAAATCGTGTTATTCTAAGCAAAAATCGTTTCTAGGGGGAATGGTTTGCGTCGTTTCTAATATTTTTGTTTCTATGCTAAATGATTTGAGTCTAAACTAGATGTTTCGGGTCTCTGCTAAATAGTTTGAGTCTGAAATAGATGGTTTGAGTCCATGCTAGAAGGTTTATGTCTAAACTAGATGGTTTGGGTCTATACTAGAAGGTTTGTGCCTAAACTAGATGATTCGTGTCTTTGCTAAATGGTTTGCGTCTAAACTACATGGTTCGGATCTATGGTAAATGGTTTGGGTCTCAACTATATGGTTCGGATCTATGCTAAATGGTTTGTGGCGAAACTAGATGGTTAGGATCTATACTAATTGGTTCGTGGCGAAACTAGATGGTTCGGAACTATGCTAAATGGTTTGTGTCCAAACTAAATGGTTTGGGTCTAAACTAAATGGTTCGGATCCATGCTAAATGGTTTGTGTCCAAACTAAATGATTTGGAACTATGCTACATGGTTTGCGTCTGAACTAACTAAATGAAAGCTGGATAATCTATATTTATGCAATTGATGTCAATGTCTTCGTTTCACGCGCGTTTTTCCTGTAATGGCACAGTGTGTACTGCAGTTATAGTTGAAAATGTGTGAAAATAGTGATTAACTGTATTAAAATTATGTAAGTAGTGAATGATAATTTAAAAAAGGTGTACTTATTAACAAAAACAGTTTTTCGAAAAACATTTACCGTTACAAACAAACAAAAAGAAGCATTTCATATACGTTCAAGTTTTTAAAGTAAAGGAATATATTTACTTAATTAAAAAAGCGGTTAAAATCATTTAAATTTTAAATGAATACCAAACGGTATATTTAATCTTTACGGAAATGTTTTTACTACATAAAACTAAGATAGAACTAAATGTAGCGTAAAATTTCCATATATTCTTCTTTTAGAAAAAAATTATAATTGTTAGTCTTTTAATATTAATTTAATTATTTTATCCACACCCGACACTCTTAAGGGTATAAACCCACTGAGCAAAACGGACATAATAATGTTGCACCAATGTTACATACACATTTAATGTTGTTTTTAATGTTGATGCAACGTTATTTGTGAACATTTTGTTTAGTGGGAAGGGTATTTTTTTCCGTACGGGAAATGTTAAGTGTAATGTTTATTAAACGTTATTAATTTAATTCATATTCTTTGTATATAAACATATATATATATATTAAAAAAAGCTGCTTAGACTGTGATGATAAAAATAACGTACACATTAAACTTAACATTTTCCTTAAAGAATAACCCTTACAGAATACAAGTCATTTCCCTTACAGAATATATATATATAATAGCATGTACGTTATTAATTAATATAATCATAGAATATGATTATTCTATGATTATATAGAATGATATTACAATGTAATGTAATAATTACATAAGCTGCTTAGATTGTGAGAATAGTAATTAATTTAATTTTGTTTTTCAATTCAAAAATTCTCTTTAATAAATTTTGTTTTAATGTGTTTTATAGATAAATATAAAAAGGCGAATTTATTTAAATGTACTATTTAATCATTTCAAAAATAATAATTCAATTCATATGAATATTACAATAAATTTCCCTATTCCGAATGAAAACAAAACATGTTTGCATCCTTGATCCATAACGGTTTTTACAAACCGACCAATAGAATCACGGGAGGTCCGCTTGAGAACATCCGGTCCGGACTGGTTTCGGTGCCCTTTCGCGGAACAAAACTTTGAAAATCCCCTTATTTCACTGCAATCCGTAAAGGTGGTACATAATTTAATTACACAAACAATTTATTTAATTCAATAAAGCATAAAAAACAAGCGCGCGCCGGAAATGCAACGTCGCTCTAGTTCCGGCGCGACAGCAGTGGGGGTAAACAACGCCATCATTCGTATTCGTGAAATTGGCGGTTAAATAAGTTTGTTTGTGCCGGGAAGGATTTTAGCGAACGGCTCGTGTTTACCGTGGTTTTTGTTGCTGTTTCAGAGTGTGTGAGTGTTGGAGGATGTCGGGCTACGGAAGGTTGACGCTGGTGAAGAAAAGCGGCGTTCTGGGGAACGCTTACAGGTTGAAAAAAGGCGAACAATGCACGATCGGTTCGACTGGGTGTAGCATACGGACGGGCAGGGATAACATAAACGGTGTTTGTTGTATGATTAAAGTCGAGGATAATGGTGTGGTGAGTTGGTTTTATTATGCTGAAACATGGAAAGGATGGGAGGTTTATGTTTGTTTTCATTAATAACCTTAAAATTTTATTACATTGAAGAAATCAGAAAAATTAAAGTTGTTGATACTCTGGTGTTGTGAGTTGGTTTTATTCAGCTGGAAGATGAAAAGCATAAGAGGTTTATCATCGGTTTCATTAAAAATCGAAAAATTGGATTACATTGAAGAAATCGGAAAATTAAAGTTAAAGGATACTGGTGTTGTTAGTTGGTTTTATTCAGCTGGAAGATGAAAAGCATGAGAGGTTTATGATCACTTTCATTAATAACCTAAGCATTTTATTACATTGGAGAGATTGTACAATTTTTATTCTACTTTCGTACGTCGTACAATGGAAAATCTGGCAAGTCTAATCAGACGAAAAACATTGTTATTTAAGTTTCTTTCATTAATAACCTTAGCATTTTATTACATTGGAGAGATTGTACAATTTTCATTTTACTTTCGTAAGTCGTACAATGGAGAATCTGGCAAGTCTAATCAGACGAAAAACATTGTTATTTAAGTTTATTTTCACATATATCATAAATAATACTATGGATTTCAATAATAATAATTTTTCAATTGTTTAACACTTAACCTAACTACAGAACAATATTAAATTAATTAATAGTTTTAATAAATTGATTGATTGAGTTACGTGAAGATCAAATTAATTCGACGAATAAAGCACTAATAACCTTTCTTCACACTTTTATTTGGATTACCAAATGTACATTTCGGTCACAAAGTGACCATTGTCAATGGATTAACACTTAGTGTTAATCCAGTGTTATTAGTGCTTTATTCGTCGAATTAATAGTTTTAATATTTAAACATTGGTTGCTCATATTGTATATAATAAATATGAGTAGATTATAATCACTGAATAAAATACTTACTATGTTTTTTACCACAATGATTAATATTTCCGGGTTATCTATTCTGCCTTGAATCAGGTTCTTTATAAAATTAGCAATTAAATAGTTGGCTATGGAAACAATAGAAGTGACAGTAAATAAATAAACAATAATATTTTATTTTGTATGATTGAGAACATTTCTCATCTTGAGTGCTTTGATTTTTTCTTTTTTTTATATTTTGTTGTCACCAGTGAATAAAAACTATAATTTTGTGTATTTGTTAATTGGGTATTATAATTTTAATTTTTAATGTTGACTTTTTATTATTCATAATGTATATATTTAAGTAAAATGTCTGTTTTCTTAGTTTTAAGCTAAATTGTAAATGGTCTGCCGTATATTGAATAAATAAATAAATAAATAAAATATTTCACTGTCATTATTTTTTATCGAATAAAATTCATCAATTTGTTAGAATGACATAACCTATAATGTGTGGTTGTTTTTATTGCCAACACATATATTTTTTGTAATACAAAAATTCAAAGCAGAAAAGTTCTTGATCGTATGGTATTATTGTGACAATTAAAATTTCAGACGATTTTGGCTGACAATAATAAGATCATCCATTATTTTGTACCCACACACTAATACCTCGTGTATTTCATTTTATAAAAAATTATAATAACAATAATCTTTATTCTTTCTTTCATTAATCTTGATGCCTTTCTACCCTTTCAGATGTAAGGTTAATAAGCTTCATTAACAGCAAAAAATATATAAAATAGAAATTTGAATATATAATATATATCTGTTAATTGGCTATCGACTAGTGGTCTTTCTGCTTATAAAAAATAATTATATGATTTTTTTTTAATTTTTCAGGCAACTCTCCACAATAAATACAAGGCCAAAGATTTGGTGAAAGTGAACAATAAAGTAATAAAAAAATTCACATGTTTGAAACATGATGACGTCATCACGGTCGCAAACAGCAAGTTTCAGTATCAGAATGAAAATCTCTCAGTTGAGGTAAGTGAAAGAGTATACATTTACTGGATGTCTGTTTTTTTTTTAATCAAGAAAATTATAGATTATTATGAGGTTCGATAATGCTGGCTTAACAAATTTTGGAGCTGCGGTGGGTAAGCGGTCAAGGCGCTGGTATTGGAAATTCACCTGTCGCGGGGCAAGAGATATTTCTAACGAAATATACTTGTCCCGGATCCATGGATGTTGTGTTTGTCCTCATCTTTGGTTAATGACAATATATATTCATAGACAATTTCGTTAGTGGCTGAATGGAATTTACCTATGCCAAAAATGTCTCTCATTTTCATCATTCCTTAACCTTAATATCCTTTCATTCATCCTTCCTTTTTATAAAAAAAAACAAATTTTAAAAGTATGGTTTTTTTAAATTTTTAAAGGCTGTACATATGGATCACCTAAAGAATAAACTGCACGGTTGTTATGTATATTTAAGAAATAAAATTTATAATCATGATAAATTAATTTTATATCTATTTATATAAATACATAATTGTCTTCTTTCTTAATCTTGTCCTCTTTCCCCGTATTGGGTGCTGAGGATACATAATTTTTATGTATGTAAAAGTCTGCCAATTGGCTATCGACCAATGGTCTTTTCGCTTGGATTTTATATTTTTGTCTTAATTATATCAAAACTTGAATTTCTATAAAAATATTTATTGAAGAGAAAATCGAGGAAGTAATTTAAAAAAAAAATATTTTCACTTTTAATGATTTAAAAGTGTTGGTTGAATTCTAATCTTATTTTGAATTGCAGATGGTGGAAAAGGTGCAGAAAAAAGTTGAGAAGAAAATGGTGAAAACCAGGGAGTCTGTGTATGTGAGCCGGCCTCTCAAGAAAACACAACCGTAAGTAAATTAATCACAATTTGTTCACTTAAAGGACAGTATTCTCATTTACTATTTAATAGGATTAACGAGTATACAAATAATATATTATGAATATATTAAATATGGATATTTAAGAGGAAGGCTTTCCATCTGTAGTAAAGTATGTTTAATAAAGGTTATTTATTTATTTACATAATACAACAGATTGCAGTAATATTAAAAGTTTTGTAAATTAAATTAATTTTTGAAAAAAAAAATTATTTATTTATTTATTAATCTACGGATTTCTCCTTTTTCAAAATTACAAAAAAATATATAATAACATATACAATATAAATAATTACAGTTAGTAGAACATTACAACACTAAAAAGAGAGAGAAAAAAATACAAAAATGCTAATATTGGCGAGATCAATAAATGATAAGTGGCACTTAAATAATAAAAATTATCTGATGTCAATCGTTAGTAAATAATCTCTCTGCCTCTATTCTTTATTTTTTATGAACCTATAAAGTCCTATAAAAAGGAAACATATTGGCTGGATTGCAGCCTTAAAGCGTAGTTCACCAACTGCGATGGTTGAGTCAGGGGTGCTTTTGAGTTGCTAGTTACTACAAATATAATCAAAACATCTACAAAATGGAACAAACAAGAGGCTCATCCGAGAAATCGCCCAGAACTTCAAAACCGACTTGCATTTCCAAAGTTCCGCCGTCATGGCCCTGCAAGAAGCCAGCGAGACTTACATGGTCAGCTTCTATGAAGACACCAACTTGTGCTCCATTGCGAAAGACATTCAACTGGCGAGGCTTATCTGTGGCGAATGTGCCTAAATATTATCGAGATTTATTATTGTTATAAAATGTTCAATAATACATATAATCGATGTCCCCTTTTACCAATTGGTGTCGGGGTTTGTATAATATTTAATATTTAAAAATTTGAACTTCATATAATTTCTATAAAAATGTTTACTGTGAATTACACTGAATCGTAAAACTAAATCTGAAAATAAATGAATCTAAACCTTCATTTTTTATTTTTCAGCCCAAAGGTTACCTCGACGATCCTGCAAAGTAAACGGCGTGCTTCGAGTCTTACAAAATTCGTAACAACCAGAAGGTTTGTTATACATTTTTTAATCGCGTCAATTACTGTGGATTTTTACAATAATGGCTAAATTATGATTGCTCAGCTTATTCCCTGTAGAAAATGTTACGTTTAACATGTACGCTATTAAGGCCCAATTTTACAATCCGCAAGTAACGTATTCACAGAATAAAAGTTAACGTCTATAATTCTCTCCATTTGATTATCAATGATACAGTGCTGGCAACCGAACTTTTATTTCGCGAATACGTTACTTATACTTGCGGATTATAAAATTGGGCCATAATTAAATAAAAATGATTTGAAATTAATAATAATATTTCCACGTTTAGATCTGTGACATTTTGACTTACATTACGTAAGTACTTTAAACAAATGCACATTAAAACAAGTACTTCCAGTATGTTATTAGTATAAATATGGAATTATTTGTTGTTTTTCTTTTATAAATACAGCATATAGCTGTTTATGTTTATTGAAAACTAGTCTTAGACATTGTGCATCTGATTATATTCAGTATTTGTGTACCAGAAGACTACATTGTGCCTTGCATTTTGATCCCAAATTACAGTTTGGGAGGGTTTTTTGTTTTAAGAAAACTTTATTTTTTGAAATGTTTCTCATTAAATTACTTATATGTAAAGTTTTATATTTTATAACGTTTGTATAAAGTTCATATTAATTAAATTCACACTCTGTGAATAAATTTCTATTACAAAAATTGTCGCAGAGCTAAATATGTAAATAATTTATTAATTATTTTCAAATCATTTTTATTTAATGTATTTAAATAACTGTGATGAAATGAATAAATACTTTTTTCTATTTAAAAGTTGCTTCGACTGTGGTATTATCCACATATAACGGTAATTGCAGACAATGCTTGGTCGAAGAGATCGAATAAAACCACTTATATATTATAAGTGGTTTTATTCGATCTCTTTGTTGGGTGCAGCTGTAATTATCGGAGGAGCTACCAACAAAATTTTGTGCATTGGAGTAAAAAATAAATTTTGTATTATATAAACACTTAATAAACTGATAAATAATCATTTCCCCTAGAGAATAACCCTGTATATCTGCTTATTAAAATATTGAAGATAAAAAAGTTATAATAAAAACACTGTAAACTTTCCTTCACTAAATTTATTTTAGTCCAGATTACATTTCAAACACGATGTGTTCATTCTCAATGGAGAAACAGTTTTCACATAACTCACATTAGTATACAAGGTGTACAGAAAATGAGTGAAAACCTTCAGGTAACTCAATTCATTAATTAATTTTTAATAGAAAATCCAAATAAAAAAATGTTGTATGGTTCTTGATTGAGGCTCACGAGGTCTTCGGAATTTTAAATATGTGACTATAAATTAGTATTGTTTTTTAAATATTTTGTAAAACAATCAACAGCATTAACAATCAATTAGACACATGTATAATTCCATTGATGTAAATGATTAATAAATCGGATATTTTTACAATTTTATAACTTCATCAGAAGCATGCATTCTTTTAATGAAAATAGATCTGGCTGGGAACGACGCACGCTCGTTTGTAAAAGAAAAGGTGTATGCAACACCTCCAGCGGATGATGTAGCAGTTATAAACAGGATAAATGCACACTTGTTTGATCCAGCGTTGCCAAATGTATAGTTCTTTTAAGTGGCCCGTGAGGCTTAAGGAAGGACCGTGTGACTTATTTTCGTTAATATTTTTATCTAAAAATTAGTCAAAGAGTCACGCTACCTAAATCTTTTCACTCATTTTCTGTACACCTTGTATATAAAAAAAATTATTTTAATATGAAAAAAATATTCAAGGTTGAAAGACCTCTGGTCGATAGCCAATTCATCTACACAATATAATTCTAATTTTATATATTATTGTACATACATATACACATTTGAATAAAGATGTTTAGTTATTCATTGATTTTTTTTCTTCAGGAGAATGAGTAATAAAATTGAGAATTCGCTGCTGTATCCATCCAAACCAACACCTCGAAAAGGGTAAGGTTTTTTGCATTAAATCTTTTGCTTATGAGCAAGTTAATACATTCGAACTTTTGCTTTGCAGATCTATAAAAGTAATCACTCCTTCATCTTTAAACAAACCTTCTACATCCACAAATAGGTAAGAAAATTTGTAGCTACATATTATATAACTTAACTAATTAACTTATTTAATTAAATAAAAAAAAAACTCAAAATTTAAGATATCAAACAGAGAAATCATTAATGGCTTAATTTGAGAATTAGTCGAATTCAAGATCGTCTGGGAACATAATGTAAACACTGACACACTTTTTCCATTCCAGAAATTCGAAATGTTTATTATTAATTTTTTTCTAAATGAAAATTCCCGTCTGCGACAATCTCAGGCTAAGGGGGTGGGATGTAGCCATAAGGCGCCAAGTAATTTTTATTTAACCCTTTAGGTACCGATTTATTGACAGATTTCTGTACGTTCAACCAGTATTTATCTAGTGTATGGATAACTAGTAATGACCATTTCGGTTTTTCGAACCTTATCAGACTAGTGTATTCCAGGTATTTAACCGCACACATGAAAATAGGCAAAAAATGGCGTTTGCGTCGTCTTCCATTTATTAAGATTTCTGTACATCTGAAAAGTATTTAATTTGCTGCGTCATGTATAATAAATTTTATACGTAAGAATTCATTTATTTTAGTTATATACATATTTAGGACTAGGCATAAAGTTTGCTTTAAATTAATTAAATGATGAGCCAAACTCAACAATTTTAAATGCGCATGACGAGGCAGCCATCCGAAGAGTTTATAATAATAATAATTTACTATCCAACAGTTTACAAAAACTTATTACAGGATAATCTTACAATTTACAGACTATGTTTATACGTGCATACACATATAGATATTCACATAATACAATTAGCGCAGTTTTATTATTCGAACACTAAGGATTTGCATGCAAATTCGTTGAAAATAAGTCAATATTACTTACCAATTTATTCACTGTTTTACACATTGAAGTGTAAAGTTGATACTATTTATACTACACTCTTGATGGAATTGTATCAATATATTTGGTGAACAAAAACTCATAATTTTATTTTTAAATAATTGAAATGTCAGTTATGAAAGTGAAAACTCATTTTAAATCAAAGTTAAAATAAGCTTTTAGTTTGATGATTTGTGAGGATCGAAAATTTATTGTAAATATTTTTTTCATAACTGTCAATATAAATGCAAAAAATTATTTTTTTCACTATGACTTGCTTATTTTGAAAGTTGTGGAATTATATTTCAAATAAAAATCATGGACAATTGAATTCTGCATAGATTTTGTTTGAAAAAGTTTTTCCTAGCTGTCAAAATAAGTGAGTTATCTGTGATTTTTCTGAAAAATTCGAGGTTATGTCGTATTAATTTATTTTATTTATTTATTACCCGACAGATACAGTACATCCAATAAAAGGGTAACATCAGTTTAACAATAACACAACATTGGTATATATATATTAGATAAACAAAATAATAACACAAACAAAAATAAAGTAGCCGCAGTTATTCAATAAAACATTCGTTTATCTGTCTTATATAACATCGTTATATGTTCCTCTCTATTTCTCAGTGTCAGGTTATGTCGTAACTTTCTTATTATGACAGCTGCGAATAAACCTTTCAAACAAAAGCTGTTGAGAATTTTATTCCGAGCGTATTTTGTTTGAAAAAGTTTTACCTAACGGTCAAAATAAGCGGGTTGTGGTTGATTTTGCTGTAAATTTCGAGGTTATGTCTTCACAACTCACTTATTTTGACAGCTTGAACGATTTTTCTCGAATGAAAATCGCGCAGAATTCAATTCTGAACAGCTTTTGTTTGGAATAATTTGTATAACTGTCAAAATAAGAAAGTTAAATTTACATAACCCCACTTTTTGCATCTTGCTTATTTTGAGAGTTACAAAAAAACTCTTCAAAAAAAAACATTCAAAATGAAAAAGTAAACAAGTTTTGTTTGAGACGATTTTTATCAGCTTTCAAAATAATGGAGTTATTCTTGAAATTTCTATGTAAATTTCGAGATCTAAACAATTAGCTTTAACTTGTTAATTGTTGAGGCTTCTACTTTGTTATACATTGTAATTCAATTTTAATAAATGAAACACTTTTTTACTTTGTTTGTATAACTCGGATTGATTTTATTGTTGACTATACTTTCGACAACCTTAACGTATCTTTATCAAAACAAAAGTTTTGTTTTGAATTAGCTTTAACCTTAAAAGATAACAATTTATTTTTCATAAAAATATTTTTTCATATATACTCCATAATATGCACATGACGAGTGTGAGCCGTCTAATGTAGCTAAAGGGTTAATATTTATTACTGATTGATTAATGTGATTCAAATTAATTTTAAGGAGAGAGACGAAATCAAAGATGCAACTCTTCCATGAATCTCCAGAAGTGCCGGAACGCAACTTGAAAACCCCAGTGGGCGAAGCCCCTCAACAAAACGAGACCAGTTTCACCACACCCGTCAACAACACATCACTGGTGCTCATAAAGGACCCCATACCGGACGAAGCTCCGGTGCGCAGTAAAAAAGTAAAGAACAAGCAAAAAATGCTGAGCTTGACTGCGAATTTATCACCACCGGAAACCCCAAATTTGAAAACCCCGAAATCTGCCTCGAAAACGAGGCGGTCGCCTAAAGTAAAGAGCGCGCTGAAGAAGTCGAAACTGATTAAAGATTTGATTCGGTCGGAGATGGCGACTAGCACTCCGGCGAAAACTAGGAAGAGTGTGGGTTTGATGGAGGGTTTTGCGATGGATGTTTCGGATGCCGAAGAGAGTGTGCACATTGCGGATTTGTCTGCTGTTGAAAAGTGTGCCCCTTTTAAAGGCGAATCGTCTCTTCCGAATTTAAGGAGAAAATCCGAGGTTAAACCGAGGAGGATTTCGGTTTCCGTTAACGAATTAACCGAAGCTTCGGGTAAGAGGAGGAAATCGGTTCGGAAATCGAAATTGAGAAAGTCGGAGAAACAGGAAGGGGTTGAAATCGAAACCCCTGTTACGGTTTCGAGAAAATCCAGAATGGAAATAAACGAAAATGAAACCCCTGTTATGAATTTCGGAAGAAAATTTAATACTTCCAAAACAATCTTGAAGAAATCCATCGTTGAAGAAGTTTCGAGTCCTAAACGTAGAAACTTGAGTAGATCGAAACTACAAACACCTGTTGCTAATCTGGAGGATGAAATTGAAATACCGGTGGTCGTTTCAGAGAAATCTGGGATCTCGAAAACAAGAAAGTCGTTGCTAAAAAGTGATACTCCAATCTCCCACACTTCGGTATCGAATTTGAGAAAATCCACGATTGAAGCAAAACTATCGATTACTTCCTCTCCTGTTTCAAATTTGAAAAAATCCATGATAAGAAAAAAAATGTCAATTACTTCCTCTCCTGTTTCAAATACGAGAAAATCTATGAAAAGAAAGAAAATGTCAATTACTTCATCTCCTGTTTCAAATACGAGAAAATCCATGAAAGGAAAAAAAATGTCGATTACTTCCTCCCCTGTTTCAAACTCGAGAAAATCCTCGATAAGGGAAGAAATTCCTAATAATTCTTCTCGCGTTTCGAATTCAAGAAAATCCTTGAAGAGAGAAAAAATTCCAAATAATTCTCCCGCTTCAAATTTAAGAAAATCCATGATTGAAGAAAAAATGACGATTGCATCATCTCCTATCTCAAAGTTACGAAAATCCTCTGTGAAATCAAGAGTACTGACAGGAAGTCCTGAGAAAATCATCGCGTCAAAATTGAGAAAATCCAGTGGATTGGTTGAGGAATCGCGTCGCAACAAAATTGAATCTCGTTTGAACAGATCTGAAATGGTTAATAAGTCGAAATTTAAAGCAACCACTTTGCGGTTGAACCGATCTGAAGCTTCATCTTCAAAAATGTCGAGCGAGATCTCAGCGAACTTCACAGGAAGCCCTTTGCAGTTGAACCAATCGGAAGCTTCAACTTCAAACAAGACCTTAGATTCATATTCGGCGAACTTTAAAGGAACCCCTTTGCGTTTGAATCAGTCAGAAGCTTCAACTTCAAAAATGTCGGTTATTAAAGGGGAGATTTCGAAATCATTCTCGGCGGTTGGAACTACAAAAACAACAAGAGCTAGTTTGGTTAACTCGAAAACAACTAGGGATAGTGTGGTTAATTCAAAAACATCTAGGGATAGTTTAGTTCAATCAAAAACATCGAGAGCTAGTTTGGTTCAATCGAAAACGACAAGGGCTAGTTTGGTTCATTCAAAAACGACTACTTTAGCTGATTCGAGAGCTTTCGAATCTTCCATCGTCAGCCCGAGTAATTCAAATTCTGCAGTTGATTTAGAAGCATCAAATTCGGCAAAATCTCTTCGTTCCTCATCTCTAGATGCTTCCGAAAACTTGCATTCTCCAGTCGTTTCAAAAACACCAGAAGCGCCTCACTCATCCGTAGTGGATTCCAAAATTTCATCTTCTGCACTTGATACTCATATCAATTCATCATCTGTGGCACTTTCCGATTCCACCGTCTCGACTTCTACAGCTGGTAAAAGAGCTTCTCGTTCAGCGTTTGCGACGCCGGTCACAGTGATGAAATCCTCGGTCAAGTCTCGGCTGTCAATGAGCGTGCCTGCTGTTATGAGGCAGGTGAAGAGGAGCAGGAGTTCGATGCCTTCGAAAGTTTTGGCAGCATCCGTAACGGATTTGTCGAAGTCTGTGAAAAAGTCGCGGGTTTCTTTCTTGGAGAACACAAAAACACCGGAGAATATGGTTAGCCCGAAAACGACGATGAAGCAGAAGAGGTCCTCGGTTAAGTCAGTACCGATTGCTTCACCTAACGGTAAGTTATTAAAAAAAAAAAATAATAAAACAATTACCAGGTTTGAGTCTAAATTTGTTTGATAAATTATTTTGGGAAATTAATATCATAGAGAAAGAGGGGTAACGTTTCCGAATGGTGTCACGGGATATATAAAATTTTGAAAACGGAATCACGGGTAAACGTGCTTGAAATGAACAAATCCGAAGTCAAAATCTGTAGGAAACTTATCGTTTGGTCACAATTTTGAGGTTATAATTGATCCGATTTTCGACTAAATAAGCACTAACCAAACTAAACTAACATAACCTAAACTAACCCAAACTAACCTAAACTAACCCAAACTAAACTAACCTAACTTAAACTAACCCAAACCAACATAACCTAAACTAACCCAAACTAAACTAACCTAACCTAAGTCGACAAAACGTGCAAAAGATCGAGAGTTGTACCAATCTATCCAATATTTTCATTAAAAAATCATTAAATTAAAATATCTATTATTTACAAATGGATCTAAAATATATGTTGATTTTTTTACATAAACGTCACTTTCTGTATAAAATTAAAATCGTGATTTTGGCTGAGTAAATGAAAAAATCGCAACAAATTTGTTAACTTTCGTCATAAATTAGAAGATTATTTCATCATGTGTACGATTTATACTCGCAATGTGCTTATTTAGTCGAAAATCGGATCAATCATAACCTCAAAATTGGGATTTTAAATGCGTATTGTGACCAAACGGTAAGTTTCCTACAGATTTTGACTTCGGATTCGTTCATTTCACGCACGTTTACCCATGATTCCGTTTTAAAAATTTTAAAAATCCCGTGACACCATTCGGAAACCTTTCCTAAAGACATACACTGTGTCAAGTATTTCTCTCAAATTCACAAGAAAGAATCCCACAAAAACATTAAGCTAAAGCCTGTTACAACCTTTTATTAGAAAATCCTGTAAATGAATATTATTGTAATTGTCTCAATAAAGACGTTTACATGAATGTAATTTTAGGTACGCCTGTTTTACATCACTCGTCTTTGAGTTCAGCTGAATCGTCAATGTCTTTCAACACGACAACAGAAGTAAATGGTGAAAGGAGGGGCCGCAAACGAGGAAGAATTAGTGAAAGTACACCATTACCAGCAAAACGATTCCATTTCAATCAATCTGTAAGTACAATAAAAAAATATCATAGTCTGTATTACCATAGATATGAGACAATCTGTCATCATAATTGAATGATAATAAATTGAAGACGACGCAAGCGCCATCTTTTGCCTAATCGAATATAAAATTAGGTAAAAGATGGCGCTTGCGTCGTCTTCCATTTGTTATGATTCATTTCAGGTATTTAACCGCAACACAAGATCTGTGTGTTTAATCAAAGCACCACACATAGAACACACTAATCTGATAAGATTCGAAAAACTGAAATAGCTATCACTTCATACGCTAGATGAATGGCGGTTGAACATTCACTTACAATAGAAAAGAGTATTCATTCACTTGGTCACAGTTATTTAAATAAATTAAATAAAAATGATTTAAAAATAATTAATAAATTATTCTCACATTTAGCTTTGTGACTTTTTATTAATCCTAAAATTAAATAGTGTAAAGCAAGAATTGTCGTTAATAAAGTATTATTAATAATTTTTTTGTACATTCTAGGAACCTTCCCAAATCTCTGAAGAAGAAGAAGACTTAAGCATTTCCAACCTGGAAATCTCGACCAATGAAGTCAGGACACAGCCGAAGGTTCAAAGAAGAATTTCGACCCGCCGCAGCCTTCCCAGCACTATTCTATTCAACGGCGATTACGACTTGGGAGACACCACTTTGGAGTCAGTCGACACGTCTTCGTTCATTTACATCGGCTCGCAAGAAGACGTGAGTGCTGTCGACAGTCGAGAGGAAGGCGTTGATAATCTCGAGGAGTTGGAGACTTCAGAGAAAATAAAATTACAAAATTCTTTACAAGCTGGAGATGTCGAGACGAAAGAATCTCGGCAAAAAAGAGTTTCTAGAAAATCGTTGAATGAAAAGTTATCGAAGGAATCTCTTAATAAAAGAGTTTCTAGAAAGTCTTTAAATGTCTCCGGTAAATCTGTGGAGAATTCTTTACAAGTTGGAGAGTCGGAAGAGTTATCAAAGGAATCTCCACATAAAAGAGTTTCTAGAAAATCGTTAAATGTCTCCGGTAAATCTGTAGAGAATTCTTTACAAGCTGGAGAATCGGAAGAGTTATTGAAGGAATCTCCACATAAAAGAATTTCCAGAAAATCGTTAAATGTTTCTGGAAAATCTACAAATAATTCTTCACAAGTCGGAGAGACTGAAGACTTATTGAAGGAATCTCCAAATAAAAGAGTCTCCAGAAAATCGTTAAATATATCGGTTAAATCCAAAAATCCTAAGAATGATTTATCTGATCTGAAAGGCGTAAAGAAATTAATGCAAACACCGAGGAAGCAAAAAGCTCCGAAAGACGATTTATCGAGTCCGAGGGGAGTTAAACAGTTGATGAAAACTCCGAAGCCGCAAAAGGGGCCCAAAAACGACTTGTCGAGCCCAAAGGGAGTGAAAAAGTTGTTGAAAACTCCGAAGGGGGTGAAGGAACCAGTTAACGATTTATCGAGTCCGAGAGGTGTGAAACGATTGATGAAAACTCCTAAGCCGCAAAAAGAACCCGAGAATAATTTATTGAGTCCAAGGGGGGTGAAGCAATTATTAAAGACACCTAAAATGCAAAAAGAACCCGAGAATGATTTATCGAGTCCGAGGGGAGTGAAACGCTTACTGAAGACTCCGAAAGTGCAGAAGGAACCCGAGAATGATTTGTCGAGTCCAAGGGGAGTGAAACGCTTATTGAAGACTCCGAAAGCGCAGAAGGAACCTGAGAATGATTTATCGAGTCCGAGAGGAGTGAAGCAATTGTTGAAAACACCTAAGGAGCAAAAGGAACCGTTGAATGATTTATCGGATCCGAAGGGTGTGAAGCAATTGATGAAAACTCCAAAGGTGCAGAAAGGACCTAAAAACGATCTATTGAATCCATTAGGAGTGAAACAGTTAATGGCGACTCCGAAAGAGCAGAAGGAGCCCGAGAATGATTTAACGAGTCCGAGGGGTGTGAAACAAATAATGAGAACCCCGAGAGGGCAAAAGGAACCTGAAAATGATTTATCGAGTCCGAGGGGTGTGAAACAATTGATGAGGACTCCGAGGGAGAGTAAGGAGCCTGAAAATGATTTATCGAGTCCGAGGGGTGTGAAACAATTGATGAGGACTCCGAGGGAGCGTAAGGAGCCTTTGAACGACTTATCGAGTCCGAGAGGGGTGAAACAAGTTTTTAAGACTCCAAAGGAGCAGAAAGGACCTAAGAACGATTTATCGAATCCGCTTGGAGTGAAACAGCTATTGAAAACTCCGAAGGAGCAAAAAGAGCCTTTGAACGACTTATCGAGTCCGAGGGGAGTGAAACAATTAATGAGGACCCCGAAAGAGCAAAAGGATCCCTTAAACGACTTATCGAGTCCAAGAGGAGTGAAACAGCTAATGAGTACTCCTAAGGAGCAAAAGGAGCCCTTGAATGACTTATCGAGTCCAAGGGGAGTGAAACAATTAATGAGCACTCCTAAGGAGCAAAAGGAGCCTTTGAATGACTTATCGAGTCCGAGGGGAGTGAAACAATTAATGAGAACCCCGAAAGAGCAAAAAGAACCTAAAAACGATTTATCCAATGTGTACGGAGTGAAACAACTCTTAACTACACCGAGGGAGCAAAAGGAACCCCTTAACGACTTATCCGATCTCGAGGGGGTTTGCGAGCTATTCAAAAACCGAACCCCGTTGCGGACTTACAGCAGGAAGAATCGCAAAACGCAAGAGATTTCCCCGGTTGAAAAGTGGGTTGAAGAACAAAATGCTGCTTTAATAGCCGGAAAGGTTTCAGGTGAAATCGCTGAACAAAGCGAGGAGGGTGTTTCTAAAATCACCACTGAAAACCTCGCGAGTGCAATCCTTCCCTTTACACGGACTGAGAACAAGGTGACTCCTATTGCGATTGTGAAAGCGACCAGAAGGGTCGTGGTTGCAAAAACGGATGTCGAGGAGGAGGAAGCGACAGAAAATATTGATTTGGAAGAAGGTGATGATGAAGTAAAATCAACGCCTTTGCACAGGGGAAAGAGTACTACAAAAGAGGAGGAAACGGATGATGATGCTCCGGTTGAAACTGATGAAGGTAAGACCCGCAGGGGAAGGCGTGGAGCTGCGAAAACAGTTGCTGATTCTCAAGAACGAGAAAATGATGAGGTTGAAGTGAAGTCATCTTTGCGTAGAGGAAGGCGTGGAGTGGTAAAAAAAGATGCCGATGAGGAAGAAATTGCTGGGAATTCAGAACTAGAAAACAATGAGCGTGAAGCAAAGACTCCTTTGCGCAAAGGAAGGCGTGGTGCGACAAGAAAAGATGCTGATGAGGAGGAAGCAGCAGCTCCGAATTCAGAGGGAGAAAATGATGAGGGTGAAGTGAAGACACCTTTGCGCAAAGGGAGGCGTGGAACTGCAAGAAAAGCAGCTCCTCTTGGAAATTCGGAAAATGAAGAAGATGAAGTAAAAACACTGGTGCGCAGAGGAAGACGTGGAGCTGCGAAAAAAGATACTGAAGCAGTCAATCAAAGGCCTACTCGTGGTAGGAAAGCTGCTTTGAGCAACGAGGAAATTGTTGAGGTTAAGAAAACACCTAGGGGAAGAAGAGCTGCCATGGCTAAAGAAGAAAATCTCGAGACGGATGAGAATATGAAGAATGCTCCTAATAACAAAGATCTTGAAGTCGATGAAGCTGTTACAAACGAAGATGCCAGTGAGGAAGTTTCAAAAACACCTCGCGGAAAACCAGCTATTGTAGACAATAAGGAACACCTCGAATCAGACAAGGAAGTTGCAAAACCTCTCCGTGGAAGAAGAGGTGTTGCCAATAAAGATGTGAATGAGGAAATTCCGGAAGATGATGAGCATTCTGATGCGGTTGAGGAAGTCAAAAATACACCTCGTGGGAAAAAAACTGCTGCCCTTAAAGAACAAAACGTTGAGGAAGTTACACTAACACCCCGTGAAAGAAGAGGTGCTGTCAAACAAACTGAAAAAGAGAAGAAACCAACAACCCGTGGTAGAAGAGCTGCGGTAAAGAATGTTGAAGAAGAAAGCGAGATTGAATCTATTGACACTGCAACCCCTCAAGCTAAGGAAGAGAAGAGACCTACACGTGGAAGAAAAGCAACAGTAAAAAGTGTTAGTGAAGAAAGTGAGATTGAATCGATTGATGTTGCAACTTCGCAAGCGAAGGAAGTGAAGAAACCTACACGTGGAAGAAGAGCAGCAGTAACAAATGTCAATGAAGAAAGTGAGGTTGAATCGATTGATGCTGCAACCGCTAAAACGAAGCAAGAGAAGAAACCTACACGTGGAAGAAAAGCAGCAATTAAAGGTATTGATGATGAAAGTGAGGTTGAATTTATTGATACTGCAACGCCTCAACCGAAGAAACCTATGCGTGGAAGAAAAGCAGCAGCAAAAAATATCGATGAAGAAAGCGAGGTTGATTCGATTGATGCCGCAACCACTCAAGTGAAAGAAGAGAAAAAACCTACACGTGGAAGAAAAGCAGCAATAAATCACAATGATGAAAGCGAGGTTGAATCGATTGATGCCGCAACTGCTCAAGAAAAAGAAGAGAAGAAACCTACACGTGGAAGAAAGGCGGCAATAAAAAGTGTTGAAGAAGATAGTGAAGCTCACTCAAAGGAGGAAACATCGAAACCTAACGAAGAGAAGAAACCTGCTCGAGGAAGAAGAGCAGCTGCAAGTAAAGAAAAACTTGAAGATCAAGCGAATAATTCTGAAATCCCTGCAGAAAGTACTAAGCCCGGTGAGGAAGTTAAGAAAACTGCTCGTGGGCGAAAAGCAGCATCGAATAAGGAATCAACGGAAGACGAATCCACTCAGGCTAAATCTACTCGTAACAGAAGAGCTTTAGTAAATAAAGATGAAAACGTTGAAGCGGAAGCTGATGAAAAAGAAACTGAGAAGAAAAAAACAATCCGAGGAAGAAAATTTGCGTTGATTGAAATCGCTGACGACAGCGACGTACAACCAGTTGAAGAAAAGAAAACTGGAGGTAGGAGAAAAGCGGTGAAAAAAACAGAAGTGGAAATTGAAAACAAAGAAAACGTTTCTAAAAAAACCGTAACGATAGATACAAACGCCGAGGTGTTTTCCATAGAAAAAAACCCTGCTAAAAATCCTCCCCAAAAGAGAAAGAAAATAAAAAGCATTGATGACATACAAATGGAATCTTTAGACGTTGAAGTTGAATCCCCAAGATCGAGAAGGCGCAAACTCGAAGTGCCAGACACTCCGGAAGGCCCTGTCCGAAAATCAGCACGGACACGTAAATAACTTCAAATATTTTTTTAACCTTTGTTTATATGTACATAAGAGACTTTTTTATTATCTACCTGATCATTTTAGTTACTGTTAAATATTGTTATTGTTGGCTGTATTTATTTAATTTCATTCATATTTTGAAATGGTCTAAAAAAAGAGTGTTAAATAAAACAGTCTTTATTTTCTAAAACGTATAGATTTAATAAACATTTAATTTGGTAAACCGTCTTATTCATTGTTGTGCCTTGTCTACTTCAAGATGTAATTATGATGACGAGATTATTTTAGAAATAATTTAAAAAATATCTTTTGTGTTCAGAAATTTCAAATTATTGTCATGGGTTATCATAAAAAACACCCCTTTATAAGGGTTTTCAAACTAAAACAAAAATTAGAGGGGTAGGTGATGTTCTGGCTTTTATCTAATTATTCACTCTATTAAATCTTATGTGTAAGAAAGAATTTGATTTTTAAATTTGGTGAGCCCCCTGCATACGCCAATGAGCGCCCCTTAACAAATGGCCGCCGTTATGCAGTGGCGTAACCATAATGGCGCTAGAGCCCTAAAAAGTCAAAGGTAGTTACGCCTCTGTCGTCATTTCGATGTCTATGCGTGAAACCGGATGCATCACTTTTGCTTTTCCCCTAGGAATTATTCATCTAGTATATAAAATACATCTATGAATGTGTGGAACAAAAGTGTTGCCAACGTTGAATAACGAAAATCCCCCAGGATCAACAAGTATCCGCGACGACAGGTGCGCCGTCTTGCCGCACTGCATTCCGTGCCGAGTGCTGGTGCGCGAGAGTTTCCAAAATGGCCGGCGTCACTCGGCTTGTCAAATGAGCCCCGCGATAGGTTTTCCCCGTCACGAGTCGAAGAGAAAACGCTGGTCTCGGACGCGGGGGGCTCCGGACGAGAGTGTAATGCGCGCCGGGCCGTCGACCGCGACGACGAGACGCGCCACCTGAACGCGATCCCCCGACAACCCTTACAGCAAGAAGAAACCCCTCCGCCCGTCGTCCTACCTCCCCACCTCCCCTCGCATCAACCACCCGAACGCGAAAAGTGCGAAACTGTGATAATTGTAATGGCCGATGATAGCGCTGAACAGGACCTAAGGAGGAATTTGGATATAATACAGTCCATGATCGATGCGTCCGCCGAACGGCTGGAGGGCCTCAGGACGCAATGTGCGACGAGCGCGGAGCTCACGCAGCAGGAAATCAGAACGCTGGAGGTTAGTCCCTGAAAGAAACCCCCGTCGGCGGCGGCGGCGGCCTTCCCAACATCCAACAGCTTGTTTTTATTTTGACTCTCGCGTGAAAACCACAAAAAAAAAACACAACCAAGACAGTTACGGTTATCGATCAGTCAACATAACCTTCCTTTTTTTTAATTACCAATTTTTTTTTCCTCCCCGCGTTTGTTTTCAGCGGTGAAGTGCGTTTCGTCTTTCGTTTCGTTTCCTTTCCTTGACATTTGTCGGGATGTGTGTTTGTGTATGTGCAAGGGGTGGGTTTTTGATTGTGTTTCGGAATTTCGCGAGAGGTGAAGGGGAGGAGGGTTGAAAACAATTGACAACTCAATGTCACTTGCTCAATTAGCCTTCGTGTTCTTGGTGATTACATTTTCTTCTTATCGTGTTTGTGTTTTGTTTTGAACACACATTCTGGGCATTGTTCACAGTAAATTGAAATTTCTCAGTAATTCACTTCGATATCAATAAGACATTTCATATATTTATAATAATAATTATAATAAAAACATACTCGGGGCTATCCTCTAAAGCAAATGTTAAGTTATTTTTTTATAATCACAGTCTAAGTAGCTTTTATAATAGATAGGTATTCATAGAATGTGAAATTATTAATAACTTTCACGTTAAACTTGACATTTCCAGGAAAGGTTTCCGAATGGTGTCACGGGATTTTTAAAATTTTGAAAACGGAATCATGGGTAAACGTGCGTGAAATGAACGAATCCGAAGTCAAAATCTGTAGGAAACTTACTGTTTGGTCACAATTCGCATATAAAGTCCCATTTTTGAGGTTATAATTGATCCGATTTTCGACTAAATAAGCACATTGCAAGTATAAATCGTACACATGATGAAATTATCTTCTAATTTATGACGAAAGTTAACAAATTTGTTGCGATTTTTTCATTTACTCAGCCAAAATTATATTATAATAATTTATTTATATTATTATATTTATAATTATACTTATATTGCAACCCTCCTTTATCTTTTAATGTATAGTTAGTATAAAGCAATATGTATTTAAATGGACTTACCGTTAATAAACAATAAAATCACGATTTTAATTTTATACAGAAAATGATGTTTATATAAAAAGAAATCAATATATATTTTAGATCCATTTGTAAATAATAGATATTTTAATTTACGATATCAAACATAGATGGCGTCACCGCTCCACTAATTCGAATGTATTTTGTACAATATAATAAAAAATAATTATTCATCGACTATTATAATTAATACATACATATTTAATTAATGATTTTTTAATGAAAATATTGGATAGATTGGTACAACTTACGATCTTTTGCACGTTTTGTCGACTTAGGTTAGGTTAGTTTAGGTTAAGTTAGTATAGGTTAGTTCAGTTTAGGTTAAGTTAGGTCAGTATAGGTTAGGTTAGGTGAGTGTGCAAACATGTTTGGAAAGTATTCTGACAATTATTAGAGTATTTCAAATACTCTAGCTATAAGTGAAACTTTTCTGGTGCAAAATATGTTACTATTTTAGGTTATTATGCATATTTTGACTAAAAATATAAATTACCACGTTA
This sequence comes from Philonthus spinipes, assembly GCA_963082785.1. NCBI lineage: Eukaryota > Metazoa > Arthropoda > Insecta > Coleoptera > Staphylinidae > Philonthus > Philonthus spinipes. Next base: position 20,447,266 of record OY720314.1, read on the forward strand.
TTAAAACAGATATTTGTGAATTTAAAGTATGAGCATTGCATGTTGCTAACTTAAAGTCGACAAAACGTGCAAAAGATTGTAAGTTGTACCAATATATCCAATATTTTCATTAAATAATATTATTTATAATAGTCGATGAATAATTCTGTATTATTTTTTTATTATATTGTACAAAATACATTCGGTTTAGTGGAGCGGTGACGCCATCTATGTTTGATATCGTAAATTAAAATATCTATTATTTACAAATGGATCTAAAATATATATTGATTTTTTTTATATAAACGTCACTTTCTGTATAAAATTAAAATCGTGATTTTGGCTGAGTAAATGAAAAAATCGCAACAATTTTGTTAACTTTCGTCATAAATTAGAGAATTATTTTATCATGTGTACGATTTATACTCGCAATATGCTTATTTAGTCGAAAATCGGATCAATTATAACCTCAAAATTGGGACTTTAAATGTGAATTGTGACCAAACGGTATGTTTCCTACAGATTTTGGCTTCGGATTCGTTCATTTCACGCACGTTTACCCAAGATTCCGTTTTCAAAATTTTATATATCCCGTGACACCATTTGGAAACGTTACCGACCTTTCTACCACTGTGTGGTGTAAGGCAAGTAAAAATAATAATTATAAAAATAATGAAGTTGCCTACGATTCATAATTAATTGTTCCGGCATCGTTTTAATGTCTGTAATTATTTTCAATATAATGGTAGACAAAAGAAACAATTATATATATATATTTTTTTAAATCTTTTTCCTTTCTACCGTTAGGTGTAAGGAAACAATTATATATATATATATATATATAATAATATTTTCAATATAATGGTAGACAAAGGAAACAATTATATATATAATAATTTACAACGTTTTTTTTTTTTTTTGTTTATTTTAGGGGAAATTGATAAAGATGTTCTCGAACCAGCTAGTGACGAAAATGAAGATACGTTCTGGAGACGTGAAACACCTGCCCTCTCTGACGCAGTGGCTGCAGGTGGTGGGTCTGGGGCCGAGCTCGATACAGGGCCTCTGCCACCGGATCTCCTCCGTGGAGGAGCTGCAGGAGAAGTCGGAACACGAGCTCCGCACTATTCTAAACGACCGTGGGGCCCGACCCGAGGAGCTCAGTCGGCTGTGCAGGGCGCTTCACAACTTGAAAAAGTACACAGGTAAATAAAACAACAAATGAAAAAACAAAAACGACAAATAATAAAAATAATATATACACTCAGATGCAAAAATAAAACGGGTTACTAATTATGTTTTTCACTTAACGGTTTTAGTTTTTAAAAAACGTTTTTATTTTATTTACAACAATATTCACGTCTGCTCAGTACAATGTTTCTTTCTTAACTTAACTTATAATAATCGTTCTTAATTATATACGAGAATAAATGCGGTAGCTGCAGAGATAGCGTAATGAAGTACGCAGAATTAATACAATGAGGTTATTCTTTAAGAGATACATAATTTACTGTGTTTTTTTTTTAAATTTTTAAGTTGTGGTAGTTATTAGAGAAAACTTTTAGTGTTCTACAATTAAATAGATCATCAGGGTGTAGAAAATACAATGTATGGTACTTAGCAGTTTATTTAATTATATTAACAAGAGAAAATGAAATAATGTAGTTAGATGACATGTCAATTAAATGTTTTTTCAAAGCAACCTTCGATTTTTATTCATCACAATGCCTATTGAAATGTTTGAAGAAACAGTTTTTTGCCAACTACGTTTAATTTCTTAGGAAGGTAGGGTTGTAAGGAAGAAAAATAAAATACATTCAAATTTCGACACCCTGTATAATTCATATCAATAAAATTTTACTGTTAGTATTGTTAGACTTGTTAATTGTTGAGACTTCTACTTTGTTACACATTGTAATTCAATTTTAATAAATGAAACACTTTTTACTTTGTTTGTATAACTCGGATTGATTTTATTGTTGACTATAGTTTCGACAACCTTAACGTGTCATTATCAAAACAAAAGTATATTAAAGCAATTATGTAATGTATTTAAATACCTGGATTTGTAATTTTTAAAATACTTTTGTTTTGATAATGACACATTAAGGTTGTCGAAACTATAGTCAACAATAAAATCAATCCGAGTTATACAAACAAAGTAAAAAAGTGTTTCATTTATTAAAACTAGTATTGTTAAACCTTATTTAATAAGTACCCTGTATAATTTTATTCATAAGATTCTATTTTATTTTTTATTAATTTTTTAAACGAATGGCGCAAAACCAATTTTTTCTACTTTTTAAATTTTTTTAGTTGGTATTACTGAACAGATTTCAATAAAATTTTACGGGTGTGTAGGTAATCATAAAAGGCACCTAAATAATGAATTAAATGTATATCAAGCAATTTAAAAAAATTCTCATCATGCCGTAAGTTTTTTTTTTTTGGGGCACCCTGTATAATCAAAAATATTTTCCTGAAATACATCCTAAGACACAAGTAAAGTTTCCAAAAATCCTTAATTAGTAACTGAGCTATCGAAGATGGGAGCTATGATGCAGGACCCTGTGTATGAAATTAATGATATGAAATAAATATGAATAAATTATTAAAAATCAACCAATAAAACACAGATTAGATTGAATAACTTTAAATTCTCGACTAGTTTCGGGTTATTAGCCCATTTTCAAGAAATAAACAAAATTTAAATTCTCTTGAAAATGGGCTAATAACCCGAAACTAGTCGAGAATTTAAAGTTATTCAATCTAATCTGTGTTTTTGTGGTTGATTTTTAATAATTTATTCATATTTATTTCATACAATATGAACTACCAATGTCTAAATATTAAAACTAGTGATGGGCAAGATCGATCTTTTCAAAGATCAATCAATGATTGATCAGTCGAAGTATTGAGCCGCTCGAGCTGATCAGAAAGATCGAGCCGATCGTAAAAGATCGAGCCGAACGCAAGGATCGAGCTGATCAGAAAGATCGATCCGATAGCGCTGATCAGGAGGATCAAACAGATCGAGTCGATTAAGTTGATCATAAAATCCTCATGGACAATTACTTCTTTAGAAAACTACGCTGTGAAACGTATCTGGAAAATTACAACCCCTCTCCAAAATCACCCCTATAAAATTATTCCTTGAAAATTATATAAAATCATCCACCGCAAAAAAAACTCAAAAAATTACTCACACTAAAATTTACTTGTTATTCATATTAAAACGTATCTGTAAAATCACAACCCTTCTTAAAAATTTTACTTCAAAAAACCACCGCTGTAAAATTATTCTTTTAAAATCAAATTAATCCACCTCCTCACAGGAGAATTATCTGTATAAAGCACTTTAAAAAAAATAACACATCTTAAAAACATAAAGAAATCGGCAAGGCCGCAAAAAAATGTGGACGTCGACAAATCGTCAATTACGCTCTCTCAATGAAAGTGAATTACGAAAGAATTAAGATGATCGCTTTTATTACAATAATTGCTAGAAGAAATAACATACTGAATTTGTCGTTTTCAACATTATTTATTTTTACTGTATTTCTGTTTATTAAATTACAATTGTATTTAGTAAATAAATTAATAAAGGCTGTCTCACTTTGCATAAAAAATGGTGTGATTCAATGATCGATTTTACCTAGACCGATTGATTCGCTCAATCATTGCTCGAGCCGAGCGTAATATTCACCCCAGAAAGTAGTCCGAAAAGATCGAGCCGATCAAAGAGATCGAGTCGATCAAAAAGATTGAGTCGATTAAACAAATCGGGCCGATCAAAGTGATCGAGCCGGTCAAAAAGATCGAGCCACTCATAAAGATCGACCGGCTCTATCACCTGCAAGGATCGAGCAATCGATCTTTTTTGATCGATCTTGTCCATCACTAATTAAAACCATTAATTATGTGAAATTAATCGATAAAGTACACGTTAAATTTAATATTGACCGTAATGAAAATGAAGTGTGTTTTCCTTTTAGATTCATTAAGTAATAAAATGTGTGTATGTGTTTTTTTTTTTGTTTAAATATTTCTGTAATACAAAAACTTACAAAGTATACTTTAGTATCCACAATGTTGTTATCGTAAAATTTATCTAAGTGTCGCAAAATATGTACAAAACTAAAATACCTGCCTTCCAATGGTAACACATAATTCTGATTAAATAGGAATTTAAAAATGTGTAGATATGGAAGTAGCGACATAATTTCTATATACTTGTAGTTTAGAAGAAAAATTGATTGCCGCATGTGGCCACCGTGGTCTCTATAATATCTCTATTATAGACTCCACAGTGGCAATTCAGCATTTAGCAACCAGTAATATCTGGATCTAATCGGTTCCATGCACACCTCTAATTGGTGACAGCATCTTCAATTGTCATATTTTTTAAATTATCTGTATTGGAGAATTCGACACCTGAAAGTGTATACGGATTCGAAAAAAAGAAGATATTGGAGCCAAAGAAGAAGAAGATGTTAAAGTATAAACTATACTAATATTTTTTTTAAGATTACAAGCAGGGAAGGACAGGACAAATTTGACGTTTTTCAGTGATCGGTTGAAATTGCGGGAAAACTCACACTGGAGATATTTAATTCTCCACCTAGGGCGGGTTTCTTCTTTCATAGATTACACATCCTGGAAAGCATGCGTGTTGTATCATCCTTGTGTATGCGTCTTAGGTTGAATATATATATATATATATATATATATGCAGAGAGATTTTTTTATAAGAATACATTAGGGGAAGTGTAAACCTGCAAAAAAGGCGAGCCAACCACATTGAATAATTAATGTGTGTATGTTGAGTTGACTATTTGGTATATGTGTGTTCAGTTGCGTGTTATAGGCAACTAAACACACATATATTAATGCATTTGACTCGCGTATTTTGCAGGTATACATGGGGAAATGTATACTGATAAAAAAAGCTCTCTGTATAATCTAAAATCCCCATCTACCATAATGGTGGTGTAGGGGTTAGGTTGAATTAAAATTACAATATTGTCGAAGCTGGTGGAAATTGAATCAGACTGTATGTGAAAAAAAAAAAAAATCAATTACTAAGATTGTTACTTCAGGAAACTTTATAGAATCGAATTTGCCTGATTGGTATCTAATGGTGCTACATACCTGCCCTGATTTCCCAGGAATTTTTATATTCAACTTTTTTTAATTAAAAATTGAGGGATTTCAAAACACAATATTTTCACTTAACTTTGTCAAACTGAGTTTGATAATGACTAACTTGTAGTCACTGTAAAAGTTAAAAATAAAAGTGGTAAAACAAAGTTAAGTAATTTAATATTATTTTATCAAGATGTACCACAAAGTTAACGCCAACCAAATCAAAGACACAATATTTTCATTTAAATATTTAATTCGAACAATATCATATAAAAATAATACTTTCCCTTCGCATTGCATTTAAATTAAAGAAAAATAACATTTTTAATCCCTTAACAATTGTATGTAACTTATATTAGTGATGTGTATTGTAGGTTTCTACTTATAAATAAATATCTTTGATAATAACTACCAAATAGTTGAAACCAGCGTTGTAGAGTTGGTGTCGGAGTTTTTGATTGTGACTGGAGTCAGAGAGCCGTTTTGTTTTCAGTTAAATAGACAACTGCTAAATCCAACAATTCCAAATAAATTATTCGAACCAACAATTCCAGCCATTGTCTAGACAATATTTGATGCCGGTCGGTATTAAATTTAAGCTATAATAATAGTATTAAGAGAGATAGAAATAAAGATGGTAGAAATGTTTCACATTGCAGTTTTAATTGTGGCTACAATTTTTATAAAATATTCTTATTTCGAAAAACATTGCTTTATCCGCTTTGCTGAAATGCAATGGCAAATATCTCTTGTGTAAATTAATGTCCAGCATGGGTATTTGTCGAGGAAGTAGTAGTAGATATTTGTATTTTTGTATACTTTGTAGGTATATAAAAACATTTTTAAACGTTTTATCAATATGTTTGCTCTAAAATAAAGGGGTGGTAAAATAAAGGGGTTCAAAATTGATGTTTGGGGCAGATATACCTATAATTGAGTAAATTCTTAGTATTTTAGAGTAAATATTTTTATAAAACCTTTAAATGATTTTTTTTTACAAAATTTTTAAAATCTATTGCTAACTTCACACCCATTTTATTATAATATATTCCAAGTGAAAATACAAAAACAAGATTAATTACTGTATTTATAAAGGTTGGCAAAATTAATCGATTAAGTCGATTAATTGATTAAAAAAATTTCGATTAATCGATTAAATTGTTTATTGGAAAAATTTTCTATCCGTTTTCGATTAACCAATTAGTTTCGATTAGTCGGTTATTTTAGCCAACCGATTACTTTCGATTAGTCATATATTTTAATCGTTTCGATTAGTCGACTATTTTAACAGTTTTCGATTAGTCGGTTATATTAGCCGACCGATTAGTTTCGATTAATCGGATATTCTAATCGCTTCGATTAGTCGAATATTTTAATCGTTTTCGATTAGACGGTTATTTTAGCCGACCGATTACTTTCGACTAATTGGATATTCTAATCGTTTCAATTAGTTGATTATTTGAACCGTTTCGGTTAGACGGTATATTTATCAATGTAACAGAGTTATCCATAATTTTTAATATTAATCATAAATATATTATTAAATTAATAATATCGTGCATTATATGAACGATGTATGAAAAAATAAGCAACATATTTTTTTATTTGTTTTACATTTATTTAATCTTTGCTAATATTCTCTAAATTTAAATGTTATTTGAAAAGGTTTCTATAAGAAGAATATAATTACAACTCATAACTATTTTTTTTTTAATATTATAATTTGCTTGCTAAAAGTCAAAATAACAAAATGCAATTGTGTCCTTAAAGTCGAGTATTTTATCCGTTTTCGATTAGTCGGTTATTTGCAATTAATTGACGGATAAGTCGATTAATCGAATATTTTGAACTTCGATTAATCAATTAGCGCCGAAGTCAAAATTGCCAGCCTTAGTATTTAGTATTATTACAGTTGTGATTATGTGAAATATGATTTTAGGTCTTTCCGCCTATACGATTTATTTATTGTTTTATTAACAAGTTATATAATTATTATTATAATTGTTGTAGATGCGTTGAAGTGCGGGGATAACGAGTCGATAGACACGCCGCTGTACTGGGACTCCTGGGACCGGCAGCACCCGCTGAAAGGTCTGTCGCCGAGGGCAGGTAGGTCGAGGACGACCCGCGCGTCCGTACCTTCCGAGGAGTGTCTGAACAACAATCGGGCAGGTGCGATACCACCCTCTGCGTCTGTTTCAAGTATCAGCTCTCTGAATGCTCATTGTGTTCTCACTACTCCCCCTCCTCAAACTAGAGGAAAAGGTACTGAGCATGCTCTAAATCTACTACTTAACTAAGACTACTACTACTACTAGTACTACTACTACTGCGCCTAAATAATGTCAAAAGTCTTAGAGTCGACACAAGAGTTAGTCGTGTTAATCGATTTTTATTCTGTAGATACAAAAATATTACATTTATTGATTGGTTTGTTAAGATTCAATTGTAAAATAGTTTAAAAATAGGGGTAACAATTGTTTTTTTGAATCAAAATTTTGTCAAGACATAAAAAAACATTGTTAAATGCAAAATTTTATTGGTTCAAAGAAAAATGACTTTTTGTGTTTTAGATATTTATTCTTTTATTTATTATTTTTATTTATTTATTATTATTTATACACTATTTTTTATTTATTTATTACACAGGTCAAAAAAGTTATAATATGAGTAAGATAATATTAAATAATACACGGAAATATAAAATACTAAATAAAATATGACGAACATGTTAAAATTAAAAATACAATATACACTTCACATATTAGAATAACATTTAAACATAATCATTTATATAAAAAATATACCAATGTAACAGTGTATGTGAAAAGCAATATATATATAATCTTACAAACGTTCAAATTAAATAACATATAGGTAAAAGTTGACTAAATATCAGAGAAATTTGTCTAAATATCACAAAATTTGTCAGTCAATGTCTCATCAATATTGTAAAATGCTTTTTTGCTCATATATTTTTTTATCGATTTTTTGAAAACCTTTGACTGTAATTCAATATTCATTCTTTGAAAGTTAGAGGAACACTCCTGGTATACAGTATTTACAAAAATATAACTTGCACCACATTTTGATGATGTCAATACCAATATTGTAAAAAATCCACCAGTAATAAATAGCATGAATGTAAAAAATTGAAAATTCAAATTCATTTGGCAACAATATATAAAATAATAAATTTCCAGAGATTGCCTTATATAACATATTTAAATAGCTGTGATCAAGTGAATAAATCCCCTTTTTCTATTATATATAACATCATTATACAGAGAGGTTTTTTTAACAGTATACATATCCCCTATGTATACATGTAAAATACCCAAGTCAAACGCATTGATGTGTATGTTTAGTTGTCTATAATACGCAACCCGAATGATCGATTCCTTCAACTAGGATAATTAAAAAAAACAATTAAACAATTTTCTATTTCTGTTTATGACAATATCGAAATGCACAATGTGGAAGAATGCCTTGCAGATTCTGGTAGTTATTTCTAGCACTTATTCTAATTATTTATTTCAAGTTAATTTTTTTAACTTTAATTTTTCCATAACAATAAGTGACGTATTTTTGATTCATTTTGTTCCTTTTTTCAATAGAATAAAGAGAACGCAACATACAACCTTCCAAAGAAAATGTTTTAGTTTAATTATTTTTAGAATCATCCTAACCGAGGTATCCGGCTACTTTGAATTCATTGAAAACATGTCTTATCCTCCTCTAGTACTGTTGTAATTGTAATACACGCTTGAAATTCGACTTTTTCTTCATTTGTATACATTTTCGATCAAATATTTCGCACAATTTGAAGTTAGCGTTTGACGTTTGTTGTCTGTTATAGGCAACACATTAATCGGTTCAATGCGTTTGACTTGGATTTTTTGCAGGTATACAGTTCACCTAATGTATACTGATAAAAAAAACCTTTCTGTATGTTTCTCTCTACTTTTCAGTATGAGATGACGGTACGAATATACAGGATATGAATCTGACAGCCGACACACGGCCAGACTGATAATATATATTTGGGATTATTATCTTTCGCAAGCTAAAATGGACACACTGCCACTTTTCTAGCTTGAGTTGGACGCTGATGGGATTATAACAATTCTACATGAACTAATTATTTTAATATTGTATTAATGCTTCGATGAAATAAGTTTTAAATCTACAAGAACTAATTATTTAAATTGCTTCGATGAAATAAGTTTTAAAAAATCGTTAACCATCATCATTAAATTCCATTAAGAATCCTAACATAATCAATTGATGAATGAAATGTCGTATTTACAGAATATGGTCGCAATCTTAACGAAAGAAGTCCTTTAAATTTTTTATTCAAATTATTAAAATGCCTTGTTTCATTTTGTGTTTCCGTTTGTGATCGATCAAGAAAGTTATTGATGTATTCGCATGAATGTATTTGTTCAGTGTACATTTGTTTGTTTAATGTGTCGACTGTTTGGTGCAATGTTGATAAATAATTATTAGTTCACTCACCCACAGTGGCGCCGCCTATACGGGGTTATTCTTGACTAATACATACAATTGCGAGGAATTACAGTTTTTGATGGGAAATCGCATTAATGCAACCATTTCATGCACAACGTTAATAAGCTCTACTTCAATGGGATTTTTCTATTCAAATAGGGTTTTGTGAGTGGCTTTTACTTCAGGATCAGGTTTATAAAGAATATTTTCAATTTCAATTTACTTTATTAACGGAATCTCCATTTCCAAATTACATATTAAAAATTTTATAAGAAAAGTGTGACGCTCTTAAAAGATTACAAAACGTATGTATAAAAAAAGGCAAATTACCAATATATTTAAAAAAAAAAACGATGGTGAAAATAACAGCAACTCAGGAGAACGGTGTCAACTGATCCGGTCTTCGAAGGAGAGGCTGCGTTTATTTATCGATATAATTAGTTGTAATCATATAATTAATTATTTTATGTAATATATATATATATACAGGGTGATTCAGTTTGGTGTTCCACCCCCTTAAACTTTTTTATATATATATTTAACATCTTTATTGACAAATAACGTTACATTTTACAATGTATAGTATGTGTGTTTACAATATTTACAGAATTATTTCAATTTGTTATGTAACTGTCATTGTCAAATGGATATCGACCCGGGGTCTTTCTGCCTAAACTTTTTTATTTTGACAGTAAACTATAACAAACCATATATATTTGTAAACGGCAATAAATTCTCTATTTAATGGTGTCACCAAATTGACAATAAGATGACAACTGTCAAAGTAGAGATAGTCAACTTTTCTTTTTTCAAATGACACCATATCTATTTTTTGTTCAATTCGTATAGCGGGCACTTTCCTGCTACCCGAATATCCATCACAATTATCGCTTAGCTCAATAATAACACACGAGTTTTTTCCTTATTTCACTTTTTATTTAACACGTTAGATGTACATTTCGACCACAAAGTGGTCATAATCAATAACAACTAAAAATCGCTTAACGATTGAATAAAATAAGGGGCCGGAACACCCAACTGAATCACCCTGTATTTAATCAGTAATCCCTTTTACCATATGGTGACGGCTAATTTTATTTTTAATCATTGACCTTTCTACCACTGTGGTGGAAGGCAGTCGGATAATTAATATTTAATTAATCTATGAAAAGAAGTGGGACAATATCCATGGTGAACTGAATCGCTATGAACACACATCGATGGTCTCTTAGCGAGGCAAGCATTGCGAGGCTGCGATCAACGATGGTGAACAGTACTATATGTCACTACCCTTATTCCAATTCATGAATTAATATTATTTATCCATTGCACCCTACAGAAGATTGCTGAACGGATATTTTATGTTTCCCTTTTCGTTTGATGTGCATGTGTTTCAATAAATATATTTCCGAGTGTTGATTGTTTTTTTGTTGTCTGTTTTAAATAATGTTATTTTAGGTATGAAGTTTCCTACGACGCCGCCAGCCAGGACGAAACACCGCACCGGGAATCCCGGTTCGGTGCTGCTGCCTGACTCATTCCCCCTGACCAAGAGCAAGTCGCACGAGTCACAGCTGGCGAAGAACGACAACAACGGGGATGTTGTTGCCCATACAAAGTAAGAATGATGACGAACTGGAGTTTCACATATCTTTTTAATTCTTTCTTAATCTTATCCTCTTTTACCCGTATTGAGTGTCGAGGTATCTTTTTAATTACGTTGGATTAATTCTGACCTCTCTCCAACCAAAAATATCAGGAAAATATTTTGAAACGCTAGGTCGTTTACATTGATAGTATTTGCGAAGTGAAAAATCATATTTTCCTATTACTAAAAGTCAAGTTGAAATTAGAAATAGTTGGCTTTATGTAAAATTCTAAGAAATTGGTTGTTTTCAGTAATAGTGATAATCATGCGCCACCGACGGTACGCAGGGGCAGGCTGCCGACGGAACCGGGGCCCGAGGCTCTTGCCGGCTATACCAGCCCAATATTGACCAGCCCCATCAAGTCACCGCCGTACAATAATGCAGGAACCGACAGCGATGACAACAGTTACAAATGTAAGTTCATTACTCAATTCCGTAGATGATCAAGAAATTATAAATACGGATTTATATCAATAATGATAATTAATTTGTGTTTAAGCGTGGCGAATTGTTGATATAATAATAAGTCTTTATTGCCCAACAGGAAATATACATCCCAATTACAAGACAATATACATAAATCTATAGCTGTGTGTGTATAATATAATATATAAACTAACTTAATGCTAAAATATAAATGAATAGAATATTAAGCTGCTCTTTGGTATAATTGTGATATCTACTACTTCCAGTTATAATCGATAATTGAGGCTAACACATTGGCATCACCAGGCAGATGATTAATTAACATCTGCCTGGTGATGCCAATGTGTTAGCAAAACAATTGTAGCAATGTGTCTACAATATTTTTTTTTTAACTTGAATAAACTGTTGTTTTATTTACTTCCAGTTATACTGAAAGTCGGTATTATTATAATATTAACTAGAGATGGACAAAGTTGATCTTTTTTGTCTCTGTAAAATGAAGTATATGAATGTTTTCTTAATGTTATTTATAATATTAATATTAAAAATTGTAACCTATTTATTAGTAAACTCCTATTTATTATTGTTTATTAACTTTTGCTACTTAAAATTGATTATTCATAAATACTCTATTACAAAAAAAAAAAACTTTATTGGCATAAATCCACATAAAACCACAATTTAATAACCACAAAAGACACAATAAAAGGTATTCTTTATACATATTTAGAAACTATTCTCCCTCTTCTTCTTTTCCCACATCAGCCTCTATTACTAAATTCACTCGATTTTGCCCAACATGACTAGTGTTAACGCCCGCCAGCAAAAGTTAACAAATGAGCTAGTTTTAAAAATTTAAAAACAAATATAATAAATTAAAGTTGCAAATGAATTGTTAAATTAAACTAAAAAATTAAAATTAAATGAATTTAATTTACAAGTTTAATTTAACAATATTTTAGCAAGTGATTAATGGGAAAAAATGTTCGATATATGTAAATGAATTGTACTAAATAATTATAAAACACAATACCATATTTGTTATAATATCATCACCTCACACTGAGCAGTAGAGAGGAATATATAATGATGTTATGTAAGACTAAATAAATAAAATATAATATCATAAATATGAGTTTTGTTGATAACTTTATTGTTTACAATAATTTACATCCAGTGATCTATGTATATTCCATTGGGTGTTAACATGAATGTTTGTATGAATTTAATCTAGGAATTCGTTTGAATAATTTCGTATGTTTTTGTTTGTTTGCAGCAACTAGTCTATTAGTTCCTAGGTCGCCGCGGACGCCCGTGATCCACGGGATGGGCCACCAGATAGCGCACCGGTTCCAGAAGACGTTCAAGATGATGACAGGGTGCGGCGTCTGCTCGAAGCCCATCTACTTCGGCTCCGGGCTCAAGTGCAAGGAATGCAAGTACAAGTGTCACAGGGAGTGCGAGGACAAGGTGACGCCCTCTTGCGGCCTCCCGCCCGAACTGCTCGACGAGTTCAAGAAGACGCTTCCCATAGAACGTAATAATCACATTTATAAATATGGATTTATTACATATATATATATATATATAAACATCTTTATTCAGACAATAACTTTATGTAATATACAGTTATATAATACAATTATAAGTTTGTATGAAGGTGTTAGTCTATCCTGGGCTATCAACCTGAGGTCTTTCTGCCCGATTTATTACATTTTTTTATATTTCAATTAAATCAAAATTAGAAATAAACATCCTTATTTTGATTCTAATCAAAAAGAACCAATTAATCAACAATGCCATTTTAATCACCCCTCTCAAAAAGATATAAGTAGTTATGAACAGTTGGTGAGGTGTAGAGTAACCTTGGAATCTTAATTCCAAACTTTTTATTGTAGATTCTAATTCTATGTCAGATACAATGATTCTTTAATTTGAAATATGTTTTTGTATTCGTGATAGATGGTGCTCTGATCGAAAAATAAGTTCTATCTACGGGGTTGGGATAGCCGAGTGGGTAAAGGCCTTGCTCATGAGGCTGAAGACTGCGGGTTCGAGTCCCATTCCAGATGAAGTTTATTTAAAAAGACAAATTTCATTCGGGTCCATGGGTGTATTATGATGTCTTAAAATTAATATTAAAATAACAGTGACTGGTCGAAATATCCTCAATTCACATCCTCAACCTTTGTATCCCTTTAAAAAAAAAGTTCTGTCTAAATTCCAAAAGAATTGATTGCTAACGTAATTTTTACAGAAATAAACATCACATTGAGAAACAAAAAGATTCACACTTGCCAAATATTTTATTACCATAAACATATTTTAATTTTTGTAATTTTTTTGTTAATTTATATGTTATATATGAAGTGATGATGTAATGCTAAACAGAAATTAATTTAAAAAAAAAAAAATAAGTCGAAAAATATTAAAAGAAATAACCTATTTCGTAAGTCTTAGCTGTTTTTTTTCTTGGTGTGTTGGTTTTCTCTCGAAAAATTAAAGAATTTAAATAGAATTTATTTTTAGATTACAGTGCCATCCAGCATGAATATAAAAAATGATTCAAATATAGTGGAATGGCAGCACTCGCTATTGTAACGCGGATGACACCAGAATATTTTCTGCATTCTGTTGTAATATGTAAATTAATAAAAACACATAAAAAATAAAATACTTAACAAGTGAAGTAAGGAATTCCTTAAGTAATCATTATCCTCAAAACCTTTTGGATCCGCTTTCAAATTCATCTGCTCTTATTCACTTGATAAGTAAGGAATTCTCACCACTTTTATATTCCGACTTTTTTAATCACCATCTTCAAAATAAAAAAGAGTGAATAACTTCGGAAGTGGATCCAAAACACTTCCAAAGTTCACAAAAGATGGCGCTTGTGTCGTCTTTAATTTATTACTTCCAAAGTTATTCACTCATATTCTTTTTATATATGTATATAATATCTTTATTTCTGCCGAAGACAATTTTATATACAATAAATTAACAATATAATTCTTATATTATGTTATACGTTGTCCTTAGAAAACGGCTATCGACCATTGTCTTTCTGCCTATTCTTTTTATTTGAATAATTTTTTACCTTTTCTGTATTCACACACATCTCTTTGTGGTTTCTTAGGAGTGGTGTTTCCGTCGCCGAACAGCGGCCGGTCCAGCAAAACGAACAACCTGATCAATTCGATAACGAAACACCGAAAGCTCTCCAACACACAACCGTCGATCAATAACATCTCCCCCTTTCCCGTGAGTTTTTGCATTCAGTCCTTTCTGCGGTTACGTTGCATCTCATTGTTGTGTGTGTGTTTTTTTTTTTAATAGGCTCCAGATTCTAGTTCGAACACTTCTAGCTGTAACAGCTCGACGCCGTCGAGCCCTGCGCTACAGCCTCCGCATATAACGCTTACGAATTTGAAGCAGACCACCTTCAACTTTCCAGGTAATTTATTTTTCTTATGAAATAAATGAAAGTACCACTTTACTAATAAGCATGCTCGAAAATTGATAATAATAATAATAATATTTATTGCTAGTGTAAGTAAATATACTCTTTGATGAAATATAACTCCATTATAATTGATTACATTATACAATAATTTACATATTTGTATATAATCAGGTAAGTATTCTTAAACCATTAATAAGTAAGATAAGTGCATTCCCAAACGGTTCAAAGAATTGATTCAGTGTTGCTTATAACTTCACAAACTAACATCTACGGGTATATAATTACATAATGGAAACAATAATTTACCTAAGAAAATGTAAAAATATAATTTAAACAAATAAAAATATAAAGTAAATAATAAAATAAAATAATAAAAGAAATTAAATATATGATCACAGTTTTATCACAAGTATGTTCATATTGAGTATAGGTACGAGCACTGTAAGATAAATATAAGAGCGAAAGCAGTACAATAAGCCAAATGGTTGCAGTGCTTGGGCTAAGTAACCCTTACTTTCGCTCTGATTCCCCTCAAAAAAAAAAGTAAATATACAGTACAATTAATACATCACAATATGGGAATACGTCAACAAAAGAGAGAAATATATACATATATTCTTAAATATACATAAATATAACTAACAGCTAATTATTACTTTTGATACAGATGGCTACCTTCATAATCCAGCTTGCCGCTATATTTTTTCTCTATTTAATATATGTATGCAATGCGCAAACAATGCTTCTCTCTCGATGTAATATATTTGGGGGCTATTCCTCAATTAAAATGTTAAATATATATGTATATATATATATATAATCGATGTCCCCTTTTACCAATTGGTGTCGGGGTAAATGTTAAATTTAATGTGGATTTTATTCGTTATTGTCTTAATCTAAGTGAGTTTTCTAATTGATATGTATTCTTAGATTGTGAGGTTAAAAATAATGTTTACGTTAAATTTAATACTTCTTCGTACAGATTATATTCTAGAAATACAATTCTTTAATACATCTATGTGTTGTTTTCTTTATTTTTTATTTACAACTAAAACTAAAATTGTTGGCCAGTTTACAAGTAGTGTGAAGATATTTTAATAAAAATATGGCTTCATATTTTGTGGAAGTGACGACATGGATGAGAAAAAAAAAGTGGAAAGGAGACATTTATTTGAAGTGGCACTAAATTTACAGGAAGCTTGCTATCTGCTTAATCTGTGTAACCTTGCTCGAAAGTTGACAATTTCTCATAATGTCATTTCAGCATTGTTATAAAATAATATTTTTAATTTACTTTTACAAAAATTAAAAAAACAAATTATAGCTATAAAATGATGCAGAAAGAATTTTTATTTGAACTTATTTTTGTAAAAGTAAATTAAAAATATTGTTGGGTATAGAGGTTGCCATGTGCTTAGCCTCATCCTTGTCCCACACGCAGCCCCTACTGAGCATATCCCACCCCAAAAAAGGCACAGTAATGGCAAGTGCATTGACAGATTGATTAGTGTAGCCCACCGGGAAAGAATTAGTGTTGCCCTTCGGGAATAAATCTATAGACCACCCTCCGGGAATAGATTAATAAGAAATACAGTCCACAAACGAATACAGAAGCTTCAGGGAGACGGTGTGGTAAGTGCCATCCTTTCTACCACTTTCCTCCTGGTTGAAGAGTGCGGTGCCTTGCACCCAACAAATATTATTTTATAACAATGCATGTATAAAAGGAAAAAAAAATACAGTAAATTTAAGTGATAAATTTCCTGAAGTTGTTGTAGTTTTCAATATATTCATTGTCAATTTAAATATTCCTCCATATTTTATGTGGTGTCTGTAGGTGATTAAAACGATCATAAATCTATGTTGGAACCGATGGAACACAGAATTAACAATAGAGCAACTAACCCTCCTCTTAACTACAAAAAAATGTCACTAATAAGTTTTTCTTAATTGAATAGTGTGAGTAATGAAGATTACTGAGTGAGGCTATTTCTCTTAAGAAAAAAGAAAAGTCGTTGTTAATTTTGCCATTTAAGAAATAATTCTCTCCAGTCATTATTAATTTTGTCATTTTCCAGAAACTTGCTTACAAATCAACGATATATCGATAGACGCGCTGGCCAACTCGAACATACATCAGGAACTGACGGGAAGCCAACAGTCGAAGGACAGCGATCGGACGATATCTGTGTCGGGAAGCACCGATTCTGACCGGACACCAGTGCGTGTCGACTCTCAGGACAGCCAAGTGTCCGACACGGAGACGGTCACCGATGGACACAGGTGGCCACGACAAAATAGTGTAAGCATAATAATTAATTACGCTCAATAAATTTTTCTAAAAAAATCTCATATTAAGTAAATGTTCGAGATTTTTATATTAGATTTTCTTAAAATAAACTTTGTATATTTGAATTAAAAATGTTTCACCACGGGTAAAGTGAAAAATTAATTAAACATTTGTATATTTGGTTTGAGTATAACGTGAAGTGATGTAACTTGAATCCCTAGAAAAAACAGAGATAGTTACCAACGCCAAACTAAGAAAAAAGTCTCAAAAACTAAACAAAAAATTGAAGAGATTACTGAAATCTCAACATAAAGAAGACAATCTAATAGAAGAGTCCATCCACACACAAAAAAAAAAACTTTGACTGAACCTACAAGGTTTAGAGAATTAAATCAGATTTCAAAGAAGAATTTTTTGTTGAGTACTGTATTGTTACACTTATTAAAACAAATAATTAGCATCCTTCCTTTACACTCTTTACAGTCTCAAATTATAAAATCTAATACCACCCTCCCTTCTCTTTTCCCTTTCCCTCCCCAGCTTCTCCATCGTCCTTACTTATTACCATTACATAGATAACTGATGTCAATGACTCCACCCTAATGATAATCTGGTAATAAAAGAAATTAATACCTACCCCACAAGAGGCGCCAGTGATCTGTATGTACCACCATATAGGACATCCCAAGTGGGTCAAGGTCCATTAACAGTAGCAATAAGAATGTACAACAAGTTACCCAAAGAAATTAAAGAAATAAGCAGTTTCAATCAATTTAAAAATTCTGTGATCAAACTTCTTGAGAAGGCTGCATTTTATTCATATAAAGAATACTTGGACAGAGAGTGATATTTCTGTAAATCTGGATGTTTTTGATCCTCTAAATGTGTTACCATAATTAGTTATTTTTATATACTTATGTGTTTTTGACGATTCCTATACTACTGTAATATTTTTAGTCATTGGAAAATAAAGAATTTATTTATTTATTTATAACTTTCACTATGTTAGTTAAGTCAAAATTAATAATTCTGAGCATTTATAGATTACTGAAGAGGCATAAAGGTTGGGTAGGATAAACAAAGATGGAACAGTATAGTTCTATCTTTGTCTCTCCTAAATAAACGAAGCTCATTGGTGTTTGTTTTAATATAAAAATTTCAAGAATATTTTCAAGATATAAAAATGTGATATAAAGAGTATTTTCTAATATTGAAGAGAGGCATAAATCTTCAATAATGTAAAGTACTCTTTATATCACATATACAAATTTTTGTGTCTTAAAAATATTCCTGACAATTTTATACATATTTAGATATTGTTGCGTCTCGGAGTTACTCCTAATTTTTAAGGACCGGAACCACAATCGCGAAAAGGTTAAAAAGATTCTAACACCAGGGTGCTTTTATAAAGGATCCCAACCGTGATTAATTAATTATTTAATTATATATTTCGATTTTGTTAAAGGTCCTATTAGAAAAAGAGGGAACTTTGTATTACACAAGTTTTATTCAATTTCATATTAACTAACTTAAATAAATTTAATTACAACGAGCACGTTACATATAGCGTGGATGATAATCAAACTATACTGAATATGGCGTGGGTTATTTTATATCAGAAAAATTACTGCACTAGAGTTAAAATCTACGACAAGATCTAAAAGACAAATCTATGATTTCATGTTTATTATTTCTTTCTTTCTTTCTTAATCTTATCCTCTTTTACCCGTATTGGGTGTCGAGGTTATGTTTATTATTTATGAATATTAATTTTTGTTGACGATAGTTATCGATGCGAGAGTGGGACATTCCTTTCAACGAGCTCCAAATCGGCGATGTGATCGGCACTGGAAGGTTCGGCACCGTGTGCCGGGGCTACTGGCACGGGGACGTTGCGATAAAGCTGCTCAACACGGACTCCCTGGACGACGAGAAGATGCTGGACCAGTTCAAGATCGAGGTGTCCACCTTCAGGAAGACGCGGCACGAGAACCTGGTGCTGTTCATGGGGGCGTGCATGAAGCCGCCGCGGCTCGCCATCGTGACCAGCCTCAGCAAAGGGATGACCCTCTACACGCACATACACCTGCGGAAGGATAAATTCAACATGAACAAGACGACCATCGTCGCTCAACAAATTTCACAGGTAAAGACTTGATTTTTTTGTCGAGATAAAGCTTGTTAATTCATAAAGATGTTTTTTTAATTTATTTTCTTAATGGACGACTTTTCATGCAGTAACAAACTTACAAAATAAAATTAGAGTAGTTACAATAAATAAAATAAAAAGTTTAACGTAAACACATTTTAAATTTAAACTATTTTGCACTAAGTGCTCGGCGCAAAGAACATACAGATTCTATAAATATATCAAAGAAAGTTGCATTTATAAATTCTTTAGTGTGACTTAATATGTGGGTCGTAGCCTATTGCTTTGCATCTTGAGTGACTTTGGAAAAACATCTTTTTTTTATCATTCCCTGTGAACACACAAGTTGATGTTTAGAAGTTAATTTTTTTTGTATCTAAGGTGCTATTCAATTTCAATTTACTTTATTAACGGAATCTCCATTTCCAAATTACAATTATAATTACATATTAAAAATTTTATAAGAAAAGTGTGACGCTCTAAAAAGATTACAAAACATATGTATAAAAAAAGGCAAATTACCAATCACAAATTACGACAAAATACTAAATAAAAATAATACGCATCAAAATATTTATTTATCAATCCCAAACAGTTCATTGTGAAAACAAAATGCAACCGGCTTATTCCTATCTTCAAGTGTATTCAATAATATAATATGCAATATTTTATTTATTTAGTCTTATATAACATCATTCTCTACTTCCTCTCTATTTCTCAATGTGATGTGAATTATGCAATAATTTGTTATAAATAATCTTTTACAAGTTAATATTTTTGGTTTCTAGGGTATGGGTTATTTACACGCCAAGGGCATAGTGCACAAAGACCTGAAGAGTAAAAACATCTTTTTGGACAACGGAAAGGTGGTCATCACCGATTTCGGCATTTTCAGCGTGACCAAGCTGTGCTTCGGCAACAGGAAGAGCGATCGGTTAGGAATCCCACCCGGCTGGCTGTGCTACTTAGCGCCGGAAATCGTCAAGAGTCTCTACGCTCGGCAGTCGCACGACGAGGAGCTGCCCTTCAGCAAAGAGTCCGATGTGTATGCTTTTGGGTACGTCAACACACAAAAGTCTCGTGAAAATCTAAATAAGAGCAGAAATATCCGTTTTTGGGTCTCCCAGAGTCAGAAAAAGTGGTTTAAAAAAATGTTTTTATGTAATTAACCCTACACCCATATGGGTAGAAAGGGTCATTGAATATATATATATATATTATGTAATTAAGTAAATAATCGTGCAATATTTGACTGAAACGGCAATTGTTATAAGGCTACATGACTTTTTTATTAAAACTTTGAACTCTTTATTATTATTAGGTTTTTGGTCTTAAAACTCTAAAAGCAATTATCTTATATAATATTTCAAAATACAGTATCATACATTTTTTTAGTGAATTTAGTCTTAAAATTTCATGCACTTTCCAAATTCAGCTTAAAAAAATGGCGTCCATCATGGTACTTTCCCCGATGAATTCGGTAAAATATGTTTTTGAATGAACATTTAACAGTAAATAAAAAATAATTTTAAAAATGGATTGTTGTCCTTTAAAGTTAAAGTCGAGATTTGTAAGAATGTTATAATTTAGTTTGTTATTTATTACCTTACAATGGCTTGATAAAATTTCCATACATATTTCCATAAATATATATGTTCGGTACTTATACATTATTCCGTTGGGGGCGCAAGTGTCCCGCTCATGACCCGCTCAACCTACCCCTTCTCCCATTGCCTGTAGGCAGAGACAGAGTGTTGAGTGAAGCGAGTGCATCAACGATATCGGTCAACCGCTAATTATTACACATATTCGTTACTATTATTTCACTAGTGTCCAGGACGTACCTGTTGTGCCAGACTAGAAGCCTACAGGTAAGTGTTTCCTTTAAACCGCTTTTCCCCAACTTATCGCTTTGCAACCAACGGAAAACCGCAACGTCTCACCCTACGCAGGAGGTTTCTTAATTATTTTACAGTCCACGTTCCTCCTGAAATTCTCTCTCAAACAATATAATTTCTTCAATTTTAATAAATGAAACACTTTTTTACTTTCTATAACTCGGATTGTTTTATTGTTGACTATAGTTTCGACAACCTTAAGGTTGAGTTATACAAAGTAAAAAAGTGTTTCATGTATTAAAATTGAAGTATAATGTATAAAAAAGTAGAAGCCTCAACAATTAACAAAAAATTTAATTTCTTAACCAATTTTAATCATTCGGGCAACATATTCTGTGTTATTGCAATTCAACTTCAGTTTCGGCAAATCAGTTTGCTATAATCAAGTATAATGTTGTGAATCTGTTATACTTGACAATGGCAAGCTAATTTGTCGAAACTGCAGTTGTATTAATAAATATACATTGTGTTGTACAAAGTTATTTATTTTAATATCCATTTCTTCATTAATTTTAATTTTATCAGATACATATTTAATTTATTTCCAGTACCGTGTGGTATGAGTTGCTGTGTGGCGAGTGGCCATTTAAGGGACAACCCCCAGAGGCTATCATCTGGCAGGTCGGTAAAGGGATGAAGCAGCCGCTTGCGAATCTACAAGCATCCAGAGATGTAAAGGTACGATGTAAAGTAGTGAACAATTTTTATCTTTAAGAAGGTATTGTAGGAAATATAAATGGCATAATGAAATTAGGTTTTGAGGGCTGTTTAAAGCACATTTTTGGTTTCTTGATATTAAAAAAATATTGAAAAGTGTGACCACCAGGTGTCGTGCAGAAGTAACTGTTGTTCACCATGTAACATATAGTTTTGGGATAAAGTTGATGTTTTCTAATTAAATTTATTATCGAAATATCAATTTAGAATTTAAAAACTTTGATTTTAACAGAAATTGTGGCAATGTTATTAAAGGAGGGAAGGGACTCCTTTCAACGATCAGGAAGCATTGGAGCTCTTCCAATTAACCGAAAAAAACTGGTCAACTGACAATTTTTTTTTAAATCTTTTTCCTTTCTACCGTTAAGTGAGGGGACTAAGTATATTTACACAAAAAAACACAAGCAAGAAAAAGACTTATAAATAATTGAATACAAAATAAATGGTGGTGAAAATAACAGCAACCAGGTGAACGGTATCGACAGGTGGGGTCATCAGGTAGATAACCTCCAGCTTTATACCCTGATTTCTTCGCCAGGGATGGAGACTGGCCTTTCTTACACGAATCACCGATTTGCACGTCTCGGATCATTAAAATTTTGGATAATGAGTTTCACGTGAAACGTTTTAAAAAAGATTATCTTTTTTCACTGTTAATGGTTTTTGGTAATCCGATTGGGGCTCGATAAGATTGAGTGTAAAAAGATTGATCTGTCGATTAATTTTTTAATTCAAATCTCAATGATTTTCTTCTTCTGTTCCAGGATATCCTGATGCTGTGTTGGTCGTTCAAACCGGACGACCGGCCCGACTTCATCCGTCTGCTGAACATCTTGGAGAAGTTGCCGAAGAAGCGGCTGGCGAGGAGCCCGTCGCACCCCATCCACCTATCGCGGTCCGCCGAGTCAGTCTTTTAAAACAAACAAAGAAAAAGCGTCTTTCCTTTTTGGTTTTCAATGGGAGGGAGTCTCGAAACTATTTTTGTGTGATTTAGTTTTAATAAGTAAATAGTACGTTTGATGATAAGGAAAACGAGAAAGTTTAGGCAAATATGTGATGTATATTCCAAATACGAAACCTCATAGGGTAAAAGGGATTAAGATTATATATATATATATATAGAGTTATCATAAAGTAAGGGATATAATTCAACGTATTATATATTTTTAATTAATTAAACTAAAAACATAAAGTAAAAGAAATTTAATTTAATTGCTTAAATAATGGGATTTCTTATGTTCACCAATCGTTATCGCAAATGTTAAAAGTAAATTCCATTTTCTTGTTGCAAAATCACTATCCGTTCCTCCAAATTATACAGAGCATTATTCAACATTTCTAACAAAATGGAAAGACTGTTATTGTTTACTTCACTTTTTATTTTATCAATAACAAATTGTTCTTAGGGCTGTTGCCATTGTAACCTAACCTAACTGTTGTTATCGCAAATGTTAAAAGTAAACTCCATTTTCTTGTTGCAAAAACACAATCAGTTCCTCCAAATTATACATAGCGTTATTCAACATTTCTGACAAAATAGAAAGATTGTTATTCTTTACTTCATTTTTTATGTTATCAATAACAAACTGTTCTTAGAGCTGTTGCTATTGTAATCTAACCTAACTGTTATTGATAATGAGCAGTTTGTGCCTCGAAATGTACATCTAACATAAAAATAAAAAGCGAAGTAAGGAACAGTCTTTATATTTTGTGATTAATCACTTCACGTAAACTCGAAACTATACAGTTATCAACATTTCTGGTTGAATTGCACCAATTTGCTCTCTAATGCGTTGAATATCAATCTGTAGTGTGTTTTATTTTTGTTTATAAATTTTCTGCTAAATAAGGATTCAAGTCATTAAAATAAATAAAATAACCCAATACTCGTAAGGGTGTAAGGGTTATATGATAATATAAATAAATTAAATAAAGAAAAAAAAAATCAAATGAAATGTGTGAAACTGTGCCGTACACTCAGAGGCAAACTTTTTTTCCTAAGAATAGTGAAGATTAGAGATGGGCAAAGTTGATCTTTTCGATCTTCTTTGTTACTGCAAAGTATATAACAAATTTATTAATACAACATATGCCCTACACCCATGTGGGTAGAAAGGGGTCATTGAATATATATATATATATATATATATATATATTAATACAACATATTCGATTAAATTTTGTATATTTATTGAAAAAAAAATCAATTTATTGTTACTTATTGACTTTATTTATTTAATATTGCTCATTTAGAAGTATTCGATTACTAATATTACTCGATTTTGTCCAACACTAATGAAGATTGAAATTTTGTACACTCACACAGATCCCGTGTGGACATAACCCCTGAAAATTCCAGCATTCTAGCTCAATCTGGAGGCGAAATATTAATGACACCAGAAATCAGGTATTTTTGTCATCCAGCTTGTCACTGCTTATCTCGGCCTTTGGTGGAAGCGGGATGAAAGACCCATTTAAAACCCATGAGTTTGAGTGAGACGAAATCTAGTTGAAGAAAAAAAATCTAAAAAATTAAATAAAAATGATTTGAAAATAATTAATAAATTATTTCCACATTTAATTTAACAATTCTGCTCTAAATTGAGTTGATTTTGTTTGATACTTATATTAATAGTTTATTTATTTATTTATTCAACGGAGACACCTTTTTTTACAAAAATATTGAAAAAACTTAAACTTAATATTAACAAAGACATATTCGATATATATAGACATTGACGAGCATTACAACTTAAATTTATTAGTAATCGATTCTACGCAGTAAAGATTTGAATATGTTTATATTTGGAGCGAATAAATTAAAATATACATAGTTGTTATAATAACTTCTTTGTTTTCCACATGTACAGCGAAATCCCATTATTGAAGCAATTTTAATTTTTTCTCAATTTTTTTATGATAACCCCATATATTCAAAAAACGTGATAATTATGGCTATTACTTACAGGAAATATTAAGTTTAAAGTGTATGTTAATAAATAATTTCACATTTTATGTATATACATTAACCCTACACTCTTATGGGTATAAAGGGTTTTTTTGATAATATATATATATATGTATATACATACATCTATTACAAAAGTTGCTTAGATTGTGATGATAAATATAACATAATGAACTTAATATATCCTTGTACACTTCTGTGCAATAAAATTAAGCACACAAAATATGTTATAGTTTAAGGAAGACATGATAAGTTTCCTATTTTTATTTTATTTTAAAGGAAGGATGATTGAAAGGATATTAAGGTTAAGGAATGATGGAATGAGGGACATTTTGGCATAGGTAAATTCCATTCAGCCACTAAATAGTCTATGAATATATATTGTCATTATTCTAAGATGAGGACAAACACAACATTCATGGATCCGGGAGGTTTCCTAGTTATGAAAAAAATATGTAAATATGTCAATTTCTTTAATTTAATTTAATCATTTATTGAAACTGCTGCTAGGCAATTAAAACAGACTCGAATTACTTAACTAGAATACTGTGAAAAATTGTTATGAGACGCGTGCTTAATTTTATTGCACAGAAGTGTACATTGAAATATCCTATAAACTACTCTAATATTTGTAAACAATCTAATCTGTGTTTTATTGGTTGATTTTTAATAATTTATTCATATTTATTTCATACAATATAAACTACCAATGTCTAAATATTAAAACCATTAAATATTTTTCTGGTGATTTGTGCTGAATTCATTTAAAGATTGGAACATGCATCACATATTTTTTTAAATCCAACAGGGAAGTTACAAATAATTGTTACAATCACAATTTTTTGTTTGCAATTTAATACGTAATTCTAATTTATTATTTGCGATTGAAGAAAATTTCAATATTTTTTTTTAATTCAGTGGTTTGAATAAATTGGGTAATTTATTCAAACAATCAATCTCTGAATTATTTTCTCATTCGTTAAACTCAATTTATACAAACAATCAATCTCCCGATTTGTTAAACTTAAAAAAAAATCAATCTCCGATTTCTCATTCGTTGAAGTCAATTTATTCAAAAAATCAACCCCGATTTATTTTCTTATTTGTTAAGCGGAATTTATTCAAACAATTAACCTCTGAATTATTTTCTCTTTCGTCAAACTCAATTTATTTAAACAATTAACTTCTAAATTATTTTGACAAACTCAATTTATACAAACAATCAATCTCCCAATTTGTTAAACTTAATTAAAACAATCAATCTCCGATTTCTCATTCGTTAAAGTCAATTTATTCAAAAAATCAACCCCGATTTATTTTCTTATTTGTTAAGCGGAATTTATTCAAACAATTAACCTCTGAATTATTTTCTCTTTCGACAAACTCAATTTATTCAAACAACTTCGTAATTATTTTGACAAACTCAATTTATTGAAACAATCAATCTCTGAATTATTTTCTCATTTGATACAGTCAATTTTGTTTACTAGTAAAACACTTGAAGCTAGTGAAGAAATGTGTTTTACTCGAGGCTACTCTGTACGTGAAATTTTAATATCTTTCTTAGACTGCGACGATAAAAATAACGTGTATTTTAACAAGCGTTAATATACAGGGTGGTGCAAACTTTTTTTATTTTAAGAGATATTGAAAAACCATTCGTCGACGCTAGGCCAAGTTTTATTAATAAAAGCAATGGCAAAGAAAAATATGATATATCATTAACCGTTTCCAGGTTATAACCGGAAGTTGATTACTGTTCGTAGTATGATCGATGTATTTGGTGGGAAACGCGCAACGCCATCTAGTGCTAAAGTGGACAATTATTTCTAGTCATTTTTAGTAGCTACAATAGACCGTTTGGTCGCGGTGGAGGGGTCCACTCATATAGAATATTATTATTTATTTATTTAGTGTTATATAACATCGTTATATGTTCCTCTCTACTTCTCAGTGTGAGGGTATATATATATATATATATACAGGATGAGTTTTTTTCGATGTTCTCTATGGGGATCTCGGAAACTATAAGAGATAGAAAAACTGTTAAATGGGGAAAGAAGTATAGTTTTATAAGACGAATAAAATGACACTTCCAAAATATTTGAAAAAGTCAAGGGTAACTAGATATTTAAAAAAAAAGTAAAACGTGTCAATTTTTTGAAATCAATATATCTCTATTATTATCATAGATAGAAAAAAACTGTAAAGGACAAAGTTGTAGAAAATTTTACACAGATTAATAACAAAAAATAAAAAAAAAATTACGCCCATATTTTGGGAGATATGACACAAACTTACCCTTTTTTTAAATGGAAGCAATAGTTTGACTTTATTATAAGGGCTATTTTTTTCCCTTTAATCCGATATAACATATGCCATAGTTATTTTTAAAATAAAATAAGTTACAGTCGTTTTTAATTTTACCATACACCAAAAAATTGTTAGCAATGAAAAAGACAAAAGTAAAACAAGTTTGTGTCATATCTCCCAAAATGGGCGAATTTTTTTTTTTATTTTTTGTTATTAATCTGTGTAAAATTTTCTACAACTTTGTCCTTTACAGTTTTTCTATCTATGATAATAATAGAGATATATTGATTTTAAAAAATTGACACATTTTACTTTTTTCAAAATATCTAGTTACCCTTGACTTTTTCAAATAATTTGAAAGGGTCATTTTATTCGTCTTATAAAACTACACTTGTTTCCCCATTTAACCGTTTTTCTATCTCTTATAGTCTCCTAGATCCCCATAGAGAACATCGAAAAAAACTCACCCTGTATATATAATCGATTGCCTTGTCTACCATTCGGTGTAAGGTTTGCCGTTTATTATCTTCTATCTATTTGTCATATTATAATTATATTATTTCCATATGTGGCATTACCAAAATGCACCACAATGTACATGTACGCACTCGAGTTATCATCTTAACTAATTTTAATGTACAAGTGTTGACACACACGTATCATATTAAAAAAAAAGCGTGTGACCGAAACTGGGATTTGAACCCTAGCTTGCAACAACGTAGCTATGGCGCGTATGCGTTTGACAACTATTCTAACGTGTTATTAACAAGCGTTAACATACACATTATTTTTACCGTAACAGTCTAAAAGAGTTTTATAACAGATATGTTTTCTTAGATTGTGAGGTTACAAAATATCTTATAACTTTTCACGCATGAAATAGCCCTGATTATCATCTTTTAATTAAATCTAAATTAAACAAAGAAGAATCAACCTCGAGAAAATAGTTGGACGGTTTTGCACACACTCACACACACACATACACACAAAAACAAACTACATTCAGAGTTTCTCACAATTAGAAGAGTTATTTAAGAAAAGGGGGATTAAAATTAAACGAAACAAAAGGGTTTTAACAAGCTATTACGGAACACACTTGAAACACTCTCCACTCTTTTCGTGTTTAAAAAAAAGCAAACAAAAACCAAAAAAAAGATTTAAAAAAAAAATAAAATAATTATGAACAAACAAAAAGGATTTAAAAAAAAATGAAAATAAAAAATTATCGTACTGTAGTTTTAGAAGACTTTGATTAAGTATCGCGATTGTGAAATTGTGATTTGTTTTTGTTGTAAGTTTTCATATTTTTCTTTCATTGCAGCCGATGGTGGGTTTTTTGTTTTTTTTTATTGAAACTAGGTTTTGTTTTCGCATCGAGGTGGTTCGTTTTTACGAGGTTACCTTTAACTCGGATTAAAAAGAAAAAAACAAGTAGAAGTTGCCTATTTTCTCAATGTATTCTTTTCGTGATTTTTAACTTTGTTTAAGCATACATAACCTGAAAAATTATTTTTTTTATATTGACAGTAGTAGCGATTCAAATTACCGTGCATATATTTGTTGTTTTGTAAAAAATCTAATTTTCTCAAAACAAATCTTCTTTTCTTGAGAAAACACAATTTTAACCATGTTTTTACAAAAAATTGTGTTTTAATTTAAAGGATATTTAAACAAATAAATAACTTTGTTTGTATAAAACTCTGTATATTTATGAATACAACTGCAGTTTCGGCAAATCAGCTTAATCAAGTATATACATATGTATATGAGTTATTTATTTGTTTAAATATCCATTAAATTGACATGTATAACGAAGTAGAAGCCTCAACTATTAAGAATTTAAAATGAGTTTTGTTAAAAAAATCTGTTTTTTTTTTCGAAGGAAAAAAAAGCAAAAAATGTTTTGTAAAAAAATCTTCTTTCCTTGAAAATAAAAAACAAACAACCCACCACCGACTGTTCCTCGTTTCTTTAAAAAAAAAGTATTTAATTTGCGAAATTGTTCTCAACCTTTCTCTCGGATGGCCCCCGCCCAGAAGGGGCCATCCTGTGTGTACATAAATGTATATGTAAATATTGAGGTATTTTTTCGCCGCACCTCTTTCCCGACTACAACAACAGCAAAACAAAACAAAAAAAAAAAAGTGTAACGGCAGGCATAAAGTGAGAAAGGGCGGTTGAGAAGTGCGGGGGCGGCGGTTATGTATATATGTTACGATGCATTCCCAATTTTAATTATGTACTCTAGTCAATTTTATCTTTTTTGTGCGGCCGATTCGCCTGATTCCACCTCGCGGGGATGAATCAACTGACTTAACTGTAAATCGAATTAATTGTGTGTCATCATTTGTTTCACATTTTGTTTATATATGATCATTTTAATCTCTATAAGACCCAAGTGGGCGTAGAGATCATTTTGTTTATAATAATTTAAACGTACTAATAATTTTATATTTATATATATACAGGATGGTCCATTTAAAGTGTTTTCAGGAAATATCTCGGAAACAATAAATTTTACGAAGAAATGAGCTGGACCAAAAATATCGAAACATTGGTTGCGTTCAGGGAATTTTTTGACATGTAGCGCTACAGCGCAAGACGCTTGATGTTCCCTGAACACGCTTTCGAGGTTAAGGATGCTCACGAAAATATGGCGGTTATTATGTCTAAAAATTCCCTGAACGTGCTCATTGACTTTGTCCTAGATAGCACTGTTGTCCCTAAATCAAGGTCAACTCATTTTTTTCATAATGAAAACTTCTATTTTTTATTACACAATCAGATTCCTTTTTAAAAAATAAGAATTTACTTAGCTTACTTTTTCATCAGCATGATAGATGATGCTGTAATCGCAAAAATGATGTTCCGATGGTCGCTCTCGTATTCGAGCTCGTGTCTGATTACTAAAATTGACTTTGGCAATCTGTCAAAACACTTTAAATGGGCTACCCTGTATATAAATGTATTGTATAACCTTTTCTACCCACATGTGTAGAGTACTAATATTTTTTTAAGAAACTATTTTATTTATTAACTAAGCAACAAACTTATTAGAAATGGCAAAGCGAATGAATCGCTCAATTTCAGTCAGTGAATTAAATTTGAGTATTATTCCTTATAAATCTTCGTTAAGCGGATTGTGAGGAATGTTCTTAAGATTTAATAAAACTGATTTACTTAAATTTTTTTAAAAATAATTTTTATTACATTAAACAAAACATGTAGGGATAATAAACGAAATATTAAATTTAAAGTATATGCTATATATTATAAAGTTGGGCAAAGTCGATCTTTTCGATCCATTTTATCACTGTAAAATGAAGTTTGTGACAATTTTCTTAATGTTATTTATAATATTAATATTGGAAAGTTTTGCCTATTGATTAATAAACTCAATTTTATTGTTATTTAATAACTTTAGCTACTTAAAATTGGTTACTCAGAAATACTCGATTACTAAATTTACTTGATTTTGCCCAACACTAATATATTATCATCACAGTCTAAATGAGTTTTATAATTGATATGTTTTCTCAGATTGTGAGGTTAAATTTAACATTTCGCGTACGGTATATCAACATATTTCATATAATGGACTGTAAATTTACTTCATTTTGTTTTTAAGTTTTAACGTGTTAACATATCTGTTATTTATTACCATGATAGTTTAAACGAATTGTTATGTGTATTTAGATTTTGAGGTTAAAAATAACCTATACGTTAAATTACGGAATAGCCCCCTATATTAAAATACTTGATACTCCATTTTTTTTTTTTCAAATTTTATTCCTTACAATAAAAATTAAACACTTTGTATTCCTTTCTTCAATTGTTATAAAATATAACAAACAAGTGAAGAAAGGAATTTTCACTTTCCTTTCTTCACTTGTTATAAAATATAACAAACAAGTGAAGAAAGGAATACAAATTGTTTTATTTTTAATTGTTCGAATCTCTTCACGTAACTCACAACAACACATCTGTTTTATTCCTTACCTTGCTTTTTAAAAGAAAAGTGAAGTAAGGAATAAAAAAAGAAAATTCCTTACTTTGTTTATTAAAGGAAACGTAAACTAAGGAATAAAGAAGGAAATTGTTTACTCTACTTGTTAACGAAGAGTATTTATTTAATCGTGTCTAAACTATAATTCGGGGCAATTTTGTAAGGTAAATGTTAAATTTAACGTGTACGTTATTTTTTACATTTAAACAGGACAAGTTCTCGCCTTCCTTTAGTGGACGAAACAATGAATCTCGGTCGTCTACCTTGTAGACCCAAATCGTTGACGATGCCACTTGAAATTAGGCAAAAGGTGGCGCTTGCGTCGTTTTTAATTTATTACGTTATTTTTATGATCACAGTCTAAGCAACTTATGTAATAGATAAATATTCATAGAATGTAAATTTAATTAATAACGTACACGTTAAACGTAACATTTTCCATTGGGAATAGCCCCGATTATGGTGGTGTATAAAGAATAAAATTTCTTATCTTGCTTTAAAACAATTTTGGCGTTGGCGGGTAGTTTAACACATGGCTGCCAACAAGTTTTTTTTGTATTATATTAAAAAAAGTCTTGTTTTTGTAAAATGTCAAATAGTTTTGTTTTTGTAAAACGTCAAATAGTTTTGTTTTTGTAAAATGTCAAAAAGTTTTGTTTTTAAGTTTTATTTTATAACATGAGTAAGATGCATTTTTTTAGACAACACGTAAGTTTAAAGTAGGTACTCACTGTCAGTCATCGGTGACTGATGTGGCCCCATTGGAATACTTCAGCGTCAGTCACCGGTGACTGACAAAGCGGTCAACATGTTCAACTTACCGCCGAACGTTTAAATTGAATATTGAAAAAAAAGTATTTAATTTAAATCTACTGCCGTTTATGTTCAATATCAATAAAGCAAAGAATTTCATTTCACGAGAGAAAAATAACATCGATTGCAATGATGTGTTATAATTTTTATTTTACAAGAAAAAAAAACGTCACAAATTGTTTAGCTTATCTTAGGACAATTGTTGACGTTTTTTTTATTTACAAGAAAAAAAAAAACGTCAAAAATTGTCCAGCTTATCTTAGGACAATTGTTGGCGTTTCTTTCTTTTACAAGAAAAAAAAAACGTCAAAAATTGTCCAGCTTATCTTAGGACAATTGTTGACGTTTCTTTCTTTTACAAGAAAAAAAAAACGTCAAAAATTGTCCAGCTTATCTTAGGACAATTGTTGACGTTTTTTTTATTTACAAGAAAAAAAAAACGTCAAAAATTGTCCAGCTTATCTTAGGACAATTGTGACGTTTTTTTCTTGTAAAATAAAAATTACAACACATCATTGCAATCGATATTATTTTTCATTAATTATGAATGTTTCTATTTTACACTCGTTACTTCAACTAAAGCAAAAAAAAAATCTTTGATTTGGTTGGTGTTAACGTTGTACATCTTGATAAAATAATATTAAAACACTTAAAAGTGGTAAAACAAAGTTAAGTGTTTTAATATAAAAAAAAAATATTTACATATTCTCACAATTTTTAATAAGTTTAAAATTTATTTAAAAAAAATATTCCGTTTGATTTACAATTTTGTCCGGTTTCATCCACTGGCTGTTCTGTGTGTGTGTGTGTGTTTGTGTGGATGTGATTATTTCGCCCTCCTCTTGTAAATATATACATACTATACAATTATGATTTTTTTTTCTGTTTCGTTTGCGTGATTATTTATTGTATTTTTTTTAATTAGTTTTATTCCTTGTCGGTCTGGCGAGTGTAATTGCGCGTGCGAGGGGAATCGTGCGGACAGGCCGTACCTCAAATGTTTATTCTGATATAAAGAGAAAGTCAATGTACATGAATTACGGGACTAGAGTTAATAAACGAAGAGATTCCATTTATGTTGCGTTTGTTTTGTTAAAGAAAACCTGAATATTTCTTCGCGTTGAATATTCTCGAATCAAAAGTAAAAATGAATAGATTATTAAAAATCAACCAATAAAACACAGATTCTCGACTAGTTTCGGGTTATTAGCCCATTTTCAAGAGAATAACCCGAAACTAGTCGAGAATTTAAAATTATTCAATCTAATCTGTGTTTTATTGGTTGATTTTTAATAATTTATTCATATTTATTTCATACAATATGTACTACCAATGTCTAAATATTAAAACCATTAAAAATAAGAAACTTGCGCCATGTAAAGCAAATAAAACGCGCTTATTTCTTAGTACATCTCTATTTAGAGAATCAGTGAGAATTAACTTACATTTGTTTAAAGTACTTACGTAACGCAAGTCAAAATTGTCACAGAGCTAAATATGGAAATAATTTATTAATTTAAATAGAAAAGAGTATTCATTCACTTGGTCACAGTTATTTAAATAAATTAAATAAAAATGATTTGAAAATAATTAATAAATTATTTCCACATTTAGCTCTGTGACTTTTGACTTACATTACGTAAGTACGTTAAACAAATGCACATTAAAACAACTACTTCCCGGGCAAATACCTTCAATGTCCGGCGTGGGTATTTGCCCGGGAAGTAGTTGTTTTAATGTGTATTTGTTTAATGTACTTAGATAAGTCAAAAGTCACAGAGCTAAATGTGAGAATAATTTATTAATTATTTTCAAATCATTTTTATTTAATATATTTATTCATTATTTTCAAATAATTTTTTATTTAATATTAGGAATTGTTGATTAAGTGATTAATGAGATTGAAAATACATTTTTTATTTAATTTAAATTTGATTTATACTAAACACTTTTTACTAAGTGGATAGTGATTACTCAGGATCTTGGGCCTGCAATTTGTTCGCGAAATGCAAATTTTAAATAGTCGCAGTGGAGGAAATAATTTATTAATGTTTTTCAAAATATTTTTAATTAAATTAAATATATTTCTGCTACTTTCTTCTCATTAATCACTTGGTGAAACATTATTAATTTTTTTTTAATCTTTTTCCTTTCTATCGTTAGGTGTAAGGAGGAAACATTATTAACAATTATTAAATATATTAAATAAATTATTAATAATTAGTTTAAAATTGGAAATCAAGAATATCTTGATAATGGTATCAAGCTGAAACAATTATATATTAAGTAAAACAAAACAAAATGAAAATTATTTCTAATTTTAAACTAATTAAATTAATATGTTTAATTAATTCCTCACTTAACCCATGGTGAAAAATCTTTGAATTAATTCAGGATGATTTAATTGAAATTAAAACACTTGGTTTGTTTCACTTATTTATATTTTCTCCAACTAGTTTCGACCATTGGTCATCTTCCTCCCTTGGAGAAAATATAAATAAGTGAAACAAACCAAGTGTTTTAATTTCAATTAAATCATCCTGAATTAATTAAATTAAATATTTTCGTTAAATTTTAGGTTTGTTTGTATTTCTGTGCGAAAGAAATCGAATCGCGCACTCGGAAGAGTTTAGACACTCGGAGAGTGCGCGATTCGATTGGCTGGCTCGAATATCCCCGAAGGATTAAGCATCGAAGATGTTGAAGCACAAACTATATGTTTATATCTATGTTTGTCGGTGTTTAAGTAATAATAGACAAAAATGACCCCGACACCAATTGGTAAAAGGGGACATCGATTATTTATAGGACATTTTGGCGAGAGCTACCCATCACATACAAAGACAAAAACATCTGAACCCAACACAGGAAGAACTTAAATGGTAAGTCACCCTTCTATAATAAATACCGCCTTTTCGGGGGCAATGACCAGTGAAATTAAATAAATATCGGGCTGAAACGTATACACTTCGGCCATCCAGAAAAATGTAAATTATACAGTCGTAGTGGCAAACCCAGGGGGACTCGGATAATATTTGAAATTGGGAAACATGGCTATAGTTGTCCACTTGAGCACTGGAGGCGCTGAAATCTCAAGCGGAAAATTTAAAATACTTTATTTTTGGGCTTTTACAATGATTTATTTATGATTGGTGACTTTTGTCGCCCTATAAGGTATATTTCTTAAACATTTACACTTTTAATTAAACATTAAAGATGTTCTAAATAAGGATCAGTTTGCCATATTTCAATTTGATTGATGTAAATCATATGAATTGTTTTTGACAGTTTTTTTTTTTTTATTCGTCAAAAGTTTCTTCACTTATTCTTATAAAACTACAACTGGTAAGTTATTATTTGTAGTTTAAAATACGTTTGCTTATTAATTTCTATGAATTGCATATTTTTGAAAGAATATACATAACTTAAAATTATGAACCAATCGAGCAATAATTAATTATTAATAAATATGATTTATTTCCCGCATTCTCAAAATATGTTTTCGCTCTATAAATCTTCATTTTTTTTTATTATATAGTTTATGCTTTTTACAATATTTTCCATCAGAAAATAATGTATTTAACGTAGACGTTTTTGAAGTAATATTTACATCCATATTTTTTTAGATTCTTTAAGGAAAGGAGTTCATAAAATTATCCAGCTGAGAGTTATCAATTAATTCAAATTATAACTGTTGTTAATATGTTTTAATTAATATATGAATGTAATAAAAGGTTAAATGATACTTTTATAAGTTTAATATATTTTACTTAAAAATATTGTTGTTTTTATATATTATTTTTTATGTATTTTTTCAGATAATTTTATGAATTGCAATTTCTTATTTGCATGATCTACTGACATTTTTTTTTTGTAAAATAGCACATTTATAAAAAAAAACTTTTATATAAATAATTTGAAGTAAAATAGTTCACAAAAAATAATAAATAGAAAAATGTTCAAAAGTCCCGCCATTATTTATATTATAGTGTGTATATGAATCTAACCTCAAAAACCTTATAAAGGTTTGAAACTTGGGAAATAGTTGTCCACTTGAGCACTGGATGGCGTTGCGCGCGTTTCCCGCTAAATACATGGATCTTTATCTCTATGGGCAAACCTTAGTTTTTTTATAATTGGATTTTTTTAAAGTACCATATGATCGAGATTTTTTATCTTCTAGCCCAGATAGCACAAACACGCCCAATGGACATACATTGAATATTCCTTTTCGAATATTGGAATATCCGCGGATATCCATTGAGCGTCCAATAGAATTGCAATACGTATGAAATGTATGGTCATTGCACATATAATAATAATAATTTATTTCTCAACAAGCAGAGCCTAATTACAGAAAAATATATATGTATAAACTAAACTAAATATAGTTGTACAGTGTGAGTACAGGTATATAATGAATTCAGAATACACATTCGCTAATGTCAAACATAAATTGTTTTATACAGGGTCTAAAAATGTCGACAAAACATTGGATTTCATGATAATTTCGTATCATTTTATATAATGGAGAAAACATGTAGTGAGGAATACGTGTGCAATATACAAACGGACATTCTCATATCCATTGGATGTTCAGTGGAGATTCAATTTTTAAAATGTACGGAATAAATATTCTATGGATATCCATAGGATACAGTGAAATAAATGTCCATATTTAATTCACGAAATGATATCCATTGAATATACTTTGATGAATATTCATTAAAGTATATACATTGAATATTAACTGTATGTTGCCGAAAGTATTCCCACATTTGGGATATATGGTAGATATCCATTGGATATATTGTGTTATGTGGGGGAGTGCTTTGATTTTTCTGTAGTTTACATTTTGTTGGCACCAGTGAATAAAACAAGTAATACGTCACATATGTCATTCAAAATTTTTAATTCAATTAAATCATCCTGAATTAATTCAAAAATGTTTCACCACGGGTTAAGTGAGAAATTAATTAAACACAAAATTTTTAATTTACACTAATTGTAAATAAAACAGTTTTTTGATAAAAATTCATAAAATTTATTGTAGCAATTTTTTGTATCATCAAAGTCTCAACCATCGATTAAAATTTTCAATTTGTTAGAATAACATAACCTATAGCTTGTGGTTATTTTTATTGCCAACATAATTTTTTTGTATAAAAAAAATCAAAGCACTCTAGAGGAGAAAAATTATTGATCATAAGGTACTTAACTTAATTAAAAAAAGTCACATTATAAAACAAATATTAATTAATTATTCAGTTGCGTAAATTAATTGTTTTCAGATTCTTTTTTTACTTAGAAAAGTTTGTTTCATTATACAAAATACATGGCTGAGCGTTTAAATTATTTATATATATGTATATATATATATATATATATATATATATTCAGTGACCCTTTCTACCTTTTCATATAAAAAAAATGTGCATGTTTTTTTTTTCAACCACCTGTAGGATATAAAAAAAGATGCATGAATATAAAAAATGATATTTTTTTTAATAAAACCATTTGACATTGAGATTGTCCCCCATTTAGAATGTTCCTAATCAAAGGTTACAGTTATTTGTTGAAACATGTTTCACCAAGTGTTAAGTGAGAAATTAATTGAAGAGTTAAAAGGTTACAGCTTTAGATGATAAAAAATGGTCGACAGTCAACCCCTTAAATAATGTGTAATAAAGTACATATTGTTACGAAATCTAGTTTAATCAGACTCGGAAATAAATAAAACAATACCTATTTATTTATTTACAGTACACTTAATACATTTATTAACACAACACTGTCACTATTTATTGACAACGCGATGTTGAGCACTCGGACGTTCGTGATGGACTGACTGCCAGCAGCGCCACTAGCGCTCGCTTATATAGCGTGCTTGTTTCTCGAACTTTCCGGAACTTTCGATGACGCCGCGTTTACCGTCGCGCGCTCTGTGGAACATTCTAGAGTGATGTTTCCAGTTTCTTCTTTCACTTTCGTTACAATATTATAAATTCATCCTTATTCACTGTAACTGGCATCCTTGCATACTCGTCTGAATGCTGTCTATCATTACTATTCTTTATTTCATTATTTTGAGGTTACAGAAAGTGATAATTTTATAAGCGTACGAGAAGTTTCGACGATGCTGTCAATTTCTATGCTGAGCGTTTTACTGAAAAAGTAAAACCATTCGTTCGAGGTGTTAATCAATTTTCTTTCTACTGACGGAAGTGTACAACCGAAGAAAATAATGCGTAAAAAGCCACCAACCTTTTATTTATTTTTTGCGATTACAGCGCAAAATCTATACTAAATAAAAATAATGATTCTTGAATAAAAAACTGAAAGCTTGATTTTTAGGTAGAGATAGGGTGGGCTTTTGTCTATTATGATCTTATGACAGAATGTGGCAAAGTGAAGTAGACGACGATCACTCATTTTGAGCCAACCAATGTCCACTAGCTTATGAGTAATGTGTTGGATTTTTCTAATTCCAAAAATTAATCCAAGACAGGAGTTTTGAATACGCTGAATTTTGTCAATTGTTCTTTTATCAAAACAGAAGTGGTAGACTACAACGCAGTAATTAAAATGCGACAAGACTAAGGACTCACAGAGAATAGCTTTAAGTTTCTGAGAGAGACAGTGCCTATTTAAATAAATAAATCTAAGATTAATATATGCTTTTTGAATACAGCGGGAAATATGAATCTGAAATTTTAGATCTGAATCAATGTACAATCCTAGGCTCCTCACACATTGTTTGATTTCTAGAATATTATTAACAAACCTAATTGACAAATGAGGGAGTATTCTCTCCCGCATTTTCTTCGCCCCAAAAATTATAGCCTTTGTTTTATCAGTATTTAATAAGAGGGAGTGCTCATTGCATGATTTGACAATTTTGCTTAGATCAGAATTAATTTTAGTGCATGTGGTTTCGGAAAAATGATACATTAATTGAGTATCATCGGCAAATAGGTGGAAATTGTTTAGGTTGATACCAGGAAATATTTGTGAAGTGTAAATTAAACATAATAGTGGTCCCAAGATGGAGCCTTGAGGCACACCTCCGAATGTTTCCATCTCGTCAGATTTTTCATTGTTAAGGCTTACGAATTGCCTGTTATTTAAATAGTTTTTTTTAAAAAAACGTATAGCAATTACGTCGAAACCAAAGTAAGACAAAATTGTAAGCAGTGTGCTATGATTGAGGGTATCGAAGGCTTTAGAAAAATCCAATAGTATGAGTAAAGAAAGAAGCCCTTGATCTTGAGAAGTAATTATTTTGTCAACGATGTCAGTTAGGGCTGTAGCGCAGCTATATTTTTTACGAAAGCCAAACTGAGTAGCAGGAAGAATAGAGTGTTGAGATAAGTACAATCGAATTTTAAGTTCGATGACCTTTTCCAAAATTTTCGAAAGCGCGCATAATAAGCTAATCAGCCGTAAATCCTTGAGTTCAGAAACTGGAACTTTTTTGGCAATAAGAATAATGTGTGATTTTTTCCATAAAGATGGAAATTGCCCATGTATGAGACAGTGGTTAATAATATGGGTTACGTGGGGTATAATGAAGGGACAGCATAATTTAAGCATTTTAGCGCTAATGCCAACGGATCCTGGTGATCCCTCTGATAGTTTATTGATTATAATATTATTTTCCGTCTCATTAGTTAAAGAGAAACAAAATTTAGGACAATAAGTGAGACTTATAAAATTCATTGATGTCAGAAATATTGGATGATGTAGAGGGAATATTATTTACAAAGTAGTTAGTAATACTATTAACGGATGTTACTTTGCTCGATCTTTGAAGGACCCCTAGAGCCAATGTTAAGTTTGTTGAGCTCTTTCCACATCTCACCTGTATTATTAGATTTTAGTTTAAACTCAAAGTAGGTCTTTTTTTCTCTGTTAATACTCGATGTCGTTAAATTACGTAATGTTTTATAGTACATCCAATAAGTCGGAATCTTCGTATTTTTATAACGATTAAAGGCCTTATTTCTAAGATCAATTATTTTTTAATATTATCAGTTAGCCACGGACAATATTTTTTTTTGTGAAAATAGACGTTTTCGAAGGGGAATGCAAGTCAAATAAGTCCAGGAGCATCGAAGATAAATAATAAGTTTTGTCATCAATATTGGCTAAAGAGTAAATGAAATCAAAGTTGCAGTTAGAAAGATCTTTAATGAGATTGGGTAAATTAATTTTTTTGAAAGGTCTGTACGTAATTGTAACTAGTTTAGTTTTTAGCTTTACAATGCCGATATTGCACGAGATTAAGCAGTGATCAGAATAGTTATAAAAATCATAGCACTTGATGTTAGATATTTTGTTATTAGTGATAAAAAGATCAATAAGCGTTTAGTAATTCTGGTAGGTTGGGTTATAATTTGCTTGAGAGAAAAAGAATATAATAGTGAGTCAAGCAACTTAACGGAATTATTATTGATATCATACAAATTAATATTGAAATCACCTATAAAAAAAGCAAAGAAGCAAATTTCCAAGGGGACATTTCTAAGGAGGTCATAAAAC
This sequence comes from Philonthus spinipes, assembly GCA_963082785.1. NCBI lineage: Eukaryota > Metazoa > Arthropoda > Insecta > Coleoptera > Staphylinidae > Philonthus > Philonthus spinipes. The sequence goes on from OY720314.1 coordinate 20,488,132, forward strand.
TAGCAACATTAGAGGTGGGAGGTCTATAAGCAACCCCTACGTCGTAGATGATTTTGTATAGTGTAAATGAAATCCACAATTGCTCAATTGAGGTATCGCTATGTATATTTAATTCATTTTATGAATTAAATATGGATATTTATTTTACTATATCCTATCATTTTAAAAATTTCATATACATTGCAACTCCATTGGACTCTCGATGGATATTCACGGATATTTCAATATTCCAAAAGGGATATTTGAATATTGGAAGTGTTTGTGCTATGTGGGTCCAATTATTTGTAGACCCGAGTTTCCTAATTATCCACCCTTCTGTATTTATGGAGACATCTTTACGTTGTTCTAGTAAGGGTTCATCGTGTAAAATCTCTAATGTCGCAAATTATCCACAAAAAAATGAATTTCCACTTTTAATTGGCTAAAATAAAAATAATCCTTTTTACCTGTAAATAAATTGGTTATTACTTCACAACATAACAATGAATCTTATGCAAAAATATATTCATATAAGACCCGGGTCCTCTTTATGACAAACTAATAAAATGAATTCCTAGGACATTAAAAGATGAATTAATAATTTATATTAACTTTAATGTCTTTAGATGTATCAACTCTTATTCCAAATTAAATTGCAAACAAATATTAAGCAACAACATCGAAGAAATTTGGAGCTCCCCCATCGCGACCGCCCTTGTGACCTGACATTGTCATTGTCAATCTTCTCAATTTAATATCGATGTATTTGTACTTGTCATTTCATTAGTTGAAAATGTCCACTGGTCGAAACTAATCGGAACACAAATATAAAATAATTTAGTGAAACGAATAATCAAATGTATTAATTAAAATACATCATAATTCATACATATTTTTTTTACCACGGGATAAGTGAGAATTTAATAAAAAAATAAATATTCAGCTGTAATTATTTTAATACACGATAATATTGAAAATACAACAATTAAAATAGGTATGTTCTTGGCTGTGCGCCAGGATCCAGGTACAACGAATCTTCTTATCTCAGGAATGCGTTCTCGGAGTGAGTCGTCGATCGTTTTTTCTTCTTGATTTGCGATAATTACGCTTTTGTATTTCGATTCAGTCGTCCGAAAACGCGCAGTGTTCACTATTCCGGTTTAATTTTTAACGTTAGAAACTATTAATAATTAAAAACGCGATTTATTTTTGTTTATGAACAAGTGGTGGAGGTGAGTTGGTTTTCGATTCACCAGGAATGGGTTCGAAGTTATTTTTTCTATTAAGGTATGTTAATATTACATATTTTTTCAACAGATTTTACGATTCATATTATTATCATCAATTTATTCCCCAAAATTGTATTTATCAATAAATTATTTTCGCTATAAACAAATGCGATTTTCGCAAGACTAAATTAGGTATATAAATTAGTTCTAATTTTATTAATGAAGATTTGCTAGTTTGTTTTACGATTCCTATTTTTTGAAATCGCCCACATCGCAAAATGATGTTTAACAATAAATTAATTTTGTAACAAAGAAAACATTTTTTTCGGAAATTTTTATTCATTTTCATCACTTAACACGTGGTGAAATATTTTTGAATAATCATTGAAATTTTCCAAAAAACTAACACTTGTTTTTTTCTTATAAAATGTTATAATAAATGGAAGACGTGCGTCGTGGGGCCAAATGCCCAAATAGCGAAAAAAAAAAAAGCGAAATATTGAACTAATAATCCGATCCTTTTGCGGTTAGTCTGATTCGATTTACAAGGAAAAATTAAGTAAAGAATATGATGAGATAAACCACTCATGAAATATTTTATTCTTTAAAGTACATCGCGGAAATGATCGGCGGGTGGAATATTCATAATGCTAATTAATTCAATATAACTCATAATGAAGTTTTGTATTAACAAAATTAAAAAATATTATATAAATATAAGGTTTTCTACCTCTTACAAAATTCTGTATTCCCAATAACCCTAATATCCTTACTAAATACAAACATCCTACAATCACAATTCATTTACGCAAATCATCACGACAGTTCAGCTAATTAGCATAGATTTTTCTTTAACTTCATCATAAATTCATGACAGGACAGAAAGACCTTTATTTACGAACTTAATTGATTTGTTTTAAAAAAAATAAACATGCCAACAAATTAAACAAACAAACTAAGATTTGTTTAACTATTGATCTAAGTATTTACAAAAAAATGAAAACAACAATATAAAATAATAATTAAAGCAAAAGGAATTAAACAAGAAATGAACAACCTCTGGTCTATAGCCCAAACACCTTCATGTATTGTAATTATTTATATTGTTGAAATTATCTGTATAGTCTGAATAACGATATATATATATATATATATATATGTGTTTTCATTATCAAACTAAGAGTAAGTTTCATAATGATGAGTTAAAATTGTCGACAATAGTCATAATAACAAAGAATCAGTAATAAAAAGGGTATTTCTTTATTTTTTGTAAATTAAATGGTTTTTACAATACAACAATACTAAATTTATTCTGTGCATCATTTTAAATAACTAAAAAAGTTATATAATAAAATATCAAGAAATAAAATATACAAGTATATAACAAGAAAAAAAAAAAGTAATTATTTAATCAAAATTGAAACTTACTTGGTCACAGTTATTTAAATAAATTAAATAAAAAATGATTTGAAAATAATTAATAAATTATTTCCACATTTTGCGCTGTGACTTTTGACTTACGTTACGTACATATGTTAAACACATTTATTTATTTATTTATTTTAATCAACGGACGAGTCCAATTACATATTGATTACAAGATATGAAACATTGCAAAATAAAGATTGACACTAAACAATAATGGAAAAGACAGTAGACGCAAAAATACAAACAATATTAGTGCAAATTATTCTAAATACTCAACAATAAAGTCTAAGAACGCCTTTGGTGAAATGCCATTAAATATGTCAATATCCGGATGAAGTGATAATACATTATTATATAATAAACACATTGAATATACTAGGGACTTGAGCATAATATTTGCATTTGGGATTGATAACTGGAAAAGACGTTTGTTCCTTATATTAACAGGCACATTAATATTAATTCGTGCAAGTAAGTCAGAGCAATCCATACGATTGTTGAGTTTTTTATACAAGGTGGTCACTGCATGTGACTTTCGGCGATTTTCTAAGGAATGTAAGTTGAATTCACGTAATAGTTATAATCAGTCCCATGATATGGACCAAACTTCTTAAAATGAAGATATTTGACAAATTTCTTCTGGATGGCCTCGACCATCAAAGAATATTTTGCGTAGTATGGATCCCAAACGCAACAGATATATTCAAGTTTAGATCTTACAAACGAATAGTATAGTATTTTAATGGCATCGATATTCTTAAAAGGTTTAGTATTTCGTATTATGAAGCCTAACGAGTGATTAGCCGTCGATACTACTTTCATGACATGACTATTAAAAGATAGTTTTTGTCAAATAACATTCCCAAGTCTTTGAAAGTCTCAACATGGGATAATACAGAGCCATTAATCATATAATTGAACGTTAGTTGTGACTTATTCCTAGTAAAAAAAAGTGTCTTACATTTTAAAACGTTTAAACTGAGGCTGTTGTTCTTGTACCACGTTACTATAAGGTCGAGATTATGCTGAAGATACACACAAGCGTCTAAAGTATTTATAGGATGGTAAATTTTCAAATCGTCTGCATACATTAATATGTTATGATAAACTACATCAGCAATATCATTTATAAAGCAATTAAACAGTACCGGTCCGAGGTTGGAGCCTTGGGGGACACCCGAAGAAGCAATAAATTGATGAGACTTAAACCCTTTGTATTCTACAAATAACAGTCTGTTAGTAAGGTAATTGTAAAGCAAGTAACAAAGGTTTGTTGAGAGCCCAAATAGACTAAGCTTATTTACAAGTATACCGTGATCGATTCTATCAAAAGCTTTTGATATATCGGTGTAAATTACGTCGACTTGTATACGGTTGTCTAAATAATCCGAGAGAGTTTGCGTCATTTGCAAAATGTTGGATAACGTTTATTTATTAGGTCTAAACCCATGTTGCCTAGATAATAATTTGTTATTAATGTAGGGATTTATGAATTTATATAATATCAACTCAAAGCATTTTGCAACATTAGATATGATAGCATGTTGTTTAATAAAAATATTTATCCTTTCTCCTACTTAGTTACGTAAGTACGTTAAACAAACATAGTTTAATAAAAATAGTTGTCCTTTCTCCTATTTAAGAGAAAGGACAACTATTTTTATTTAAATATATTGAGCATACTTAGCTGTATCTTGCAGCCGAATTTTTGGTAAGGCAATCTACTTGAATACAGAGTAATTAATTTGGAGCGATACACACAAAGCAAGTTCACCCCTTATTATTATACAATTCAACGTGATTAATAAAAATTGAAGAATTAGATGTCTATTTTAAAAATCAGAGCACTCTTGACAAAGTATTGTAATATATTGTGGAATTAGATGTTCGTTTTAAAAATCAGAGCACTCTTGACAAATTATTCTAATAAATTGTGAAATTAGATGATAGAGCTGCTGTCTTTATCTAACTGAAAAGGAGGATTCCCGTAAAATGGCTTCTATTTTTATAGTACAAATTAGTCCTACATTGTAAAGCGTATTCATTTTTAATTTTGAAGAAAATTGGGGTGCTAGCTTTATGGAGATTTATGATGGGTATGAATAATTAAAAAAAAAAAACACGAGGTTATTGGAAACTTTTTTTATTATTCAATTAATAATTTTGAAAAATAACTTTTTTTTCATTGCTATTATTTTCATTTCACTTTTCTTTTTTTACATACATATTTAGATATCACAGAAATTAACACCTAACAAATTAGTCCAACATTGTAAAGCGTATTCATTTTTAATTTTGAGGAAAATTGAGGTGCTAGCTCTAGGATATTTATGATGGGTATGAATAATTAAAAAAAAACACGAATTTATTTGAAACTTTCTTTATTATTTAATTAATAATTTTGAAAAATAACTTTTTTTTCATTGTCTGCTATTATTTTCATTTCACTTTTATTTTTTACATACATATTTAGATATCACAGAAATTAACACTACGACTAACTACATTTTTTTTATTATACACGCGCGTTGAAAAAAAAAAAATGTAGGGAATGATTGAAAAAAAAGGTAAGTGTAATTATAAATGGAAGCGACTTCCATAAGAATTATCCTAATAGTAGTGATATTTAAATAAAAAAAAACAATATTTATAAATACTCATTTCACAGCGATCTTGATTACAATACACTTGAAGGAATGGAGATTTTTGTTACAATTGAATTAAATTGTACACGTGGTTGTGTATCTGCCAACATTACAATACACTTGAAGGAATGGAGATTTTTGATACAATTGAATTGTTGTGTATCTGCCAAAATTAATCAAAAATGATGATTGCAGGACTATGTACTTATAAAAATTATTTTATACGTAATAAAATAATTTTTATAATTATTTTTAATTCATTGATTGTTGTACCACACGAACGGAAACTTTTCTCCTCTAGAGTGCTTTGAATTTTTTCTTCTTTATTTTATAAATCAAAGCACTCTTAACACATTATTTTAATACATTCTGGAATTAGATGTCCGTTTTAAAAAGCAAGCCATTCTTAATAAATTATTCTAAGAAATCGAAGAATTAGATATATATTTAAAAAAACACTCTTGATAAATTATTCTAATAAATTGTGGAAGTAGATGTTCATTCCTCGACACCCAATACGGGTAAAAGAGGATAAGATTAAGAAAGAAAGAAAGAAAGATGTTTATTTTGAAAATCAAAGCATGCTTAATAAATTATTTATTTTATTATTTATTTTAAAAAAATAAATAATAAAAGTTTTCAAATTGAAGAATTAGATGTCTAATTTAAAAATCAGAGCACTCTTGACAAAATTATTCTAATAAATTGTGAAATTAGATGTCCGTTTTAAAATCTAAACATACTTAATAAATCACTCTAACGAATTGAAGAATTAGATGTCTTTTTTTTTTTAAAAAAAAGCACAAATTATTCTAATATATTGTGGAAGTAGAGGTCCATTTTGAAAATTAAAACATGTTTAATAAATTATTCTAACAAATTAAAGAGTTAGTTGTCTATTTTAAAAATCAGAGCACTCTTGACAAATTATTCTAACAAATTGAAGAATTAGTTGTCTATTTTAAAAATCAGAGCACTCTTAAAAAATTATTCCAATAAATTGTAGAACTAGATGTCCATTTTGAAAATCGGAGCACTCTTGGCTAATTATTCTAATAAATTGTGAAATTCGATGTTCGTTTTAAAATCGAAACATTCTTAATAAATCACTCTAACGAATTGAAGAATTAGATGTCCTTTAAAAAAAAAACACAAATTATTCTAATATATTGTGGAAATAGTGGTCCATTTTGAAAATCAAAGCCTGCTTAATAAATTATTATAACAAATTAAAGAGTTAGTTGTCTATTTTAAAAATCAGAGCACTCTTGACAAACTATTCTAATAAATTGAAGAATTAAATTTTGATCAATAACGTGACGTTTTAAATGTGCTATTACTTATCAAAACTAATTCTTCAATTTGTTAAAATAACTTGTTGACTGTGCTGTCATTTTTTGTCATTTGATAATTTTTCCAAGTTCTTGTTTTTTTCCGAAGCTATTTCTTTTCTAAAGAACGTTACATTTCATTATTAATAAGCAGATTCAAGACACCGACCCTCCACCACCCCCTTACAACCCTTGTTATATTATTTATCAAATATAATTCTTTAATTGGTTTAAAATAATTTGTTGAGATTGCTGTGATTTTTTTCTTTATTTTACATTTTGTTGGCACTAGTGAATAAATCTCCACATGAGTTATTGCTTACGAAATTAAATTCTTCAATTTATTAGAATGCTATAATCTATAGCGTGTGGTTATTTTTATTATCATCATATTTTTTTAAATAAATTAAAATCAAAGCAGTCTGAAGGATAAAAGTTTTCGATTATTGTGGTATTTATGCCCACTTGCACCGATTTTACTTTAAGTTCTTCTTAGTTAACGAGTTCTTAAATGTTATATATATATATAATCGATGTCCCCTTTTACCAATTGGTGTCGGGGTTGAGTTCTTAAATGTTAAGGAAATAATAGTGGCGATTCGAAATAAAATCTCCCCTTAGTTAAGGTCTCTTTATATAATACATATAGAAACAAAAACAAAACAAAAAATATCTATAAGTATGATTTAATAAATTGTTTAGTCACCGTATGGATAATTAGTGATTGTCATTTCAGTTTTTCGAACCTCGTCTAGTGTGTTCCATTTGCAATGCCTTGATGAAGGCGGCTGAACGGATCTTGTATTGTGGTTATATACCTGATATTAATCATAATAAATTAAAAACAGCGCAAGCGCCATCTTTCGTCTAATTTCATGTGAAGATGCCAAAATTAGGCTAAAGATGGCGCTTATGACATCTTTCATTTATTATAAGTGTGATGTTTTCTTGTATTGTAGTTATATACCTGACATTAATCATAATAAATTAAAAACAACGCAAGCGCCATCTTTCGTCTAATTTCATGTGACGATGCCATCTTCGTTGTCTACCTTGTAGACTTGAATCGTTGACGAAGCCAAAATTAGGCCAAAGATGGCGCTTGTGCCACGATGACACATGAAAATGGACCAAAGATGGCGCTTGTGTCATCTTTCATTTATTATAAGTGTGATGTTTTCTTGTATTGTGGCTATATATCTGACATTAATCATAATAAATGAAAGACAGCGCCAGCGCCATCTTTCGTCTAATTTCATGTGATGATGCCATCTTTGTTGTCTACTTTGTAGACCCAAATCGTTGACGATGCCACATGAAATTAGGCCAAAGATGGCGCTTGTGTCGTCTTTCATTTATTATAAGTGTGATGTTTGACGTATTCAATGGTAGACATCGTTTGTCTGTGGTATTCGGGGCTATTCCATACAAAAAAAGTTAAATTTAACGAGTAAGTTATTAATTAAATTCACATTATATGAATAATATTCTATTAAAAAAGCTGCTCAGACTGTGATGATATAAATAACGAATACGTTAATCTTAATATTTCTGTTACGGAATAGCCCCGATTACTTAGCACTAAGGAGTTCTTAAACGACACTTGGTTGTTTCACTGATCAGTGAAACAAACCAAGTGTTTTAATCAAAGTCTATTAATTAAATATGTTTCACCACGGCTTAAGTGAGAAATTAATTCAAAATATAGTTCTTAAACGAATCGGTGCAAGCGATCATTAAATGGTTAAAATTTTGTCTCAATAGTTTTTTTTATCTAATTGAAGGTTTTTTTTTTAATTTTTGTTTCAATATTAATTTTTGTTGTTGCTTTAAATACTCTGTACATAACCCATGTTCAATTAATTATTTTGTAACAAAATCATACTTTTTTTTTTTGCACAAGCTGCAGATGGAATCAAATTTAATGAATAAAAAATCTCTTATCGAGTCCCTTTTCTTTCCATTCCTCTTCCAACCCTGCAATCACACCCTGAAAATTTCTTTCGGTTTAAATGTAGCGCGCTCTTTCAACAGCCTGTCAATATCCTCCTCGTTGTAATAAACCAGGAACTCTTTCGGGGACAGCCCCTCGAAGACGGCGCAAACGCTCGGTTTAAGGTTGTAGAAGAGCAGGGGCTGCTCGCGGGCGGCGAAGTCGTGGGTGAGGGTCTCGATGACTGTGGCGGCGGTGTAGTCGGCGCCGTAGATGTGGGAGCAGTCGATTACCACCGGAACTCCGGAACGGAGGGATTGTTTCGTTACTAAGTTTCTTACGTAGTCCACGGAGGGGAAGATCAGGCAGCGGTCGGGGGTCAGCATTAGGTATTCGATCCCGCTTCGGGACTGAAAAAGGAAAAAAAGAACATGAACAATTTGATATAAAGAATACAGTTCGTTTTCTTTAATTTTATATTTATTGTCATATAATTGGAACATGTTTCCTGCGAGATAATAAAAATTATTATTATCATTATTATTAATTTCGTAAATATTTTACCATTACATATCTTTAGTGACATCAACATGTCTTATAAAAGTTACAATTGTAAAATCTAGTCTTTATTAATGTTAAATAAGATGAAATGAAACAAAGATGATTCACACATTTGCAGCTATTTAACTTACACAATGTAAGTATTTTTTGCAGTTTGAAAAAGGGATTGATCGAATTTTATTGATCATTGCTAGAAATTTTCCTTATTTAATTTCATTGTAATTTATTAATGTTTTTTTTTTGTAATTGAAATATACTACTTACCGTTAGTTTTTCTACTGAAATCTTTGGTCTGGCTGCGTGATAAAGGATGAACAAGAGATTCACTCCAATTCCAATTAATATTCCCAACTCCAGAGGCAACACCAAGCAGGCTACGAATGTTGTAATTCCGGGAATGAGATCGCTTTCTGTAAATAAAGTTTAAAAATTAAATCTAGTGTATTGGGACGAAATAAGTAATTCGCTCACAATGATTTTTTTGCGTTCGCAATACTGACATAAATAAAAAAAATTAAAAAATAGATGTGAGTACCAAATCTATTTTAATCTATTAATAATTTGACGAACATGCTTACGATATTAATATATATATAATCTAAAATCATCATCTACCATAATGGTGGTGTAGGGGTTACGATATTAATACTTGATTAAAAAATACTTGAAAATTGAAAGACTGTTATTCCAATTAAATTGTGAAGTAAGGAATAACAGTCTTTCAATTTGTGATTAAACACTTCACTTAAACTCAAAAAACCATTCAGTGAAAAAATACTTGATTTATTTTACTGGTATTTCTTATTCGAAACAAGTCAGAAAAAAAAATAGTAAATTAAATCAAGTATTTATTTTAATATTAAATTGCTTAACGAATAATCTGTTTAAATAGAAAAATAATTTAGAGGTTGCAGAACGGATTAAGCAAAACTCACATTTTTAAACTATGGAATATATATTTTCAATAATTTTCAAATACTTTTTATTTAATTTATTAAAAAAAAAAACTGTGACCAAGTAAATAAATACTCTTTTCTATTTATTAAATTCTGTAATAGCAATGAGAGTTGAGCTCAAATTTTCATAAGGTCTATATGGGGGATATAAATTTGCTTCACTTCCGATAGTTGTGCAAATGAGTTGGATGACTAATTCCAAAAACTGATATGGAAACAAATATGAAATTGCCCTGTATAGTTTTTGAGTCTAAATGAAGCGACAAATAAAAAGGCTGTTATTCCTTATTTCACCATTTATAAATAACAGTATTTTAATTTGTAACGAAATAGACTTGCTTTTCAAAAGATACATGTTTTATAATACTTGCTACCTATTTTCCAATAACCACTAGCATTTTTTAAATAATTGATACCCGTTTTCCAATATTTGCTATCTGTATATATGTTATTTTTATTTAAGTAATTCTTTCTTTCTTAATCTTATCCTCTTTTACCTGTATTGGGTGTCGAGTATTTAAGAAATTCACTTGGTCTATTTTATGATATCTGTTTTCAGATAAATTTTTGCGCTAATCGCTTACCTGCACAATTGAAAAAAAAATACTTCACAGTTCAAATTTGATGTCCCATGAATTTCGAACAGCCATTGCTTTTCTACTTTCAATTTTTAACAATCATTAAAAGCAATTACAATATTATTGAAGAGCGGATTCGTTTTCACTAGCCATTCAGATGAAATTAATATTCAATACTTTTAAATTAAATTCACTTGGTTTTCTTAGACTTATTTTTATTTTAAATTCAACTATATTTTGCTTTTGCTCTTTTTTTTAATTAATAGTCTACTGTTATTTTTTGTTATTAGTTATACTTATAGTACTGTACTTTATTATGTAAAAAAGGTGAATTCCGAAAATAAATACAAATACAAACTAGTTTCGGTTTAATTAATGGCATTAAGAATAAAATAAACAAGCAAAACTAAACCAAGTGAATAATGATAAAAAATTAAAACACTTGGTTTTTTTAGGTTTCACAGATTTCATTTTATTCTCCAATAAGAAGTAACCCCTTGATAATGGCCACTGACCGAAACTAGCTGGAGAATAAAGTAAAATATGTAAAACATAAATAAAACAAGTGTTTTAATTTTCTATCACTATTAATTAAAAATGTTTCACCAAGGGTTAAGTAAGGAATTTATTCAGAATAAACCAAGTGAATTTAATCATAATTAATTAAAGACGACGCAAGCGCCACCTTTTGCCTAATTTCAAGTGGCATCGTCAACGATTTGGGTCTACAAGGTAGACGACCGAGAATCATTGTTTCGTCCACTAAAGGAAGGCGAACTTGTCCTGTTTATAAAAACAAGGAAAACGAAATTCATTAAATGTCAAGTGAATTTAATTTAATATTAATAATGTTTTACCAAGTAATTAATGAAATAAATGGGTTTTGATTTCACGTGAAGTGTTAGTATCAATAATAACACAAGGGAAAAAAAACTCTTGTGTTATTATTGAAGTAATTAATGAAAAAAATATATTAAACACTTAAATACACTCCCTTAAGGTGTCAAATGTAATAATGGTACAGAGCACACTAGTTTTATTCCAAATATACTTACTTTTAGTTCTCCACATTGGCTTAATGACTTTGACTTCCACCATGAAAACAACCGCCGCGATGATGATGGCCGCCAGTGTGGCTTTGGGAATGTAGAAAAAGTACGGTGTGAAGAAAAGCAGAGCAATAATAACTAACAACCCGGTGTAGAGTCCTCCCAATGGGGTACGCACACCGCTGGAATTGTTTACTGCACTTCTTGACAGTGATCCCGTTCCCGGGAATCCCTGCACGAAGGAATTGGCGATGTTTGAGAGACCGATCGCAAGGAGTTCTTGAGTGGCATCAACCGCTTTACCATTTGCTAAAAAAATAAAATAAATAAAGATTAATAATAATTGAGAAATCTTGACACTAAGAAGTAGAGAGGCGCATATAACGATGTTATACAAGACTAAATAAAATAAATAAATAAAAATTAAAAATAATTGAGAAATCTTGACACTAAGAAGTAGAGATGAACATATAACGATGTTATACAAGACTAAATAAAATAATTAAAAATAATTGAATGGTTAGAAATTTTCGTATATTTAAAAAAATCGGGTATTCATTTGATGTGTTGTATTCCAAGGAATCTAACTAAGATTTATTTACAAATATACAAGTTATAATACCTTACTTATAACTACTAGTTATATCACCTTACTTATAGGTACCAGTGAGGGTTGTTACAAGATTAGCAGTCAACGGCAAAGTTGTAGCTTTTTGAGTTTTGTTCTATCTCTAATAATATTTTTTTTATGAATTAAAAACCCCTAAAAATAGCAAAGAAATGCCCAAAAATGAACTTTTTTCAATATAATTTCTAAACGGTTGGAGATAGAATAAAAATTCAAATTTGAGAGTTGTAGAGCTTTCAAAAAGCTACAGTTTTGTTCTATCTCTAATAATAATTTTTTTATGAACTAAAAACCCCCAAAAATAGCAAAAAATGCCCAAAAATGCACTTTTTTCGATATAATTTCTAAACGGTTAGAGATAGAATAAAAATTCAAATTAGGGAGTTGTAGAGCTTTCAAAAAGCTACAACTTTGCCGTTGGCAGTTTTGTTCAATCTCTAATAATAATTTTTTTATGATTTAAAAACCCCCAAAAGTAGGAAAAAATTGCCCAAAAATGAACTTTTTTCAATATAATTTCTAAACGGTTTGAGAAATAATAAAAAATTAAATTAGGAAGTTGTAGAGCTTTCAAAAAGCTACAACTTTGCCGTTGACAGTTTTGTTCTATCTCTAATAATAATTTTTTTATGATTTAAAAACCCCCAAAAGTAGGAAAAAATTGCCCAAAAATGCACTTTTTTCAATATAATTTCTAAACGGTTAGAGATAGAATAAAAATTCAAATTCAAATTGTAGAGCTTTCAAAAAGCTGTTAGGATTATTCTCACTAAATAAAATGGACATAATAATATTGCATAAATGTTACTTTAGCGTTTAATGTTTTTGTTTTTAAATGTTGGTACACAGTTATTTATGAATATTTTATTTACTAGCTATATTTAGAATATAAAGTTTAATTTAAAAAAAACTCCTTAAATAGAAGCTTAAGAAATGTTTAAATTACCAAATGTGCATTTGCTGATGATATTGTTTGTAACAATGCCTAAGAGTGAGAAGGATTTGAAAGAAAATTAAATACTTGAAATGCATTACCAACAGGAAAGGAATGTAACTAAATAAAACATAAATAATGACAGTATAAGTAACGACAAATTGAGTATGAAGATGTATTCAAATATTTGAGAGTAGTTAGAATACCAGAAAAACATTTCAGCTATCTTAAAAATATATATATATGGGGATTGGGAAATAACCCCCATATATATATTTTTTATATTTGTTATTTTCGAAAATGTGTTAAGTAAATTCACATTCTATAAATAAATAGATATTTATTTATTTTTTACAAAAGTTGCTTAGACTGTGCTCTCAAAATAATTTACATTCTATAAATAAATAGATATTTATTTATTTTTTACAAAAGTTGCTTAGACTGTGCTCTTAAAATAATTCACACGTTAAACTTAACATTTTTCTTACAGAATAGCGCCGATTGTTTGTTGTTTAAGAAATCCATTTATAGGCTTATTTCTACATAAGAATACGAGTCATGGGCATCCATATGGGAGTCTCGCATCCATATGTAAAAATAAGCCTAAACATTAGTAAACACATAGACAATAAATATTAATCATAATATGTTTAATTAATTTATCACTTAACCCGCGGCGAAAATTTTTTGAATGAATTCAGGATGATTTAATTAAAATTAAAACACTTGATTTGTTTCACTTATTAATCATAATAAATGGAAGATTACGCAAGCGCCATTTATTGCCTGATTTCATGTGGTATCTTCGACGATTTGGGTCTAAGAAGTTCGAAAAAACGAAATGACCATCACTAGTTATCTAAAAGCTAGGTGAATGCTGGCTGAATATTTTATTATATAAGTTAGCTACTGTGACATTTTGTGAATAAATTTGCAATATTTTCTGTTCATCACGAAAAGAACATGATAGCAACAGTCAAGATGCATTTCTTAAGAAAGTGAAAGATTACTCCTTTTTGGATATAATAATAAAATAAATAATGTATATAATAATAATAATAATAAATAAATAAATAAATAAAAGAAATATATAAATACAGGATCATTTTCATCAAGCAAAGCCAACTGGCATGGTATGGACACATCTATAGATGTAAAACAATTCACAAACAAAACTAATTTGGGAGACGCGGATAGAGTGTAAGAAGAAATGCGAAGATCGAGGAATAGATAATCACAGGCTACATATACTTCATCGATGGTAAAACAGTATCATAGAAATAATACTGAAGAAAAATTGAAAAAAAAAAAAATAAGAAGAAAACGGCTACTTTGTCAACGAGTGTGAAGTTAGCAATAGATCCAGCAATAGATTTAAAAAATTAATATCTCGGAGAAAAGAAGAGCAAATTGAAAAATGTTTTAAATTGTATAAGAAAGGTCTAAATTAACACCACAGAAAATATCAACCCCTAATTTTCACCCCTTATATTTTTTCATCCTCATCAAAAAAAGATTATGTTTTTTCTCCAAGTTCGCAATTTTCCATAAAGTTCTTTTTTATCTCAAAATTATCTTTATCCCACGCCCTTTCAATATCAGAAATAAAAAAAAAACGTTTCGCCAACTCGTTCACCCCTAAAACATTTTTTTTTACCCCGAGGCCTCAGTTATCAGCATATTGTTAAAAACTGTTTGTTAACATCATTATTTAGTTACACTAGCTTTTAATATGTAATAAAATAAGTATCTGGTTAAAACCAACCCCAAAACTAGTAACTACCCCTATAAACCATAAATTATCGAATTAAATGCAGCCGTATTTATTAAAGTTTCTGCAATTTACCATAACTGATTAAAAATTCCCATTCTTATCATTAATAAGCATACTTTCATAATCAAAAATAAAAAAAAACCTTTTGAACCCCACTAAAAAAATAATTTCTATCGCGCCTCGCAGACACCGTACATATCGATATAAATGTTGTTTTTTCACAATTTCCGCAGAGAGCCATAACTAAATAAAAATGTTTATTCTTATCATTGATAAGTACACTTTCATAATTAAAAGTCAAACAAACGTTTCGGACGCCACTTCATCCCCTAAAAAAAAACTTTCCCCCACGCTTCGCGGAGACCGTTTACATCGATATAAATGTCGATTTTTCACAATTTCCGCAGAGAGCCATAACTAAATAAAAATGCTTATTCTTATCATTGATAAGTGTACTTTCATAATCAAAAGTCAAAAAAACGTTTCGGACCCGATATCATCCCCAAAAAAAAAAAAATTACCCCACGCCTTGCGGAAACCGTTTACATCGATATAAATGTCGGTTTTTCACAATTTCCGCGGAGACCCATAACTAAATAAAAATGCTTATTCTTATCATTGATAAGTGTACTTTCATAATCAAAAGTCAAAAAAACGTTTCGGACCCGATATCATCCCCCCCCAAAAAAAAATCTCCCAACGCCTTGCGGAAACCGTTTACATCCATATAAATGTCGGTTTTTCACAATTTCCGCGGAGAGCCATAACTAAATAAAAATGCTTATAAGAATAATTATTATTCTTATAAGCATTTTTATTATTTATTAGTTATGGCTCTCTGTGGAAATTGTGAAAAACCGACATTTATATCGATATGTATGGTGTCTGCGAGGCGCGAGAGAAATTATTTTTTTAGGGGATGAAGTGGGGTTCAAAACGTTTTTTTTTTATTATGAAAGTATGCTTATTAATGATAAGAATGGGAATTTTAATTTAGTTATGGTAAATTGCAGAAACTTTAATAAATACGGCTGCATTTAATTCGATAATTTATGCTTTATAGGGGTAGTTACTAGTTTTGGGGTTGGTTTTAACCAGATACTTATTTTATTACATATTTAAAGCTAGTGTAACTAAATTATGATGTTAAAAAACAGTTTTTAACAATATGTTGATAACTGAGGCCTTGGGGTAAAAAAAAATGTTTCAGGGGTGAACGAGTTGGCGAAACGTTTTTTTTTATTTCTGATATTGAAAGAGCGTGGGATGAAGATAATTTTAAGATAAAAAAGAACTTTATGGAAAATTGCGAACTTGGAGAAAAAACATAATCTTTTTTTTTGATGGGGATGAAAAAATATAAGGGATGAAAATTAGGAGTTGATATTTTCTGTGGTGTTAATTTAGACCTTTCTTAATTGTATGTTTAAAACTTTTTTCAATTTGCTTTTCTTTTCTCCGAGATATTAATTTTTGAAATTTATTGCTGGATCTATTGCTAACTTCACACCCGTACTTTGTCAAGGATTAGATGTGGATGAGAAAGGAAGGATGGTTGGGCGAAGAGTAGAGTAGGTGTGTGGAATCGAGAAGAATACATGAATCAGAGTGCAGAGTAAGGACTGAATGATTAAAATAATAATAATAATAATAATAACAAATTAGAATGGATATGTGGGAATGGAGCAGAAGTAGAGATTTTGTTAAAATTTACGTAAAAATTAGATGAAAGGAGGATTTGTTAAATCATTTTTGTTGTTTTTGAAATATTATGTAAACAGAATGTCAATATTTCTTTTAAGCTTCCTCAACAACGACCACGATAAATCAATACAATGCACTATCAACATATATAAAAAACTTAAAATTAATTCCCTTTAAATTGAAAATTAAAAACTTAATTTAAAAAAATGAAATTAGGTAAATTGAATATGACACATCATTAAATAATCCAACAGACCATCCCCAATACCATTAGCCCGGGCGGGAATTAATTCCAGGAACTCGAGGTGAAGAAAGAGGGATGGAACCGCTGTACGTAGTCGTAAATGTTTTATGTATATGTATTATATTTATGATTATTTTGATTTTCGAATAAACTGTAAACTATTTTGGCATTTTAATTGTGTAAATCAAAACTTATATGAAAAATAAGAATTCCTTTCTTGAAAACAATCTGTATTAATCAATACTTACAGAAAGCTTTACAAATGGCGATGTTCTCCAAAAGTGCAATCAACGGCACGACAATCACCCCCGATCCCAAATCGGAAACCATCTCGAAGAAACCGTGAGTCGCGTTGTTGCTCTCGTAGCTGAAAGGCGGTGGAATGACAGCGGGAAGTCCTGGCGGGATCTCGCCGATCAGTTTGAAAGGCACGGAATCGTTCGAATAGAAACCGTAGCCGATTACCCCGCAGAGGATCACCAGAATGGCGTTCCTCGATGTGCCGATGAGCCAGAACGTCTTATTAAGGGCTTTCTGGAAGGTGCTCGGACCAGGGTATTCGCTTGAGAGCTTTCCGTCGGCGTCGTCGACTTCCGGTGGACCAATTTTGATCGTGGCCACAATCTAAACACACAAAATTATATGTTAGAATTCTTCGATCTTAACATCTTCACTTCGTTATATGTTAGAATTCTTAGATCTTAAAGGCGTTCACTTCTTTATTTGTTAGAATTCTTGGATCTTAAAGGCGTTCATTTCTTTATATGTTATAATTCTTGTATCTTAAAGGCGTTCATTTCGTGATACATTTTCAATTTTTATATAAAAAAACTTAGCCTATTTATAAAAGGCAGGAAAACCAAAAAAAAAATTATTTGCATATACAGGGTGTTTCAAATTCGAGTTTCACTATGGGGATCTTGCTTATTATAAGAGATAGAGGGTACGTTTAAATTCGGCACTTTTGCAGAATTTCAAGCTGATTAATATCCAGCTGAGAAAAAAATCTTTGTTTTCAAGAAGAATTAAAAAAAACTGAAAAATGCGATTTTCTTTTTTTATTTATATCTTCGTTATTTCAAGCAATCCCTACACCACCTTTATGGTAGATGAGGATTTTAGATTATATATATATATATATATATATATATATATACAGAGAGCTTTTTTTATCAGTATACATTTCCCCTATGTATACCTGCAAAACACGCGAATCAAATACATTGGTTTCCACCCAGTCTCGTCAGGATTTTTACGACAGCTCCATTCTATCTCATCCACTAATTAATTTTATTATTTCAGGAAAACAAATTAATTGATTAATTTAGTATAAAAAAAGCACTTAACTTTTTTATATCGCTTTTATTTTACTTTAGTAACCAGTTTATTTTTTTTTTTCTCGGTAAAATGAAAGTGGTATAAAAAATTAAGTGTTCTTTTTAAACCATTTTTATTCTACTGAAAAAAATTGCCCAATCGTTAAATAATATATTATAAATGTTGGCCGATAGCCGATTGTCGGTAAATAAAATAATAATATTTATTGTTAATTTCTTTCACATTTATATGCATATTGTACTGACAATAAAGATTCTTTATATATATATATATATATATATATATATATTATAAAAATAATATTCCAATTAAAAAAAATAGAGAGAATAATTAATTCATTTATTCGGGGTTGTTCTGTAAGAGAAAGCGTAAAATTTAACGTATGTGTAATGTTGATAATTACAGTCTAAGCAGATTTGGATTTATTATAATTTATAGTAAATCCACTTGAAATATGATACTTCTCGGATAACGATCATGTTATGTTGAACGTTATCCATACAGAATAGCCCCGATTTTCAAATAAATTGTTTTCTCTTAATTATTTAATTAAAATTGCAATGGAAACATTTTCACCATTATTATAATAATGTACAAATATTGGCAAATGTAGTTCTGTAAATAAACAATATATACGACCAATTTTCATATATTTTTTTAATGATTTCCAGAACACAATGTCAAAATGTTGCACATCTATTATAAATTGCAGGTATACAGGTTTTTTAAAATAAAGTGTGCGCCATTGTTATCTTTGATATTAGCTGTGCTAGAGAGTCGGTTAAATTAATAAAGTAGCAGTAAATTTCACGGGGATTGCAACGGTCAAAGTAGAAAAACAAAATAACATCGCGTTTCCAAGTTATTAACAAACAAACATTTTTAATTGGAACACCCTAGATTGAACGTTAACGCCTTGCACTTACAATGTACGTCACAAACATAATACAAATGATATATTGAAAAAAAAAACATTTTTTTTGTTGCAATACATCAATAAACAAGGTTTACTTTGATTGTAGATGGTGATTTAACTGACACATTGAGAAAACAAATTTTGTTTTCATGATTTGTTGCTATTTTGTTATTTACGAAAACTGGATTTGTATAATGGGTTTCAAAACACAATATTAATATGGAAATAACTTTTTTTTGTATTGGTATATTAAAAGTGATATTTTTTTATAAATATTCAGATATCTCAAAAATGGTTAGGTTTAGGGGTAGTAGTAGTAAGAGCTAATAGTTTTTGTTATAAAATCATATGTTGAATTCAAATCACAATAAAAAATATAGGATTCCATTTAAAATAGGGAAGTTGATATCAACTTCCGGTATAACCAGAAGTGTTAGAATCTTGAAAATAGTTTCATTAAAAAGAACGTACACGTTTACATATATGGTAAACATTTCAATACAATCTATTAATTGGAAGGTCATATATTTTTAATGTGCGTTCTCGGTGGGACACCCTTTATATAATATAGTTTTTTGTAGAAAATGTTATACATTTAATAATTTTCTTTTGAAAATAACTAGTGTTCACTAAAAAAAATGCATTTTATAGGAAAACTTAATTTCATTAACTAAACTTTAATGACAAGATTTAGAATTATCGCTTAAAATCTCTTGTATTAATTGGACAAGATGTCCAATTAATACAACTTCTATTAATTGGACATCTTGTTCAATTTTGGTTAGAGATTTTAAGCGATAATTCTAAATCTTGTCATTAGAGTTTCTAATGCCTTTATTCCGATTATAGTAAACTGTCACGTATCAAAGGCATTAGACAAATTAATCTGAAATTATTTGTTATTTAATTTTGTTGCTGGGTGAATATAAATGTAATATTTCTATTTAATATTTGGGTGGAGAGTAAAATAATTTAGAATTGGGTGAATGCATTTTTGCCCTCGAAGTGCCAGATGTGATCGGAGCGACGGAAGGATTTATGACCAGTTTATGTTTGTTTACCGCAAAACCAGTGTTCGATTTCACGCCGGCTCACGCGAGGAGTAGGACCTGAAAGACCTATGGTCGATAGCCCATGATAGACCACTAACACAGTTGTAAATATTGTTATAATAAATTTTGTAAAATTTTGTTGTCATATTGTCTGAATAAAGATGTTTGTCACATTTAATGAAATGTTCAGCCACCATTCATCTAGCGTATGGATTACTAGTAATTAGGCAAAAGGTGGCGCTTGCGTTGTCTTTAATTTATTATGAAAAATGTTTGTATATACAGAGAGGTTTTTTTTATCAGTATATATTTCCCCTATTTATACCTGCAAAAAACGCGAGTTAAACGCATTGAACCGATTAATGTGTGGATGTTTAGTTGCTTATTTGGCATATGTGTGTTCAATTGCGTATTATAGGCAACTAAACACACATACATTAATGCATTTGACTCGCGTATTTTGCAGGTATACATAGGGGAAATATATACTGATAAAAAAGCTCTCTGTATATTCTAATATAGTAATATTGGAATAATATTTATTATGAAAAATGTTTGTATATATTTTCTAATATAGTAATATTATTCTAATATTACTATATTAGAATATATATACAAACATTTTTCATAATAAATTAAAGACGACGGTTGTTCTGTATATTTAAAATACTTTTTTTTATTTTTTTGATAAATCTTATTTCCGCATAGTTTACGCTTCTGATTACTCCGATAATACGTAGCAAACTTGTCAATTTTTTGTTGTTGAATAGGTGCTTAAAAATGAAAACGAGCGTTTGGATGCCGATTAGTTTTTATCATAATGAACTTAACTGGCAATTTCGTGGCCGTAAAAATAATTTATTTCAAATAAACAAACTAATAACAAAGGCGATTTGCATAACAATTAGGTTTTCCAGTTTCGACCGGAATCTATTTTGATTTTGGTTACTATAAAATAATAATACAAAAAAAAATAGTCACGTGTAGTAAAAGGCAGTTGCGGTTTGTCTTGTTTCCCGCATGAATCAGAAAAATTTAATTGGATTTTACGAATATTAATGTTAAAACCAAGAATTTAATGGTTGGGATTATTTAGTTGTTGGTTTTATTGATTTTATTATTAGATTAGATTTAATACGGGATTGTGAAATCCAATCCGATTTAGTGATTCATGTGGGAATAAGACTAACCTCTGTTGCTGTTTTAATAATGAATAATAATCTCGAGCACTGAATAATTATTAATAATTCATCATGGGATTAAAAAAAAAATAACAGCAACAGCAGTTAGTCTTATATATTTCTTAGGACTACATATTGTAGAAACCACTATATTTCTACCTTAGAACTTGCTTTTACCCGACGCCTTAAGGTTGCGATTTAGTGAAAAGAGATAGCTATATAGTAAAATGGAAATAATAGTTTGAAAATAGAGCTATTATTTTGGATTTCATAATATGAATGTGTATTTTCATTTTTTATTTACCGAGTATAAAGTGTCAGTCTAAATAAAAAATAAATCGTTAATTTTCGTGTATTACGTCAATTTACTAGTTTAAGTTAGAAAAGAAAATTGTAAGATATAATGAAATTAATAGGTCATGTCTGCTAAGTTATTTGAATGCAGAGTTTAGTGAAATCCTTTAAATTTTCATTGCACAAGTTTTTATTAGCAAAAATTTAATTTAAAATTTGCTATAAATTTGATCAATTTTCATTGTTTTTTATAATTATTTTTCACAGAAACTAAACATTAAAATAATTTTTAATTTATCTGATGAAATTCCTGCTTATTTTAAGATTATTTTAATGTATAATACAATTTTGTTCATTGATCACAACGAAAATCTAACTCAAATTAGTGATTGCCCATATTTGTATAGCTATCTCTTTCTTCTAAACCGCACCCTTAAGGAGCAACAAGGGATAGCTGAAGAAAAAAGAATTTGCTTGCTTTATTTTATGATAACATGAATTTGTATATATATTTAGTTTTAATTTCAATTAAATCATCCTGAATTAGAAGCAAGTCCTTAAGGCGTCGAGTAAAAGCAAGTTCTAAAGCAGAAGTATAGTGGGTTCTGCATTGTGTAGTGCTTTCTTCAACCAGATATATCAAGGTCCTGCTTAAGATGGATTTACATTATTCATTGCTGAAGGGGCAATGTCTAGTGAATTATTATCTATACTAGATTTAGTAGGTTGACAGATTCATTTTGTTTCCAGTGTCTTCTAGTAAAGAGATATCCCCACCTCATCTTTCAGATATGTCTTTTTCTGTTCCAATGTTGTCTTTGTTTATGGAGGCCAGACTAATTTTCCTCTTGCTCATTACTACTTTAAAACGCCTTTGTAGAAGTTGCTTGATAGTATCGGATGGTTTCAACAGCTGCTGTTTTGCAGTTCATGAAGTGACAGAAGTAGTGATTTAATTTTGTCTTGAGGTACAAAATGATGACGAATATCTGGATGAGTTGATTAATACATGGCTGAAAAATGTTTTTTTTTTTTCATACTATTCTGGCAATTTTTCTTGAATAGCTTCTTCTTTAAAACGCTTGATAGTTTCGGAACTAATATTAAACCATAATCCACACGTTATATAATAATACGCCGACAATATCAGATAGCGCAAATAATACGGTTTGACAGGAGCATACGCGGTATAAATTTTGGACGAGTATTTCGTAAATATTTTCATTATTACTTCCTTTCATGTATATCACTGCACGCAGCCAAACATGCGAAAAGCACTTCAAATACGCCGATAATGATCGTGAAAATGTTTCCATTGCAATTTTAATTAAATAATTAAGAAAAAAGAACCCCTACACCACCATTATGGTAGATATATATATATATATATATATATATATAAGAAAAAAGAATTTGAAAATAAACACAGCTTTTCTGTATGGATAACGTTCAACATAACATTATCGTTATCCGTCAAGTATCATATTTCATGTGGATTTTCAATAAATTATAATAAATCCAAATTATTTACCCTTTCGGGTGTCGGGTATTATTCATTATTAATAATTTAAATTATTATTTATTTATATTTCTTTAACTTAAAAAAATTCTCAATGAAAATTAATATCATCTAAGAGCAGTTATTGCAACACACAGATAACATTGTTAATAGCAAACACTTCTTAGGTCCAGTTTTACAAATCTCAAGTACTATTACTCTTGATTTTTTTTTCATTCGGTTGGTAGCGCTGTCTCAAATGGAGAGAATCATAAACATTACATTTTATTCCGAGAATACGTTACTTACGCTTTTTTGCTCATTGTAAAATTGGGCTTTAATAAATCATTTTTCAGAGATCTAAGACATTTGTAATGTCCCTTACGTCTTATTATTTCTTAATGAAATATTTTTCAGAGTTCTAAGATACTAGCAATGTTCCTTACTTCTTAATAAAATATTTTTCAGAATTCTAAGATACTTGTAATGAAAAATATTTTATTAAGAAATATTTCCAAATTTATCTGTGCATTGCAATAATTACTCTTTGATGGTATTAATGTAGATTTCTCGTGAATCTGCTAAGGTGCGAAATAATACTCAATATATCTGAACGATTACTGAACTTTTTATTTTTTTTTTACAACTACAACTTGTTATTCTCTATGTCACACTGACACCTCCATTCCATTGTCCTCGCTTCCCTGATTTCCCCCCATCTCGCCGACGCAGGATGATTTATTCAATTCGTTTCTTTTAATTTGCTTTGATTTTGATTTAAATTGATTAAATTTGGTTTGATTTAATTTAAATCCATTAAGTTTATTAATTGATTAGATTTGATTGAGTATGGTTGATTTAATTTAATTAATCTTTAAATTATGTAAGGCATAGCTGTATTGACGAGGGATAGATCCCGAAACACGTGTCTGCAGATGGCCTATATATATTATGTAACGTTCTTTTTTGTTGTTTACATTGAATTTTTCTCGGAACAAAAATTTGTTGTATTATGCAATATTTTATTGATATGCAACAGCAGGTGTATATTATGTAATTCAATGTCTGGCAGGGTATTAACCAGAGTGGTAGTTGTTTCAATGTGCATTTATTTAAAGTACTTACGTAACGTAAGTCAAAATGTCAGAGAGATAAATGTGAAAATAATGTATTAATTATTTTAAAATCATTTTTATTTAATATTAATTTTCATTTAGAATGTTTAATGTTAAAGCAATGTAAATAATTAAATAGCCCATACTCAGCCCAAACATCTTTATTCAAGCAGCAGAATTACAATTCTTTACAAATATAATATTCTAAATGAAAATTAATATTAAATAAAAATGATTTTAAAATAATTAATAAATTATTTCCCCATTTATCTCTCTGACATTTTGACTTACGTTACGTAAGTACTTTAGGTTAGGTCAATATGTATTGTAAATGTAAATATTATTATAAAGATGTTTGTATATTGTAAATAATTAAAAAATTAAATTATTTTATGAAATAAATATGAATAAATTATTAAAAATCAACCAATAAAACACAGATTAGATTGAATAACTTTAAATTCTCGACTAGTTTCGGGTTATTAGCCCATTTTCAAGAGAATTTAAAGTTATTCAATCTAATCTGTGTTTTATTGGTTGATTTTCAATAATTTATTCATATTTATTTCATACAATATGAACTAACAATGTCTAAATATTAAAACCATTAATTATATCTAGTTATGAATTATAAATCTTTCGTTAGTAGCTGATTGGAGAAAATCCTATGCCAAAAAAAATTAATTATATTATTTTGTTTAAATATTATGCTTAAACCTCTCTCAGCAGAATGAACCGTTTCGAGAATACTTTACAATTTCTTTAACTCCATTCTTAAATTATTAAAAATCTACCAATCAAGCGTTACATTTAAATTGTTGCGAGATAATAACTCGAGAGAAGAAAAAAAGAAACAAATTTTCAATTTTAATTTAGAAAACACAATTAAAAGTATATTTATGATTGAAAATTTTCTATTTTGTAATGTACTCCTGAGATTACCTGACCACTCTTAATTTTGAATTGTAAAATCACTTGGGATAAAGATGTTCAAAGTTTATGTTGAATAGTTGACTTATTTGTGTATTATTATTTATGATGATTTATGTAAATGTTTACAGTTTTTGTAGAAAGGAGATTTCCGTAAATAAATGAATTAAATTAAATTAAAATTTGATCAGTAAATAAACAATTCGAGGACGATCATCCTCGATTAATTTTAATTAAGAAAAGATTTTTTATGAAATAAATATGAATAAATTATTAAAAATCAACCAATAAAACACAGATTAGATTGAATAACTTTAAATTCTCGACTAGTTTCGGGTTATCAGCCCATTTTCAAGAGAATTTAAAATTGTTTATTTACTGATCAAATTTTCAAACATACATATACTTTTAATTGTGTTTTCTAAATTGAAATTGAAATTTTTTTTATGTACAACAAATGTTTGTCTTACCCTCATTCCGAGAAGTATGAGTATACAGACGATGCCCAGAATGGTGTCCCAGGTCCGCGTGTGCTCGATGTTCTCGAAGATGCTGGTCCACTGCTCGACGAACGTCGAACCCTTCGTGCTGATGCCCAAAACGTCCTTTACCTGGGAGGTGACTATAATTAGAGCCACGGCTGACGTGAAACCGGAGGAGACCGGGCCCGAGACGAAATCAATTAAGAAACCTGCAAAAAAATAAAAATAATAATACAAATGGTTGAACAACTGTACGAAAAATATTGCACATTTCAAAATGCCTCAACAATAAATGAAAGACCATTGATCGATAGCCAATTAACAGATATAAAATATACATTTTATTTCGTATTTTTTTAATATTTATTTAGTATTTTTTGCTATACAGAGAGGTTTTTTTATCAGTATACATTAGGGGAAGTGTATACCTGCAAAAAACGCGAGTCAAACATATTGAACCGATTAATGTATGTATGTTTAGTTGACTATTTAGCATGTGTTTTCAGTTGCGTGTTATAGGCAACTAAACACACATACATTAATGTAATTGACTCGCGTATTTTGCAGGTATACATAGGGGAAATGTATACTGATAAAAAAAGCTCTCTGTATATATCTGTTTATTATGATGGTAACATGGTGTCCGTTTTTTTAATTTTTATTTTTTTTAATTCTATTTTTTATATTTAAAAAAAAAATATTAAAAAAAAGCGTCATAGTGCACCCCGCAACTAAAAAAATAGAAGTATTAGCGAAAACAGATTTTCAATATCTGTAATAATAATTAAAAATTCAACTTTATTTCAAAAGAAAGTGATATATTATGATATATTATCTCAGTTACTACTCCTTGGCTTTAGTCACACTACCATTCTTAATTTAATTTGGGTTGAGTTGAAAGCAGATTTTCTTGTACTCCGCCCAGAAGTTTTCTACAATATCTATTGTTTGTAATAATATTAGGATCTGTAATATTTTGTTATTGTAGAAAATAAAGAATATTAATATTCTACAAATCTTTGATTTGGTTCTCATTAATCAGTTGATGAAACATGATCACAATATTAATAGTTTGAAAAATACACTTGATTTGTTTTACTAATTGTTTTATTTCCTCCGACTAGTTTTGACTCGACTCGACGTGAGTCGAAACTAGTCGGAGGAAATAAAACAATTAGTGAAACAAATCAAGTGTATTTTTCAAACTATTAATATTAATATTTTACATTTACATTAAGCATAACACATTACAATACATTTTATATAATATTCTTACTAAAGGGCTATCGACCATCGCTCTTTCAGCCAAAAGAATATTATTATATTGTAGTGTAGAGGCTTTTATTTGTTGAAACTTCATACTTAATTTGAAAAATAAATTTGAAAATAATTACACAAAATTTCTTGTCAAAATTATTTAAATTAAATATAATAATATTTGTAGGGATAAAATAAAACATAAAAAGTATAGTTTCAAAAATTTTTTGCTTTATTGTCTCACGACAATTGTTTCGCCATACAGTGACTTCTTCAGGTGAAGATGACAATAAAGCAAATTTTTTTTGAAACTACACTTTTTGTGTTTTATTTTATCCCAACAAATATTATTATATGCGGAAAGACCTTCGGTTGATAGCCAATTTATATACAAAATTTAGTTAATAATTGTAAATATATGTTAAGTGGTAAATATTGTAACTCTGTATATAAATAAAGATGTTATTATTATTATTATATTTAATTTAAATAACTGACAAGATTGAACTACCCCTTGGCGTGAAGAGTACCCTATGTTAATCCTCTAGATTTAGTTATAAATTATAAATTAGTGGCTGATTGGAGAAAATCCAATGCAAAAAAAAATTAAATAAAATAAAAACGTTGACAAGAAATTTTGTGTGATTATTTTCAAATTTATTAATTAATTAAATTAAATTAATTGTTTTGAAAATGACTTACCTAAACCGAATAGGCCCATTAATAATTCGACGACGCCACTCAGAAAACAGAGTAAAATAGCATGCTGCGGGCCTTTTCCGTTGACAGCTTGGTAGGTTAGGAGGGAAGCGATCGCCGTAGGTCCCATGGGGACATCTTTGCAACTGCCGAAGAGGATGTAGACGAAACATCCCAGGAAGGATCCATATAATCCAAACTAAAACACAATTTGTTCAGTTTTTTTAATACTATTAAAAAACTGAAAATAATAAATATATAAATTGAAAATAGTGTTCACATCAATGGCAATTGTAACACATATAAATATAGACTTTTAGTGTAAATTTGCAAGAAGAAACACAGGTTTCATAAAATGTATTTATCCCTGTAAAAAAGCTTTAACAGAATGAGAGGATAAGTGTAGATAAAAATGAATTATTTTTTCCTTTTACTCATTGTAGGTACACGCATTTGTTAGAATTAGTTGTTATTGATGACGAGTACTTAGCATTTGAAATAATTAACTAACCATTAGAATAATTAAACATATTCTAATGGTTAGTTAATTATTTCAATTTCTCACTTAACCCGTGGTGAAACATTTTTGAATCAATTCAGGATGATTTAATTGAAATTAAAACACTTGGTTTCACTTAATTATATTTTCTCCAACTAGTTTCGACCATTGGTCATCTTCATCTTCATCTTATCATCATCTTCATCTGAAGATGACCAATGGTCGAAACTAGTTGGATAAAATATAAATAAGTGAAACAAACCAAGTGTTTTAATTTCAATTAAATCATCCTGAATTAACCATTAAAAGTCTAAATAAAGGATACAACAATGTTAATTATTCACGAATATACTCTTCACGAAACTCAAAAACATATATCGATTATTTGTCCCTAGTTTGAAATAACACCTATTTCAGGAATACAGAGGAAATAACCTTAGTAAATCTCACGATATCATGATTAATTTTGTTCCACTGGTTTTTAAATAACATTGAAAAAAAAAACCTAGTAAATTTTACACAAAATGGTGAAAAGTATTTGTGCTAATGGTAGTGATGGGCAAGATCGATTGCTAGATCCTTGCAAGTGATCGAGTTGCTCAATCTATATGAGCGACTGGATACAGAGAAACGGTTAATCCTTCAACATAAAGAAAATAAATATTTGAAATTTATACAGATTGCATATTAAAGTTTTGCGTGATGATCGATCAAAAAAGGTCGACTGTTCGATACTTCAACTGATCGATCTCTAGCCAATGGTATGAAATCACATCGATTCAAAGAATTTCAATTTCAGAGGCTTGATCCGATGCTTTTTTATGGGTTGTATTATTATTATTAATGCTATAATATAAGTTTATTTCAACTTAATTTGTCCTGTAATTGGTTCAGCAGTTATTGTTATTAAACAACAAGGAGAAAATGTACAGATTTCATAAAATCTCACAAACTGCACACTTTATTCACTTTTTTGTCTGACACAAAACACTTACACATTTCTATGCAATTTTTTTAAGTCTTAAATCACGTTTAATTAGTGCACGATTTAAAATTTTCTTTTTTTGTAACTCACACACCGCACACTTTGTTCAATTTTGTGTCTGACTTACAGACACTTACAGACTTCTAAACCATTTTTTATTCCTTTTAAAATCTTGTGACATATTCCACAGAAAACTATAGGAATAAGATAAAATTCCTATAGTTTTCTATGGAATATGTCACAAGATTTTAAAAGGAATAAAAAATGGTTTAGTAGTCTGTAAGTGTAAATTTCTACGTTTACACTATAATGATTTTTTAGTGGCATTTGTCATGCCAACCATTGTAAATAACGATCTTTTGATTTCAAGAATAAATTGCCAGGATTTCAGATATCCTACTGACACGACTGAATCCACACGTAAATTCTGAAATTGTATTAACATTTAATTCTATTTTGAATTTATAACCACTGGATATATCAGAGAGTTACAAGTTTGACGTGTAAACTTGTTTTATTGAATGAGATTCTTTTGATATTGGAAATTAATCATTTTTACTGTAATATACATTTAAAATTATATACTCCATTGAAAATGATTATTTCGAAATTGGAAAGTATATTTGTGGATTAAATATAAATTAGTGAAAATCATTCGTAATTTTAATTGTACCATCATCTTTTAACTTGTATTACAATATTTACATGATATTGGGCGCGTTCAGGGAACTGCAGCGCTGCAGCGCTTTACGAAAGCGGTGTCGCTGAACGGTACCGCTTTATGTGTGGCGCTGCAGCGCTTTATCAAGTGGTAAAGCATATATTTTTTCTGCTGGATCGCTTTTCAAAGCGTGCACCATATTTTCAGTACTGACTACTATAATTTGTCCGTTCAGGGAATATCAAGCGCTACATATCTAAAATTTCCCTGAACGCGCGAAATAAAGATGTTTATGTATGTATGAAAGATAATCAATTCTTTTTCTTTTCTTTTATGGATATTCTGTTCTCTCGCAGCCTTTATCATCATGCCCTTATCGGTCTCGGGTTCTCATAGATTTCGATCCTTTTTTGACTTTTGTAGTTGTTGCAAGTGATACGTCATTTAATTTAAACTGTAATGAAGACATTTTCAAAAATAGCATGTAGTGCATACTACTTCTGGGGTACCTCAAGGTTCGCACTGCGGTCCAGTTTTATTTATATTGTTTATAAATGATATAGGATTAATACTTAAATACTGATTATTTTTAAGTCATCGACCTAAAAATATTCAAGAAATATTATTGATAAAATTTAACTTCAGTATGATGTAAACACCGAGCCTGAATGGTGCAAGGAAAGTTGATTCAATTTAAACTTAAATAAATGCCTCACACAGGAGATGTTGAAATAGTCGAGAAATTCAGTTTTTTTGCAAATAACTTTTAATCTATTAGGATTTGAGATAGGGTTGATAGGAAGAAAAATGCTTTTTTTTAATTCTGAATAGAATGATGTACAAGGGTTCCAATTTAAAATAAGAAAAATAAAATAAAAAAGTTTGACACTAAATTTCGGACATCCTGTATAATTCATATCAATAAAATTTGACTGTTAGGATTGTAATACTTTATTTAACAAGTACCCTGTATAATTTCATTCATTTTAAATTTATATGTATTACTTTTGTAAAGAGGAATTATCCGTTAAATAAACTATTATTATTATTATTATTAAGATCCTATTTATTTTTTTAATATTTTTTTAAACCAACGGCGCAAAACCATTTTTTTTTCTACTTTTTAATTTTTTGGTTGGTATTACTGAACCGATTTCAATAAAATTTTAGGGGTATGTAGGCAATCATAAAAGGCACCAAAATAATAAATAAAATGTATATCAAGCAATTTAAAAAAATATATAATCATACTGTAACTCTTTTTGGGGATACCCTGTATAATTAAAAATATTTTCCTGAACCCAAGTAAAGTTTCTAAAATTTCAAATTCCTAACTTAATTAGCAAGTGAGCTATCGAAGACGGAAGCTGCGATGTAAGATGTTAACTCAATGGCCTAGTTTGCATGGTAGGCTGCATATGCTCCTTAATTTGCATAGCAGAGATCAGTTCGAATACTTACAAGATTAAAAACTAATATGAGGTACAGAAGACATTTAATAAGCCACTGTGACAGGCTTATATGATGTAGTTTTGAAGTAGAAAATTCCATTGGAAAATAATATAGTTGTACTGCGCTTATTGCAGCATTCAGTGTGAATGCTTTTATTCTTTGTCTTTCCAATTATTATGCGTTGATTTTTGTGTATTGTTCCAAAATTTAATTAAAAAAAAACGATGTAAATGATTGGTTGGCATGAATTATGTTCTTACTTCTGGTGACAATCCGGCGATATTCGAATACGCCAGCGATTGCGGTATCACAGTTAATCCGACCGTTATGCCCGCCACCAAATCCCCGACGGCACACTCGGAATTGTAGTTTGGCAGCCAGGACAGGATCGGCAGTCTTCTATACAGCATCTTCTTGGTGAAGGCGCTCTGGGCTTTCCTCCTCGTCCAGTTCTTTATCGACTCCACCGCTGACTCTTTTTTACCATCATCGGTAACTGCAAAGTAGAAATAAAATGAATAACTTGAAAACAAAAAAAAAATATTTCCACTGTGCAAAATGGTCACAAATAACAATGCATTAACAAAAGTTATTATAATCGGCTTAAGGTTGCGGTTTAGTGGAAAGAGATAGCTATATAGTAAAATAGAAATAATCGTTTGAAAATAGAGCTATTCTTTTGGATTTCACAATAAGAATGTGTATTTACATTTTTTATCTACCGAGTATAAAGTGTCAGTCTAAATAAAAAATAAATCGTTAATTTTCGTATATTATGAAAATTTACTAGTTCAAGTTAGAAAAGAAAATTGTAAGATATAATGAAATTAATAGGTCATGTCTGCTAAGTTATTTTAATGCAGAATTTAATGAAATCCTTTAAATTTTCATTGCACAAGTTTTTATTAGCAAAAATTTAATTTAAAATTTGCTATAAATTTGATCAATTTTCATTGTTTTTCATAATTGTTTTTCACATAAACTAAACATTAAAATAATTTTTAATTTATCTGATGAAATTCCTGCTTATTTTAAGATTATTTTAATGTATAATACAATATTGTTCATTGATCACAACAACAATCTAACTCAAAATTAGTGATTGCCCATATTTGTATAGCTATCTCTTTCTTCTAAACCGCACCCTTAATGGATAATATGATTAATATGTGCAGGTGGCATATTGATATATATTAGTGATGGGCAAAGTCGATCTTTTATAATTTCTAAATTAAGTGTATTATAATTTTATGAATGTTACTTATTATAAAAATATCAGAAATAACTTCCCATTTATTAATAAACATAAATTTGAAGTTACTTTTTCGTTTTAAATACTTAAAATGACACATTTAGTAATATTCGATTACTAATATTATTCGATTTTGCCCAACACTAATATATATATATATGTGCATCGGATTTGGTTGATATACCTTGATGTTTATATGTTAAAGTGGCTTGCCTAGTTCTAAGTTTTTTGGTAATAAAGGATAGTTTGATGCGAAAGGACATACCTAGATATTTCCACGTTATGTGGATATTGTTGATATTAATGGAAAATATGAAGTTTTTGAATGAAGAATTGAGTTGAGAGAAATAAAAGCCAGTTTCTTCTAATGTTTATATTATATTTTTTAATTTAAAATAATAATATAATTGTATGACTCACGTATGAATTCGTTACTTCCTCTCATTTCTGCGTCTTGTGAAACACTTGTGGAGGAAACCGAAAGCGCTGGATTGCTGTAAGCCGGGCCCAAACTGCCGCCGCCGCCGCCTCCTTCGCCTTGTAAATCCCTCTCACGTTTTCCAGTCATTCTGAAAACAAAAACAATATTGTTTTAATCACCTATCGATTGATTGGAATTTCGCGTTCGTAAACTAAATGTTGATATTCTATGTTATCATATAGCAAGATGCTAAATAAATAAAGATTATATTATATATTTTTTATATAAATTAAATAAAAAGAAAATAAACAAAAAAAGATTTATGAAATAAATATGAATAAATTATTAAAAATCAACCAATAAAACACAGATTAGATTGAATAACTTTAAATTCTCGACTAGTTTCAGGTTATCAGCCCATTTTCAAGATTTTAAATTCTCTTGAAAATGGGCTAATAACCCGAAACTAGTCGAGAATTTAAAGTTATTTAATCTAATCTGTGTTTTATTGGTTGATTTTTAATAATTTATTCATTTTTCAAGAGAATTTAAAATCTTGAAAATGGGCTGATAACCCGAAACTAGTCGAGAATTTAAAGTTATTCAATCTAATCTGTGTTTTATTGGTTGATTTTTAATAATTTATTCATATTCATTTCATACAATATGAACTACCAATGTCTAAATATTAAAACCATTAAAAAAAGATTTGAAAATAATTAATAAATCATTTCCGCCTTTATGTGATATTTTTACTTAAGTCACGTAAGTACTTTAAAAGAATGTACATTAAAACAACTGCTTCTTGGGCAAATACCCCATTTATATACTCGTTTCTATTGCTTTTTTATATATTTCGTTGAGCTTAAGTAATAAAAAAAAACGTAATTCAGTTCCATTTATCCATTTACATTTCTATTTTAGTGATGAAAATGAGAAATTATAAAAATATGTGAAATTAATCACATAATTTGAAAGATAGCTCAAGCGCCATCTTTTGTCTAATTAATTCTTCACTTTTATCTTTGCTCTCTCTCACTATAGTCGAACCACAGTAGCATACAGAGAATTGAATAACAATATAAACAACTCGAATAAATAAATAAACATTAAGAAAATTAAAAATATAAAAAAGTCGTGTTTCATCAAATGAACAATGAGAAACTAGCTAGAGAATAAATAAATTTGACTTTTTTTAAAGATAATCCATCTAAACTTGATTTAAGAAATGCTCTTGTGATTTATAGCTATCATAATGTTTCTATAAAAAAGTTACGTATTTTATACAGAGGAATTATGATAGTTGAAATGGGCATTTCAACTATCATAATTCTTCCTATGATAGTTAAAAGGGGCATTTCAACTATCATAATTCTTCCTATGATAGTTGAAAGGGGCATTTCAACCATCATAATTCCTCTGTGGTTTATACTTATTATAATGCTTCTGTAAAAAGTTCCGTATTTTAACAGATGGATTATGATAATTGAAATGCCCTTGTGATTTATAGCTATTATAATGCTTCCATAAAAAGTAATGTATTTTTATTTACCACAAGGGCGCTTCTTAAAGAGAGTATAGATGAAAAATAAAAACGTTACGTAATATAAGATCATCCGCAGACACGTGTTTCGGGATTTATTCATCGTCAGTACAGCCTAATCTTATACATTTAATCATAATTCAATTTCATTTATCCATTCATATTTCTATTTTAGTGATCTCCACATTTTAATTGTGAAAATGAGAAATAAAAAAAATATGTGAAATTAATCATTTACAAACAACTTCGTAACGGGGAAATCGACCACTAATGATGGGCTGTATTTTTATCCAATTAATTTATTAATTTCCAAGTTTTCTGAGCTATTTTGCTCCTTCGCGCTTTATGTTTACCTGGAGCCAAGAATTAAAAATTGAACTCCCTGAAGAAGGAGCAAAATAGCTCCGAAAACTTGGAAATTAATAAATTAATTGGATAAAAATACGGCCTATCATTAGTGGTCGATTTCCCCGTTACGAAGTTGTTTGTATATGATTAATTTCACATAAATTTCTAATTTCTCATTTTCACAATTAAAATGTGGGGATCACTAAAATAGAAATTTGTGTTGCCAACAAGTACGACCGTTACTTCCCTTCGTGGTTTCTAATTAATCATATAACCTGAAAGATAGTACAAGCGCCATCTTTTGTCTAATTAATTTGACAGAGCGAAACTGCCAAGACCATTTAAATCACTTAATCATTTGTTTTAGATGTTTTAGATTTATAAAAACAATGCATTTGATTAATTTCTCACTTATTACGTGGTGAAACTTGTTTGAATTAAGGTTGCGGTTTAGTAGAAAGAGATAGCTATATAGTAAAATGGAAATAATCATTTGAAAAAAGAGCCAATCTTTTGGATTGAATAATATGGATATGCATATTTTTTATCTACCAAGTATAAAGTATGAATCCAAATAAAAAATAAATTGTTAATTTTCGTGTATTACGTCAATTTACTAGTTCAAGTTAGAAAAGAAAATTGTAAGATATAATGAAATTAATAGGTCATGTATGCTAAGTTATTTGAATGCAGAATTTAGTGAAATCCTTTAAATTTTCATTGCACAAGTTTTTATTAGCGAAAATATAATTTGAAGTTTGCTATAAATTTGATCAATTTTCATTGTTTTTCATAATTGATTTTCACACAAACTAAACATTCAAATAAATTTTAATTCATCTGATGAAATTCCTGCATATTTTAAGATTACTTTAATGTATAATACAATATTGTTCATTGATCACAACAGCAATCTAACTCGAATTAGTGATTGCCAATATTTATATAGCTATCTCTAAACCGCACCCTTAAGAAGCTAACATCTAAATTAAACACTTGGTTTGTTTCACTTTAAACTTTTTATTATTCCTCCCGTACTTTCAGCTCATAGCAATTTTCAATAGATAGATATTACCTATGTTTTCGGTATTATAATTAAAAAAGCAAATGTAAATCGAGAAAAACACAAATACACGTGTATTCTTATTAAGATGCTAAAATATTTAAAAGTTTAATCACACTTTCATTGTTGTTGTTCGTTTTTCTTCTTCTAAGAAACGAACGACGTAAATTCACAGAGAATTTTTTTAGTAGATTTAAAAAGCAAAACAGTCGCAAATGTCATTAATCAGATGTAAAAATATTTCAACGCGTGTATTTAGGTGCATTTATGTTTTCATAAATAAAACAAACGATCCTCGGGGGGAATTAGTTTATCAGGCCATGGTTAAAGGATGGTTGTAATTTTATCGTAAATAAAATCTGCGTTAATTTTAAACAGAAAAAAAAAATAACACCGTTGTTAAAAGTTGGGAGCGTGATTATTAATTAGATATCTTATTACAACATAAAGACAATAGACTTTTTTGAAAAATATAAAAGTGAAATACATAATTTCTTATTGGACTCAGAATTGTATAGCATAAACGATTTCTTTGGTGTGAATTGAGAATGTTTATTTTGTTTATTTGCTACCTGACACAATTTCATTCATGTACCTCAGAATTATTATTTTGTAAACATTTCCTGAAATAAAGTTGATTTATTATTATTATTATATTAAATAAAAATGATTTGAAAATAATTAATAAATTATTTCCACATTTAGCTCTGTGACTTACGTTACGTAAGTGCGTTAAACAAATGCACATTAAAACAACTACTTCCCGGGCAAATATTATTTTCAAATCGTTTTTATGTAATATATTTAAATAACTGTGACCAAGTGAATGAATAATACTCTTTTCTATTTATATTATTATTATTATTTAAAAATATAAAAAATATAGTTTTGTAATTATTAATATTTATAAGAAAGACATTTCACATACACATAGCATTAAATAACATAAGTGTGCGGTTTAGCGGAAACAGAAGGCTGTATTATTATTGGCAGCTACTAATTCGAGTTGCATTGCTGTTTTGATCAATGAACAATATTGCATTATACATCAAAGTAAGCTTAAAGCATGTGAGATATTCATCAGATTAATGAAAATACATTATTGTAATTAGTTTTAGAACAAAATAATTATCTTGTTAATTGTTGAGGCTTCTACTTTGTTATACATTGTAATTCAATTGCAATAAATGAAACACTTTTTTACTTTGTTTGTATAACTCGGATTGATTTTATTGTTGACTATAGTTTAATTGACACCTGTCATTGCTTCAATTGCCAGCTGTCATTCATGCAATTAACATCCAGCTACACCGCTTCAGTTAAGCGATTTACTGCTTCAGTTCTCTTGCCACAACCATTGACAACTGTTAATTAAAGCAATGATTCTTCTTCACTATTTTAATCATTGATTTAATTTTCACCGGTTAGTGCTTGAATTTACGTGTGTCAATGAAAGCAGTGACAAGTGTCAATTGAATCAATGACAAGTGTCAATTGAATCAATGACACCTGTCAATTAAAGCAGTGGAAAAAGCAACAACACTGCTTTAATTAACAGATGTCAACGGCCGTGGTCAGGGAAGTGCAGCAGTAAAGCGCTTAACTAAAGTGAATTAATTTAATTGAAGCAGTGACAGGTTTCAATTAAATTAATGACATGTGCAGCCAATTGAAGCAGTGATAGGTTTCAATTAAATTAATGACAGATGCAGCCAATTGAAGCACTGACAGGTGTCAATTACATGAATGACAGCTGTCAATTGAAGCAGTGACAGCTGTCAATTAAATCAATGACAGCTGCAGCCAACTGAAGCAGTGAAGGTTTCAATTAAATTAATGACAGATGCAGCTAATTGAGGTTTCAATTAAATTAATGATACGTGCAGCCAATTTATGCAGTGACAGGTGTCAATTATATAAATGACAGCTGTCAATTGAAGCAGTGACAGCTGCCAATTAAATCAATGACAGTTGCAGCCAACTGAAGCAGTGATATGTTTCAATTAAATTAATGACAGATACAGCCAATTGAAGCAGTGATAGGTTTCAATTAAATTAATGACAGGTGCAACCAATTGAAGCAGTGACATGTTTAAATTAAATTAATGATACGTGCAGCCAATTTATGCAGTGATAGGTGTCAATTATATAAATGACATCTGTCAATTGAAGCAGTGAGAGCTGTCAATTAAATCAATGACAGCTGCATCCAACTGAAGCAGTGAAGGTTTCAATTAAATTAATGATACGTGCAGCCAATTTATTCAGTGACAGGTGTCAATTATATAAATGACATCTGTCAATTGAAGCAGTGGCAGCTGTCAATTAAATCAATGACAGCTGCAGCAAACTGAAGCAGTGATAGGTTTCAATTAAATTAATGACAGATGCAGCCAATTGAAGCAGTGACAGGTTTCAATTAAATTAATGATACGTGCAGCCAATTTATGCAGTGACAGGTGTCAATTACATAAATGACAGCTGTCAATTGAAGCAGTGACAGTTGTCAATTAAATCAATGACAGATTATAATCAAATTAGTAACAGCTGTCAATCGAAGCTATCTCTTTGCGATATTTTTCTTATAGTTGAGATTCATTCAAACAAATTTTTAAACTCTATCTTCAGGTCTATAATAATTAGATTCTAGGTTTTAAAATGTGAGGTGTTAATAATCATATTACAAAATCTAGAATCTAGACAACAAAGTAAAAAGTGTTTCATTTATTACAATCAAAATAATTATGAAAAAAATTATGAAAATTCGTCAGTTTTTTTGTCTACTTTGAATGTATATTTTTGATAAAAAAATGTGCGTAATGAAAATTTCAAGTAGTTCATAAAATTCTACATTAAAATAGCTTTACACTTATTACCTATTAATTTCATTAGAACATACGATTTTATATTCTAACATGAACTACTAAATTGGAGAATATGTAATGATTAACTATTTCTGTTTAACTCGATATTTTTTGTTTGTTTCAATCCGATATTTTTCTACATATAAAAATATATAAAACATATAACCAAAATATTCATGTTAACTAACTAACCATCTTTATTCAAATGTGTATATGTATGTACAATAATATACAAAAATTAGAATTATATTCTGTAGATGATGAATCGGCTATCGACCGGAGGTCTTTCAGCCTATTCATGTTATTAATTTTAAAGAATGACTTTCTAAATTAATGATTATTTTCACCTTACTTTATAGTTGTCTTTCATTTCGGAAATAAAAATGTGAGAAAGGCATTATTCGTCAAATTAATTTGAATTCCATGTAACCCAATCAATTTAAAAGTGAATTAAATTAATAAATAAATCATTCAAATAATATAATAATATAATAAGGGAAGTCCGAAGTGGTTCAGGTAAAAAGAGACAAAAGTGGAAACAATCAACCTGATTGGGACAACAAACAAACAAAATGATATTGCGTTGTTAAAAAACCCACAATAATATAATATGCACGATCTCGTTATTTCAAAGTGCTCATTTAAACATACATTATCCCTCTCTCACAAAAAATAAATTAAAATAAAAATATTTCGATTTTGCATAACGCATGAATATTAAATCCATCTCCAGTACGATCCGGAACTAATTAGAATCTTAATTGTTGAAAAATACCTAGGCGCTTATGTAAAATGTATCACATCTCGAAATGAACGCACGAATATATTTAAGCTTAATTGGAATATCGCTGCAGGTCTTTACGGTCTTATCGGTCACGTTAATTTATATATATTTTTTGTTTTTTTTTTGCGAGTGGAGATAAGTGCTGTGTATTCAGCAGCTCTATTTAATATTAATTATCGTCAGTTATTTTCACATCACTTCAATTCCGTTTAGATAGCGTGGAAACTAATGAAAGAATAATTTTCGATTTATCTATTTTTTTTTAACATAATAATTATAATGAATTATTATTAAAAATCTAATAAATAAAAATATTTTAATAAATTCTTGTAGAAAAATTTGGGTTTGGAAAATTAAAACAATTATTTTTAAGCTTACCACCGAACGCTAATAAATTTAGAAAACTTTGCTTAGACACTTTCACAAAGTAGATTTTTAATAATAATTATAATAAATAATTATTAAAAATCTAATAAATAAAAATATTTTAATAAATTCTTGTAGAAAAATTTGGGTTTGGAAAATTAAAACAATTATTTTTAAGCTTACCACCGAACGCTAATAAATTTAGAAAACTTTGCTTAGACACTTTCACCAAAAATATTCTTACACCACCAAAAATTTTGTTTTGTTGCACAAATATGTGTTTACTCTACAAGAAAATCGTTTTTACTGTTGATTTTCTGTTTAGCGTGCCATTTTAAAGAGAAAAAAATGGTAGGGGGTGAGTTAATGAGTTAATGGCAGCGAAGGGCATCCTCACACCCTTCTCTCATTGGATCACGGAAGGGGGGAGGGGGAGAATGATTAATCTCCACAGACTGTTTGGTTAATTATATCTCTCATCACTTAATTTAGGGATTAGTGCGTAAACTAAAAAGTTCCTAAAATAATTTGAATTTTAATAAAAAAAAAGATTTATTCACTTGATCACAGTTATTTAAATTAATTAAAAACAAAGAGTTTGAAAATAATTAATAAATTCTAATTCTAATTCATTTATTTACGGAAATCTCCTTTCTACAAAAACTGTAAACATTTACATAAATCATCATAAATAATAATACACAAATAAGTCAACTATTCAACATAAACTTTGAACATCTTTATCCCAAGTGATTTTACAATTCAAAATTAAGAGTGGTCAGGTAATCTCAGGGGTACATTACAAAATAGAAAATAAATAAATATTGAATAAATTATTTCCTTTTTAACTACTGTGATATTCTGACTAATGCTACATAAGTACATAAATCAAATATTCAATAATGAACATTTACTGTTGCATAATAATAACAGATTGTACAATGAAACAATTATAACTGTCCGGAGTCGATTATTTTGGAAAGTAGACCTTAATTTATACTAGGATTCAGAATTTAAAATGGTTACTTAGTTTGGCCACAACATTCCGTTTCGTATAGCGTGAATAACCCTGTATGTGGATATAAAAAATAATTTGTTCTAGAAATTTATGAATGGCACGTTTCAAAAAATGATGTACATCCTTATCAATATGAAGGGATTATATATTACAAATAAGATCCTAAAGGATCTGACTTTTAAAGTTAGTACAAAAATGAGTTAATTATAAAATCTTATGATTATTAATCATATAAATGGAAAGATAGCGCAAGCGCCATCTTTTGCCTAATTTCAAGTGAACTAAATTTTTAATATCCAAATGTCCGATTATGATTATATACAACATTGATAAATGACTGAATAAGTCTGAAAAATTCAGTTATGAAAATTCCCTGCTTTTGAATCAGACTGCCTTGATCCTAAATTTTGTCATATTAAAAAAAAAAACATTTGTTTTAATTTTATAAAAACAAATTTTCGGTTAGTCATACAACAATATGAGGGGATTATATATTACAAATATGCCCCAAATTACATCCTAAAGGATCTGGCTTTTAAAGTTAATTGATTTTAAACAATTGAAATAATCTATTAGATAAATATAAAGAAACAAACTTTATCATTTTTGTTGGGAAATTATATGAACTACGTTTTAAAAGCAAAATATTGTGATACAGTTTGTCAAGTGACTAAAATTATTGTAAATCATATTCGCTTTTTTTTTTCCTTAAAATCAAATAAACATACTTTGAAAATTTTATAAGCGCCATCTTTTTGATTGTGAAATGGACATCACTATTTATCCATACGCTAGATGAATGCTGGTTGAACATTTTATTAAATGAAAATAATTAATTTACTCAACGGAATAATCAATTATGTATTTTCTCTTTAGCTATTACAATTATTATGTCAGAATATGTACACTTCTGTGCGATAAAATTAAGCACACAAAATATGTTATAGTTTAAGGAGGATATGATAAGTTTCCTAGTTAGGAAAAAAAAATATGTAAATATGTCAATTTCTTTAATTTAATTTTATCATTTATTGAAACTGCTACTGGGAAATTAAAACCCGAATTACACAATTAGAATACTGTGAAAAATTGTTATGAGACTTGCGCTTAATTTTATTGCAAAGAAGTGTACATTTCGGTTGCCATGTATTAATTATCAATGACATATTACGTAAGTACTTGATCCATTGAAACAACTACTTCTCGGGCAAATACCCCGCCACTGTACAGTGTGTGCTATTTTCGATGGCTTCTTTAAGTAAAGTACCATTAATAATAAAAATAGAGAAAAAAACTATATATGCTTTCAGGGGCAAATTTTAGTACTAATCACATGTACCTTATTAAAATTTGTCAATCTTCAATTGTTATACATCAAAAGTCAAATTTTAAAAATTTGG
The DNA here is from genome assembly GCA_963082785.1 of Philonthus spinipes. Lineage (NCBI taxonomy): Eukaryota > Metazoa > Arthropoda > Insecta > Coleoptera > Staphylinidae > Philonthus > Philonthus spinipes. Next base: position 20,530,523 of record OY720314.1, read on the forward strand.
AAATTGACAACCGACTTCCGAACAATTAAGGATTAGAGTCCCCTTAATTTCAATTTAATTTAAAAATGTCGAAAGCGCACTCCTCATAATAAAAAAATGGATAAAAAATAAACCTCGAGCTAAACGGCCACGAGGTTCATGAAGGGATAGTACCTTCATGAACCTCGTGGCCAGAGCATCGAGGACTGTAAGGACGGGAGTAAGAACATCATCGGGATGGTGGTTATCCGGGGAAACAGTATAGTTATGCTGGAGGGTGTAGTTTTAATTTAGTTACTCTAAATATTAAGATAAATTTTTAGTTGAAAGGGTATGTACTTGCAGTAAAAACACTTTTTACTTTATTTTGTAGAATACGTTGATATTATTATATTTTTTCTTAAGGTAAGAATTTATGAAATATAAGATAAAGTTGTATTATTTAAGTGTAAATCATAGTTGGCTTTGACTTCAAATAATTGCGTTTTTTCCAAGTCAAATATTTGTAATACTTATAGATTATTATTATTTTATTTAATTTGTAATACTTGTATTTAGCCGTGCTTGCTGATAATTGTGATGGATATTGGAGTGCAGGAAAGTACCCGCTATCCGAATTGAACAAAAAAATCGATATGGTGTCATTTGAAAAAATGACTATCGCTACTTTGACAGTTGTAATTTTATTGTCAATTTGGTGACAACATTACATAGAGAATTTCTTGCCGTTTACAAATATAAGTGGTTTGTTATAGTTTACTGTCAAAATAAACAAGTTAGAACGGGGTGGAATACCAAACTGAATCACCCTGTATAGTGTTTTTAGAAATCTCCACAAAAAATGTTTTTAAAATGGCTTACTTAAAAAAATAAATTTAAACAATCTTTATTTCTTTCTTAATCTTATCCTCTTTTACCCGTATTAGGTGTCGAGGATTTAAACAATCTAAAAACTTAAAATAAAAAAGTGCTGTTAAATACAATTGCCTTACGAAAGTATAAATCAAAATCTTTTCAAATAATGACGTTATCTTAATATTTCTCAATTGATTGGGTGAGATACGTGAAGATCAAATGTAATTGATAAAAAAGCACTAACAACCTTTCTTCACACTTTCATACTTGTGAAGAAAGGTTGTTAGTGCTTGTTTATCAATTAATATTTCTAAATTGGCAAAATTTGACGTATAACTTGAAAACATTTAAAGATAAACAATTTTTTACACGGCATTAGCACTAAAATTGGCCTCTGGAAGCATATATTGGTATTTCTATTTTTATATTAATGGTACTTTACTTGAAGAAATCATCGAAAATAGGACACCTCGTATATGAATAGAAAACAGTATTCATTCACTTGGTCACAGTTATTCGTATATGGATATAAACATTAATTTGATCACAGAATAGAAAAAATCTAGAAACCGAATTATGAATTGTACTTAATGGTTTTAATATTTAGACATTGGTAGTTCATATTGTATGAAATAAATATGAATAAATTATTAAAAATCAACCAATAAAACACAGATTAGATTAAATAACTTTAAATTCTCGAATAGTTTCGGGTTATCAGCCCATTTTCAAGAGAATTTAAAATTGAAAATGTTTTATTGGTTGATTTTTAATAATTTATTCATATTTATTTCATATGAATTGTACGTTTAGAAGATTTGATATAAAAAAATATGAAAGGATTAAGCTAACCTCTTCATGATTTTGTCATTAATTATTTATCGAATTATTAATAAAATCGTGGATTAATTGTTCAGATTATTTCTTTTATTCTATTAAAGATAAGAAAATTCACAAAAAGAGAATGCAAGCAGGTTTAAAATGAATTATTGGAATTATCCTGAAATGCATCCTGGATTGATTTTCTAGATTAAAATTTAAATGCCGTAGGAGATAAATAAATGTATAAGAAAACAGTGCAAACGTATTTAAATCTCGAATAATATTGATTAATTTTTATAATCTATATTATTGATGCAATGAAAATCATAGAGTTATTCTACTGCTACAATATCTTTATTCAAAGTTATTTGTTTTACATATATTTACAATATCATTTAATTAAATGTGAGTTTCGTGAAGATTTGAAAGAAATATGAAAACACTTTGTACACTTCTCTTCACTTATTAAATAAGTGAAGAAAAGTGTACAAAGTGTTTTCATGTTTATTTACAATATATTATGGTATATTTGTTTCTTTCTTGAACTCGGCAAATTATTAGTTTTTAATGCACAAAATAAATTCGTTGAATAATTGCGATATATATATATTGTTTTACTTTTAAATTATTCAATATTTATTTATTTTCTATTTTGTAATGTACCCCTGAGATTACCTGACCACTCTTAATTTTGAATTGTAAAATCACTTGGGATAAAGATGTTCAAAGTTTATGTTCAATAGTTGACTTATTTGTGTATTATTATTTATGATGATTTATGTAAATGTTTACAGTTTTTGTAGAAAGGAGATTTCCGTAAATAAATGAATTAATTAAATGTTAATTAATGTGATGTGTTTCGAAACACTCATTTTCAACTTAATGATTTTTAAATAAAATTGACGTACGTGCCAATAGTAAAATAAATATTAATAAAGTAATTAGTTTTTAATGCACAAAATAAACTGTTTTTAGGTTTTGATTAAATAATTACAATATATAATATTGAATTTAAAAGTTAATTAACGTGACGTATTTAGAAACACTCATTAAGTTGAATTTAATTGATTTTTAAATTAAATATTACGTATGAATAACTAAAATACTAACCAATAAATATGAATAAAATATTAAAAATCTAACAATAACAATTTTAAAAAGTAATTAAATTTATTTTGTTTTATTGGTACGTTTTTAATATTATATTCAAATTTATTATAATATGCTACCATTTGTTTATTTATTAAAAATATTAAATAGTATGCACGCTTTCATGTTTTCATGAACGTATTCAAGCAAAAATGCTATACTATACGTCAAGCGCCTAAAATTTAGTTTCTGTCGATAAATTGTTAATGTATGAAAAAAAAAATATATTCAGGAATTTTACAAAATAAAAATAACTATACATCTTAAATTCCATTTCTAATTAATGGTTGAAGCTTTTACTTGATGAAAATGCATAATCACACTTAAGGGTGCGGTGTAAATGAAAGAGATAACTATATAAGTATTAGCAATAACTAATTCGAGTTGGATTGCTGTTGTGATTAATGAACAATATTGAATTATACATTAAAGTAATCTTAAAATAAGCAGAAATTTCATGAGATTAATTAAAAAAGTATTTGAATGTTTAGTTTGTGTAAAAAACAATTATGAAAAAACAATGAAAATTTATCAAATTTATAGCAAATTTTAAATTAATTTTTTGATAATAAAAACTTGTGCAGTGAAAATTTAAAGGATTTCACTGAATTCTGCGTTAAAACAACTTAGCAGACATGACCTATTAATTTCATTATATCTTTAAATTTTCTTTTCTAACTTGAACTAGTAAATTGACGTAATACACGAAAATTAACGATTTATTTTTTTATTTAGACTGATACTTTATACTTGGTAGGTAAAAAAAATGTAAATACATATTCATATTATTAAATCCAAAATAATGGCTCTTTTCTTAAACGATTATTTCCATTTTACTATATAGCTATTTCTTTCTACTTAAACCGCAACCTTAAATAATAACAAAATAGTATTATGGTTTCACTGTATTTTATTGTAGATACACTGCTGTAATGTTTCACTTATTTAGTTGTGTATTTCCTCCTTATAGTAATATGTATTAAATTTGTAATGATTATTATTAATAATAATAATCATCTGTCTGATGATGCCGCTGTGCCGGCGAAACAATTGTAGCAGTGTATCTACAAAAAAATACAGTGAAACTATAATACTATTGTGTTATTATCTAATCGCAATTTCATTACTGCTAACAAATATTTATATTTCCTTATATATTCTGCAAGATTATAATAAAAACATTTTTTTTAAGTTCGCTCTACATCAATCAAAATATAATCATTCTTAATATTGAATTAATTATAAAACATACATTTGCGGAATAAGTGCTTATATATCTATTTTAACGTTAACTAAATTCCATTTCCAATTAAATAAAACAATATCCCTCTTTTATTTATCTAAGTACCACATTTCATATCTATTAAAATAGAATAACGAATACTTATTAAATAAGTGAAGAAAAGTGTACAAAGTGTTTTCATATTTATTTACAATATATTATGGTATACTTGTTTCTTTCTTGCTTTCTTGAACAGGCTATCGACCTATGGTATTTCCGCCAGAGTTATTCTAATTTTCGTGTTTTGATAATTATACGGGTGATTGATTGGGACAGGACCGATTTTTGTTTTGTTTAATTTTCATGGCGAAGCCAGAGAATTGTAAGCGAGTGACAGAATTTGACGCTTCTTGAGAACAAGATCCCGTCGTTTGAACGTTCGTATTATTTTAAGGATTTCATTTAATTCTATATTAGATAAAATCACATTTATTATTTATTAATTTCATTATATCTTACAATTTTCATTTTTAATGAGAACCTGTGAATTTGCGTAATACACAATAATTAATAATTTTTTAATCTACCCTTAAGGGCATACCACTCGCTAAAAAAGAAGAGAAAATAGTGCTTTACGGCACACGCCGTTGTTACCACTAATAATAATACTGTTATATTGAAATTTCAGTATAAGAAAGTTAAAGGATGGATCAATGTTCGTATTCGTTTAGTTTTGAAAAAAACTTCATATATTATTTATAAAAATGCATTAAATATGTTCAATATTTATACAAATTTAATCGTCAATTTAACCAATTTAAACATTTTTATATTTAATTATCAACCCAAACAATTCTTTAAATAACCCATCCAACACACCCCTATATGACAAAATGGGTATAATCCCAAAGATTATCCAACTATCATTTTAAATTAACTCTGCCTAAAATGAAACCTAAATATCCCTCCAAAATTTTACCTATCAATCAATCCACTATTCGTACTACTATATACTATTTATCTTATCTTTCATCGAGGACTAAAAGACGGACATGACACATAACACAGTGACTTTTGGTTGATAGCCATTTTGGAAATATTTATATAAATTGTATGTATATAATTGATTGTATATATTAATCATTTTATTTTAAAATTAACTGATTTTTTTTACTTGACTTGTATATAGATACTATAAGTACACATTCGTATTATTAAATTTTTAACACTGAATGTTTTTTTTTTTTTGTTCGATTATTTCTACTTTTAATCTTCTGTAAGTTGGCTGTGGAGACTTTTAATATAAATAAAAAATATCGCCCTTTGTCATACTGTTTGAATTGAATTAAGATATAATAATAAGATATAATATATATATATTACAGAAATTATGTTTCCATCTTCAGTACACTACTGAATTATTTAAATAAAAAAATAAAAATAATAATCCTTTCTCGTAGTGTACACTAATGAAGATGGAAAAATAGTTTCCGTAATATATATATATATATATATATATATATATATATATATACAGAGGTTTTTTATCAGTATACATTAGGGGAAGTGTATACCTGCAAAAACGCGAGTCAAACGCATTGAACCAATTAATGTGTGTATGTTCAGTTGACTATTTGGCATATGTGTGTTCAGTTGCGTGTTATAGGCAACTAAACACACATAGATTAATGCATTTGACTCGCGTTTTTTGCAGGTATACATAGGGGAAATGTATACTGATAAAAAAAGCTCCCTGTATATATATATATATATATATATATATTAATTTAATTAAAAGAGGCAATGGTTTTAATTTAAATAATATTTCTACTTCACAGTATTGATTGTTCAGATTAAAGTATATATGCTATATGAAATAAGTAATTGTGTACAGTACAAACATATTTAATTCTCGTCATAAAGTAAGCAATATTATTAATTTATGTTCTCGTATAATATTGATTCAAAACATAGTTATGTCTTTCGCACGAACAGTGCTTTTTTTAAAGATATTTATTTTCGACACACGATGTGTTTCAATTCAAGTACAATTAAAAACTCTTGATTTACAATTATGCAAGATGGTTTTGTTCACAGAGAACGCTTACTAGGTAATCTAAGCTTATCTATTATGATGAGTACATTGTGGGAATCGTAACTGCCGATTTAATGTAAAGGCAGAAAGACTAAACTAAGTAAAAATTAAGCGATTTAATTAAAAAAATATAATAATATGATCGATAATCAAGACAAACAATTTAATTATTATTAAAATGAATAAATATCTGAATAAATATGTTTGTAAATATGATTAAAACCATTCATTGGAAACACTGTGGTATTATAAAGAATTGCTTCACAATACCTCATTAATACAGGATTAGCCAATTTTCTAAATAGGATTATCTGGTGTTAAGAATAGCAAAAAATCATAATTAGATAATTATGCCCAGGCGTAACAAAAGGGAGATTATCTGCACCCTTTGTTACGCCTTGGCCTAATTATCTAATTATTATTTTTCGTTATTCTCTTTTAATAGATACGAAATGTGGCAGTTAGATAAATAAAAGAGGGGTATTGTTTCATTTCATTGGAAATGGAATTTAGTTAAAATAGATATATTAGCACTTATTCCGCAAATGTATTTATATATATATATATATATATATATATATAATCTAAAATCCCCATCTACCATAATGGTGGTGTAGGGGTATGTATTTTTTATAATTAATTCAATATTAAGAATGATTAAATTTTGATTGAGAAAAGCGAACTTTAAAAAAATGTTTTTATTATAATCTTGCAGAATATATAAGGAAATATAAATATTTGTTAGCAGTAATGAAATTACGATTAAATAATAACACAATAGTTTTATAGTTTCACTGTATTTTATTGTAGATACATTGCTACAATTGTTTCGCTGACACAGCGGCATCAGCAGACAGATTAATATTATTAATAATAATAATCTTTATTCATAAGTTATCGTTACAAATTTAATAGATATTATTATGAGGAGGAAATACACAACTAAACAAGTGAAACATTACAGCAGTGTATCTACAATAAAATACAGTGAAACCATAATACTATTTTGTTATTATTTAAGGTTGCGGTTTAAGTAGAAAGAAATAGCTATATAGTAAAATGGAAATAATCGTTTAAGAAAATAGCCATTATTTTGGATTTAATAATATAAATATGTATTTACTAGAGGTGGGCAAAGTCGATCTTTTCGATCTTTTTTGTCACTGCAAAATGAAGTTTATGACAATTTTCTTAATGTTATTTATAATATTAATATTGGAAAGTTTTACCTATTGATTAATAAACTCAATTTTATTGTTATTTAATAACTTTAGCTACTTAAAATTGGTTATTCAGAAATACTCGATTACTAAATTCACTCGATTTTGCCCAACACTAGTATTTACATTTTTTTATCTACCAAGTATAAAGTATCAATCCAAATAAAAAATAAATCTTTAATTTTCGTGGATTACGTCAATTTATAAGTTCAAGTTAGAAAAGAAAATTTAAAGATATAATGAAATTAATAGGTCATGTCTGCTAAGTTGTTTGAATGCAGAATCTAGTGAAATTCTTTAAATTTTCACTGCACAAGTTTTTATTATCAAAAAATTAATTTAAAATTTGCTATAAATTTGATAAATTTTCATTGTTTTTTTTATAATTGTTTTCTACACAAAAGAAACATTAAAATACTTTTTTAATTCATCTCATGAAATTCCAGCTTATTTTAAGATTACTTTAATGTATAATTCAATATTGTTCATTAATCACAACAGCAATCCAACTCGAATTAGTTATTGCTAATACTTATATAGTTATCTCTTTAAGTGTGATTATGCATTTTCATGAAGTAAAAGCTTCAACCATTAATTAGAAATTAAATTTAAGATGTATAGTTATTTTTATTTTGTAAAATTCCTGAATATTTTTTTTTTCATACATCAACAATTTATCGACAGAAACTAAATTTTAGGCGCTTGACGTAAAGTATAGCAATTTTGCTTGAATACGTTCATGAAAACATGAAAGCGTGCATACTATTTAATATTTTTAATAAATAAACAAATGGTAGCATATTATAATAAATTTGAATATAATATTAAAAACGTACCAATAAAACAAAATAAATTTAATTACTTTTTAAAATTGTTATTGGTAGATTTTTAATATTTTATTCATATTTATTAGTTAGTATCTTAGTTATTCATACGTAATATTTAATTTAAAAATCAATTAAATTCAACTAAATGAGCGTTTCTAAATACGTTAATTAACTTTTAAATTGGATATTATATATTGTAATTATTTAACGAAAGCGTAAAAACAGTTTATTTTGTGCATTAAAAACTAATTACTTTATTAATATTTATTTTACTATTGGCACGTATGTCAATTTTATTTAAAAATCATTAAGTTGAAAATGAGTGTTTCGAAACACATCACATTAATTAACATTTAAAGTAAAACAATATATATATCGCAATTATTCAACGAATTTTGTGCATTAAAAACTAATAATTTGCCGATTTCGATCATTGGCTTTTTAAGGTGTTTTTAATTACAAAAAAATCGTCACCGGTTAGCGGAAGGAAAAGAAACGGGTTTTGCTTTCAAGTCAAAAAAAAAAACGAGTGGTAAATAAGTTGTTTTGAATTCGTTTTCCGAAATAGCTCGCAGCCATTCACATTTTAGAAATTCCGTGCGAGTACAGTAAATAAAAAAAAAACACTATGGAGCGTATGAATGTGATTCATTCAGAATCCGAGACTTTTTTGCTGTTTCTAAAGATATTGTTAAAATTACATCTTTTGATATAAGGAAAACACTAATTACGTTTTTCACTTAACTGTTTTAGTTTTTTAAAAACGTTTTTATTTTATTTACAACAATATTCACGTTTGCTCAGTACAATGTCTCTTTCTTAACTTAACTTATAATAATCGTTCTTAATTATATACGAGAATAAATGCGGATGCTGCAGAGAGAGAGGAATGAAGTATGCAGAATAAATACAATGAGGCTATTCTTTGAGAGATACGTAATTCACTTAACTTTTTTATACCAATTTTTAATTAAAGTGTTAAAAAAGGGATTAGGTTTTCGTTTGTCAATTACAAAAATAGTAAAAATTAACGTACTTACGTAACGTAAGTCAAAAGTCACAGAGCTAAATGTGAAAATAATTTATTAATTATTTTCAAATCATTTTTTATTTAATATATTAGCCATTAATTATTCTCGGTGTGACACCTTACCGTATACAGGGTGTCTTTCTAAGAATGCATATTAAAACAATACGGATTTATAATTATTGGATTATATACTTTTCTTCGCTGGTTTATAATGATTTAAGAATTTCACGTAACTCTCATTATCATAAAAAAATAATTATTGTTTTCTTCAATAATGTCTGACGTTTCATTTTTTTCTTTTTCAGGTAGAACAACAAGGGGTTTTCCGAACGAGTCGATTGCCACCGCAACTCGGAGATCTCTATCAATGGTGATATGGAATATCTCCAACTTCGTCATAATTGACGGAATCGAGTAATTCAGAATCCAGCCCAAGGTCAGTAAAAGTTTCTTATATATTTAATTAAAAGATTAGATTACGGTGATTCATCTATTCTGTTTTGTCTCGAGCTTTATAAATAGGTATTACCGTTTCTTCCTTCCACATTCTTTAAAGCAGTTTGTTTTTTCCTATTATTTTTTTTAACATTTCAGCTATTAAAAATTCCTTCATGTATTCCTTTAATAAATATTCTTAAATTAAGCTAACTAAGCAATAAAGTACGGATAATTGTTTATATTCGATATAAAATTAAACAAAAATTTAAAAAAATGTATTATTGATAGAATATGATAAATTTCCAAAAACCATAAAAAGCATTAAAGACATGAAGAAAAACCTATACGAAAACTACTTGGAACTATAGTCTGTTTTTATTAGCATTGGTTCCACCTGCGATGGTTTGTAAATTAACGTTTAAATTTACAAACCATCGCAGGTGGAAATGTTATTGTGGAAACATGATTAAATGACGCTGAATTGGGATAAACCGACTTCAATCTTTATAGAAAGGATCGTTCCTTACTAACTAGCAGTAAAGTGAGAGGAGGAGGAGGAGTATTAATAGCAAAAATCTCAAGATTGTTGTTTTAAAATCTCCATCCATTCGTTAAAGTTATGGACAAATGTGCATATACTTTATCTATTTATTCATGTTTTTTTTTTTATTTTGTTTATTTTGTCTAGTCAACCTGCCTACCTGTAATTTTTTTAATTCATCATTAATTTAAATAATTTAATTAATTCCCTTTTAAGTTATGTGCGTTGATTTTACAATGAATTGATTATTTATTGAAATAAATATGAATAAATTATTAAAAATCAACCAATAAAAACAGATTAGATTGAATAACTTTAAATTCTCGACTAGTTTCAAGAGAATTGAAAATGGGCTAATAACCGGAAACTAGTCGAGAATTTAAAGTTATTCAACCTAATCTGTGTTTTTATTGGTTGATTTTTAATAATTTATTCATATTTATTTCATACAATATGAACTACCAATGTCTAAATATTAAAACCATTGATTATTTATTATTCCATAATTATTGAATATTACTAATATATTACTAAAATGAAAAAAAAATCACAATAAAGTCTCTAATCATTTTTTTATATGGAGGAGGCAAGAGGAAAAGACAAAAAGGGAGAGGAGAAAAAAAAAAAACTGATAATAAATAATTGATAGTTTATATTTGAGTGCTTTAATTGAATTGCTTTAAGTCTCTGCCTCCATAACAATGGAATTTTCTTTTGTTATGCAAGAGACAAAAAAATATAAGTAAACTGAGTCTTGTCATTACTTTGACTTTCATTGCAGAGACATTCCGAAGATTCCGTGATTTTATTAAAACGTATTAACAATAATAATAATAAAAAAAAATACAAATTCCGAAGAAAAAAATACATCTTCTTTATGTTGGTTGTTGGTTGAGGAGACTTTAATTATTTAAATAAAAATAAGTGGGAGAAAGGACAAGTATTTTTATTTAAATAAAAAAATACATGTTTGTTTTAAATACAATGATAATTTACTGCAATTTACAGTTGCATTTACGAAATATTTAATTTAATTTATCATCCATTTTTACAACATCAAAGAAAAGTAAAACTAAGATTACATCAGATTTGATGTTGTAAAAATGGATGATAAAATAAATTAAATTAAATATTTCGCAAATGCAACTGTAAATTGCAGTAAATTATCATTGTATTTAAAAAAAATATATTATTAAAACTAACGATAAAATAATATTGTGAGCCAATGTGGAAGCGCTGAAATATTGTCAGCTTCATCCGCATCATTTTTTTTGGTAGTTTAAGCTTTGCATGTTTTCTGAAAAAAACGACTTTTTCTTTTTTTTTGCTTCCACTCACACATGGGCATTGGTTTATAAAAATGACCTTATTGATCCTTTATTTATTCCGGACGAAAAAGTATAGTTATTCGGGGCTATTCCGTACGAGAAATATTAAGTTTAACGTGTGCGTTATTAATTAGCTTCATATTCTCTCTATATATATAATTTATCACAAAAGCTGCTTAGACTAGATAATAAACAATAACGTACACAATAAAGTTAACATTTCACTTACAGATTAGCCCTGATTATAGAAAAGGTCGCTTATTTATTAGAAACACACATTAATTCAAATGAAATTCAATATTTAAATTCTTCAACAAAATGTTTTTTTTAAGTTATATTGTGAATCAAGCTCCCTCAGCAGTGAAAAGGCCGAACCAAATTTTAAGTAGATACTGTGAAACGCGCCTCTAACTTAATTTTCAATTTAATTTTCAATTAATTAAATAAAAATATTTGTCCTTTCTCCTACTTAAAATACTTAAATAAGTAGGAGGAAGGACACATATTTTTATTTAAATAATTAAAGTCTCCACAACCAACAACCAACATAAAGAAGATTAATTTTCAATGTTGCAATCATAGATGACGTTTGCGAGTCGGGTCGCCATCTGTGATTGCACCCACACACTAATATTCAAGTTGGCAGCACGTTTCGCAGCACCAACATAAGAAAACTAAATATTAGGTTGGCAGTGAGTTTCGCAGTATCAACATAAGAAAATTAAATGTTAGTTAGGTTGGCAGTGCGTTTCACAGTACCAACATGTAGAATTGAGCAATCTATTGGTAGAATTGAGCAATCTATTGATATTTTTAATTGTAGTCTTATAGAATTTACAAACCAAATAGGTATGTTGTTGTAGGAGCGTACAAGTTACATTAATATTAATATTGTTATTGTGATTTATTTTTATTTTTTTTATTTTTTTTTTGTTATTCTGTTTTAGTTTTTAATTTAATTTAATTTTTTATATTAGTTGTTCATAATTCATTATTATTACATTTTAGTTAACATTGCGCATTGTTAGTAAAATATATATATTTTTTATAACTTTTCCCTGTAATTGGATGTATTTTCTGTTGGGAAATAAATACATAAATAAATAAATAAATAAACATAAGAAAACTAAATATTAGGGTGGCAGTGCGTTTTGCAGTACCAACATAAGAAAATTAAATGTTAGTTAGGTTGGCAATGCGTTTCGCAGTATCAACATAAGAAAATTAAATGTTAGTTAGGTTGGCAGTTCGTTTCGCAGTATCAACATAAGAACATTAAATGTTAGGTTGGCAGTGCGTTTCACAATACCAACATAAGAAAACTAAATATCATGTTGGCAGCGCGTTTCGCAGCACCAACATAAGAAAACTAAATGTTAGATTGGCAGTGCGTTTCGCAGTACCAACATAAGAAAATTAAATGTTAGGTTGGCAGTGCATTTCGCAGCACCAACAAAAGAAAACTAAATATTAGATTGGCAGTGCGTTTCGCAGTACCAACATAAGAAAACTAAATATTATGTTGGCAGTGCGTTTCGCAACACCAACATAAGAAAATTAATTATTAGGTTGGCAGTGCGTTTCGCAGCACCAACATAAGAAAACTAAATATCAGGTTTGCAGTGCGTTTCGCAGTAACAACGTAAGAAAACTAAACATTAGGTTGACGGCGTGTTCCACAGTACCAACGTAATAAACCTAAACATTGGGTTGGTAGCGCGTTCCGCAATACCAACGTAATAAAACTAAATATTAGGTTGGCAGTGCTTTTCGCAGTACCAACATAAGTAAACTAAATATTATGTTGGCAGTGCGTTTCGCAGCACCAACATAAGAAAATTAATTATTAGGTTGGCAGTGCGTTTCGCAGCACCAACATAAGAAAACTAAATATCAGGTTTGCAGTGCATTTCGGAGCACCAACGTAAGAAAACTTAATATTAGATTGGCAGCGTGTTCTGCTATACCAACGTAAGAAAACGAATCGCTATTTATTACAGTATCATCGGGCAATGAGTATTCTTATTTTGTAAATAAGAATAAATAAATACTTCTCTCTAATGTAGAAAAATATTAAATTATTAATTTTTTATTGTTAAAACCATATTTAATTTCATTTATTTACGGATTCACCATTTCTACATTCAAAATATGTTTACATACACCTGATATTTTTTAAAAATTAATTTCTCGCTTAAATTAAATAAAACCAAGCAAGTTTTCAATTAAATATACCAGAATTACGTACTATTTGTCTGTTTCGCCAATATTTATTTTTTTTATAATATAATCGTTCAATTATAAAAAAAGGATTTATTCACATTGTCATAGTTATTTAAATAAATTAAATAAAACGAATTTTAAAATAATTAATAAATTATTCCTAAAGAGGGAATAATTTAGATTATTCAATGTCACGTGGCTGTCACTTGATGAAACTGCGTTTTTTTACAAATTAAATAAAACACGACAGTTTTTTTGTTTCGCAGTTTATTGTAACAGTGTTTCACAATAAAAAAACACAGTTTTTTTAAATAAATAGAAAAGATTATTCATTCATTTGGTCACAGTTATTTAAATAAATTAAATAAAAATGATTCGAAACTAATTAAAAATCTGCCAAACTAAATAACTGTGAATTAAATAAAACATGATTTGAAAATAATTATTAAATTATTTCCACATTTTTGCTGTTTTTGCATTGAATTTTTCTCGGATCAAAATTTGTTACTTTATGTAATATTTTATTGATATGCAACAGCAGGTGTGCATTATGTAATTCAATGTCCGGCGCGGTATTTTCCAGGGAAGTAGTTGTTTTAATGTGCATTTGTTTAGAGTGCTTACGTTACGTAAGTCAAAATGCCACAAAGCTAAATGTGGAAATAATTTATTAATTATTTTCGAATAATTTTTATTTACATTTAATGAAACGTTCGTTTTCCTTGTTTGCTTAAACAGGACAAGTTCGCCTTCCTTTAGTGGACGAAACAATGATTCTCGGTCGTCTACTTTGTAGACCCAAATCGTTGACGATGCCACTTGAAATTAGGCAAAAGGTGGCGCTTGCGTCGTCTTTAATTTATTATGAATTTTTATTTAATTTATTTAAATAACTGTGATCAAATGAATGAATAATCTTTTCTATTTATTAAAAAAACTGTGTTTTATTATTTTAGAAACACTGCTACAATAAAAAATGTGAAAAAATTATGAAATTAGAAAAACGGCGCAACAATTTCTAAAATTGATTGTAATAGAGAGAATTTACACACATACAGCTTTTAAAATACATAAGAAAAAAAAAATCGATTTTTTAAAAGTTCTGAATATAAACTTCTCCAGGGCAAAAAGACCTCCGGTCGATAGTCCATCAATATGTATTGTAAATATAAATATTTGTAAAGAATTGTAATTCTCAATAAAGATATTTGTATATTGAACTTCTCCTTAACAATAGCATAAACGCATATTTCTATATAAAAATGTTATATATTAAATAAAAATGATTTGAAAATACTTGAATTAATAAAATATTTATGATTTTCAACACTTTTTAATTTATTTTCACTAGAGCTTCTTCAGGTGACTTCACCTGAAGAAGCTACAGCGTAGCGAAACAATTGTAGTGAAATTAAATTAAAAAGTGTTGAAAATCATAAATATTTTATTAATTCAAGTAACCAAGGATTTTCAAAAATTAAGTGCTTCATTAATCAACGATTTGAAAATAATTAATAAATTATTTTCACATTTATTTTATTGAAAATGTTATATATTTTACTTCGTATAATATTTATTCTAAATACGTTTAATATACCAAGCGATTATTCTATAATTGATAATTAATAAAATTATAACACACTAACATTGATTTTTGATTCCACTCGTAGCGACAATTTCAGATTTATTTTCTAGAGCCGCTTTCAAGTGTCGGCGCGTTTAGGCAGTAGATAACTGATCGATTAAAACAATAAATTGGGTTATAACTGTTATTGATTGAACAATAAACACAACACGTGTCGAAATAACAAATAGATAAAAAATAATAAATCTATTGTTATTGCCAAATGACGCGAATTGATTGCGATTCTCTCAAAGCGAACAGTGACGACTGTAATTCTTACAGAATAAAACCAATGCTAATACAATTTGGATACGAGGAATTTGTTGAGAAACTGTTTACAGTAAATACAGCGCCATCTTGATTGATTATTTATATTATTATAAATTTATTAATTTATTAATATGTATAACGATATGACTCTGTACTTTTCTACTAAATAATTTAATTTTTTTTCTTATATACTTGTATCTTTAATTTATAATACTGTTTGTAATATTTTTGTAAAAAAGGAGATTCCGTTAATATAATTAAATTAAATTAAAAAATTATTTAAATCCTCCTTTTACCCAATACGGTTAAAAGAGGATGAGATTAAGAAAGAAATTCTCCTTTAATTTGGTAAATATAATTTTTTATTACAAAAATCACTTCTCGAGAAAAGTAAGAAATGAAAACAATGTTTCACATTGTAGTTTAATTAAATTAAATGAATAATAAAGAAAAAAAATAATTACTTAATCACTTTCTTTACAGATTTACAGAACAATTGTAAAGAAAGTGATTAAGTAATTATTTTTTTCTATTTTTTATTTTTTTAATTTAATTAAACTGCTATGTGAAATTGATAAAAAGAACTAATATCCTTTCTTCATACTTTTATTTTTATTCCATATGTACATTTCGGACACAATGTGACCATTATCAATATCTATTGACGAAATTTACAAATGGAATAAAAATAAAAGTGTGGAGTGCTTTTTATCACAGAATAAAATGTTAATATTTTTCAAATAATTTTTATTCAATTTATTAAATAACTGTGACCAAGTGAATGGATACTTCACTATTTGTTTTGAGTTATGTGAAGTAATAATCACTAATAAAACACTATTTTATTTCCTTTCTTCACTAATTTATTTTTCTGTTAGATATACATTTCGAGCACCATGTGAAAATGTGCACATGGTGCTCGAAATGTACAACTAACAGAAAAATAAATTAGTGAAGAAAGGAAATAAAATAGTGTTTTATTAGTGAATGAATACTCTTTTCTACTTAAAGTTATTATTCAAGTGAAGAAAAGTTTACCGTGTTTTTATTTAAATAAAAGTAAAGTTTTTATTATAAAAACATAACCGATAAAATTACACACCGTGCATTCCACTTCTAATTAATCCACGTTTCTCCACTGCGACTTATCGTTACAAAAATAAAAAATATTTCGCGATTCGGATTATTCTAATCAGGATTGAGACAAAGCGTGAATCGGCAGGGGATTAAAATCGAACGCCGGGAGACAATGTCATATCGATTACACCATGGTCAATATGATTTGAACAATTGGGATGATTAAAGCGGAACTTTACGAGCGCACTTTTTTATTTACCATAGGAGAGAGATAGAGCGAGATTAAACAACAAAAAATATGGGCTAATTAATCATCATTGATTGAATTGAATCAACAATATGTGTACATGGCCTACGATGCGAAAAATCGACTGTAAATTTAATACACTCAGCAAATTTTGAGCAATATTTATGATAATTTTATAGCAATAATAAATTATAAATTAAATTCACTTGTTTTAAGTTTAGTTTTATTTATGTTATTATAAGTAAAACTATAATTTAATTTATAAAAGGAATTAAATTAAACTTATAAATTAAATTATAGTTTTATTTATGTTATTATAAGTAAAACTATAATTTAATTTATAAGTTTAATTTAATTCCTAATTACATTATGTACATTCTGATAATCAATGTCCGGCGGGGTATTTGCCCGGGAAGTAGTTGTTTTAATGTGCATTTGTCTAAAGTACTTACGTAACGTAAGTCTAAATGTCACAATAATTTAATAATTTATTAATTATTTTCAAATCATTTTTATTTAATTTATTTAAATAATTCTGACCAATGAATATTCTTTTCTATACATCTTTATTCAGACGGCAGAATTACAATTCTTTACAAATATTTATATTTACAATACATATTGAATACATATTGATGGGTTAGTAGTCAGTCATGGCCTACTGACCGGAGGTCTTTTGCCCCTATTCTTTTCTATTTATCCTAATAAAATTATTAAATTAAATTAAACTTGTAAATTAAATTTAATTGATTTAGTTTTACTTATGTATATAAGTAAAAGTATTGTACTTATTTATTCATCTAACATGTAAATATCTATAGAAATTTAAATAAACTAAATTTTGAATTCTCTTGAAAATGGGCTGATAACCCAAAACTAGTCGAGAATTTAAAGTTATTCAATCTAATTTGTGTTTATTTGTTTTATTGGTTGATTTCTAATAATCTATTCGTATTTATTTTATACAAGTGAATTACATTTATAAGTTTAATTTAATATTAACAATATTTTACCAAGTGATTAATGAGAAAAATAATGTATATATATACATATACAGAGAGTTTTTTTTATCAGTATACATTTCCTCTATGTATACCTGCAAAAAACGCGAGTCAAACGCATTGAACCGATTAATGTGTGTATGTTTAGTTGCTTATTTGGCATATGTGCGTTCAGTTGCGTGTTATAGGCATCTAAACACACATACGTTAATGCATTTAACTCGCATATTTTGCAGGTATATATAGGGAAAATGTATACTGATAAAAAAAGCTCTCTGTATATACTCCCCACTTTTCAAAGCTGTTATACCGCCTATATAATCCTTAATTGTTTTTTGTAAATTACTCTTAGTTTGATAATGATGCTCTATGCTTCGAAACTATAGTCACTAAAATAAAATAACATGTTATACAAACAAAGTGAAAAAGTGTTTTATTTAATAAGCTCAAAATGTATAACCAAGTGAAAGCCTTAACAATCAACAAATTGAGAAAAAAGTGCCGGATATATAAATTAGGAAATTTATCCAAAGCATTTTAATCAATTTACATTTACAATATAACACTTTGCTTTTTTAAGTTTCACAATTTTAATGTAGAACAATCAATCATTGCTACAATTGTTGCGATACACTGTATTATCATCAGGCATTTGATGTAAACAACCCGACGAGTTTAATCATCACTATTTGTAGATATTTTTTTTTACAAAATTTATTGTATAGATACTGCTACAATTGTTTCGTTAACAACCGATTTTCCCGGCTCATCTACTATGGTGACAACGAGTTTGAGTTTCTAAATGGTGACAAAACACCTTTATTTTGGATTTAGAAAAGTTTGTCTCTCTATAGGGGATCCGTGGCTGAGCTTTAAAAATTCTTTTAAAGTGTTACGAAATACTTAACTCTGATTTTATTGTTTTGAATTGTTAAACAGACCTTTAGAAATAATCTAGTAAGAGAAACAAACTAAATAGAAACAAACACTTTCGTTTTGGATTTACAAAAGTTTGTCTCTCTATAGGGGATCAGTGGCTGCGGTTTAAAAATTATTTTAAAGAGTTACGAAATACTTAACCCTGATATTATTGTTTTAAATCGTTAAATAGATCTTTAGAAACAATCTAGTAACAAAAACAAGTACCTAAATAGCAACAAAAACCTTCGTTTTGGACTTAAAAAAGTTTGACTTTCTGTAGGGGATCTGTGGCTGAGGTTTAAAAATTATTTTAAAGAGTTACGAAATACTTAACCCTCATTTTATTGTTTTAAATCGTTAAATAGACATTTAGAAACAATCTAGTAACAAAAACAAGTACCTAAATAGCAACAAACGCCTTCATTTTGGATTTACAAAAGTTTGTCTCTCTGTGTAAGGGATCCGTGGCTGAGGTTTAAAAATTCTTTTAAAGAGTTACGAAATACTTAACACTGATTTTATTGTTTTTAATTATTAAATAGATATTTATAAATAATCTAGTAACAAAAACAAGTACCTAAATAGCAACAAACACCTTCGTTTTGGACTTAGAAAAGTTTATATGGGATCGGCGGCTGCGGTTTAATTTTTTTTTAAGAGTTACGAAATACTTGACTCTGATTTTATTGTTTCGAATAGTTAAATAGGCATTTAGAAACAATCTAGTAAGAAAAACAAGTACCTAAATAGCAATAAACGCCTTCGTTTTGGATTTACAAAAGTTTATCTCTCTATAGGGGACCCGTGGCTGGGGTTTAAAAATTCTTTTAAAGAGTTAAGAAATACTTAACCCTGATTTCATTGTTTTAAATCGTTAAACAGGTCTTTAGAAACAATCTAGGAAGAAAAACAAGTACCTAAATAGCAAAAAACACCTTCGTTTTGGATTTAGAAAAGTTCGTCTCTATTGGGGATCCAAGGCTGAGGTTTAAAAATTCTTTTAAAGAGTTACGAAATACTTAACATTGATTTTATTCTTTTGTTAAATAGACCTTTAGAAACAATCTATTAACAAAAACAAGTATCTAAATAGCAACAAACACCTTAGTTTTGGACTTAGAAAAGTTCGTCTCTCTATAATGGACTCGAAGCTGAGGTTTAAAAATTCTTTTAAAGAGTTACGAAATACTTAACTCTGATTTTATTGTTTTAAATCATTAAACAGACCTTTAGAAACAATCTAGTAAAAAACAAGTACCTAAATAGCAACAAATACCTTCGTTTTGGATTTAGAAAAGTTCGTCTCTCTATTGGGGATCCAAGGCTGAGGTTTAAAAATTCTTTTAAAGAGTTACGAAATACTTAACTCTGATTTTATTGTTTTAAATCATTAAACAGACCTTTAGAAACAATCTAGTAAAAAAAACAAGTACCTAAATAGCAACAAACACCTTCGTTTTGGATTTGGAAAAGTTCGTCTCTCTATTGAGGATCCAAGGCTGCGGTTTAAAAAATGTTTTAAAAAGTTACGAAATACTTAACATTGATTTTATTCTTTTGAATCGTTAAATAGACCTTTAGAAACAATCTATTAATAAAAACAAATATCTAAATAGTGACAAACATTTTCGTTTTAGACTTAGAAAAGTTCGTCTCTCTAGGGTGTCCGTGACTGAGTTTTAAAATTTCGTTCAAAGGGCTACGAAAAGTTAGCAATAAATTTCGGCAATAGATTGGGTGCGGTGCTATTAATATTATTTGTTTAATCAATAGACTAAAGTCCTGAACCTGAATCTGTGCCTGTCTTTTTTTATGGGAGAACGTAATCATCACTAAAATTGAACATTTATCCGATCGCATTCCGATTATAAATTATTTTTGAATATATTTTTTTTAATCAATC
This sequence comes from Philonthus spinipes, assembly GCA_963082785.1. Classification (NCBI taxonomy): domain Eukaryota; kingdom Metazoa; phylum Arthropoda; class Insecta; order Coleoptera; family Staphylinidae; genus Philonthus; species Philonthus spinipes. The sequence continues at coordinate 20,551,295 of OY720314.1, forward strand.
GGGGGCGGTGTTCCTAATTTTATTTGATTAAACAATAGATTAAAGTATCCTAAATCCAAATCTGTACTTAACTTTTTTTATGGGAGTACGTAATCATGGAGAAAAAGACGTTTTTTTATAATATATTAAGGGTGGATTGCAAATGGGGGTTGTAAAATGGGTTGTCTGATTTTATTGTTTTGAATCGTTAAATAGATCTTTAGAAATGATTCAAAACAATAAAATCAGACAACCCATTTTACAACCCCTAGTAACAAAAACAAGTACCTAAATAGCAACAAACACCTACGTTTTGAATTTAGAAAAGGGAACCCGTGACAGAGGTTTAAAAATTCGTTTAAAAAGCTGCGAAATATATACCCCTGATTTTATTGTTTTAAATCGTTAAACAAAAATTATTTGCTAAATGGTTAAATAACTATCACTTTTAAAAGAAGATAAATTATTGTATTCACAAAAGTATGTTTAAATTAATTTGTTTAATTTATTCTCGATTATATTCACGCAATTCAATCAACAGCACTTATACCACTGTTTGTTGTAATTTTACTACAATTGTTTGTCAACACTGTGATATTGAAAGTTTTAAACGTGATAGTTATTTATAGAGTTTTAACAATTATCAATCTCGTCAGTCGATTAAATAGATCTTTAGCAACAATCTAGCAACAAAAACAAGTACCTGAATAGTGATAAACACCTTCATTCTGATATGTCGTGATTCGAGGCAAATAATTGCAATTAAATATTATTTTAAATTAAGTTGGATATCTATCATCATAATTCTTGTATAATTAGGCCATTTTCTTTCGTTTATAAACTGTTAATCACTTTGAAAATATATAATCCACTCGATGCCTCCACTATGGTGGAGGAGCCGGGCAATGCCGTGGCTGGAAATCCGTGGGTAACTTCACGCCGATTCACAAAATTGTTGTTTTATTTACAAATAGTGTCAAGTAAAAGCCCCAACAATCGATCCTTGTATTATCTATTCATAACATTTTCACTTCAAGTAACCATAAGATGTTTATATTCACCAATGCTCTAAGAAATAAAAATATGCAATAATACTCTATTGATTATTAAATTGTAGTGTGTTTTATTCGTGTTCATGATTTTTCAACCGAAAAAATCAAGGAATTAAGAAAATAATATATATATATATAAAGGGTTTTCCAATAAGAGTGATATGATTTCTTTAAAAAGAAAAACACACTTATTGTTAAGGAAATTCAAATGTTTTTAATTTAATGTGAAGTACGATCGATACAATTAAGTTCTAAATAAAACGTCATTCAAATGGCCTCCACGACTTCTTCTGCAGGAACGAATTCGATGAACCCAATTTTCGAGCACTTTTTCCACTAAATCAAGTCGTATGTCATGAATAGCACGTTCAATATTGACTTGTAAAGCTTGAAGAGAGTCTGGTTTATTTCGAAAGACCAATGACTTCAAATAACCCCACAAGAAATAATCTAATGGTGTTAAATCACAACTTCTTGGAGGCCATTCAATATCACAATTTCTTGAAATAATCGAATCTCCAAACTTTTCTCGCAATAATTCAATTGTTGCATTTGTTGTGTGGCATGTGTAGCCCCGTCTTGTTGGAACCAAATGTTGTCAAGATCAACTTCTTCCAATTTCAGCCATAAAAAGTTGGTTATCATCGATCTATACCGCTCTCCATTGACATTATTGGTGAAGTACGGACCGATGATTCCATCAGACCAATCACCACACCAAACTGTCAATTTAGGTGAATGTAATGGTTTTTCTTGAATAATTTGTGGATTTTCTTCGCACCAGAATCGACAGTTTTGTTTATTTACCGCACCACTCAGATGAAAGTGAGCCTCGTCGGAGAAGATGATTTTCTTAAAAAAAATCGTTATCGTTTTCAAGTTGTTCCAAAGCAAAATCAGCAAATTCACGACGTTTACGGTGGTCCAATGGCTTCAGTTCTTGAGAGAGAACAATTTTATATGGATGCAAACCCAAATCCCTTTTCAAAATCCACCAGATTGTGGTTTGAGACAATCCCAATTGTTGAGAACGTCTTGGAATCGACAAATTGTGGTCTTCAGCAACACTTGCCTGAACGGCAGCAATATTTGCATTACTTCGAGCGGTTCTTTGTCTTATTGGCACTTTAATATTATGTAAAGAAAATGTACGCTCACAATTTTCAACAATTCGACGAATAGCGAGCACACTTGGACGATTATTACGACCATAAAATGGCAAAAGCGCACGAAAAGTTACAATTGGAGAACGATTATTTTGATAATAAAACTGAATAATTTGTAAACGTTGTTCTTGTGTATATCTCTCCATGATGAAATTGTAAACAATACTGAATACAATGAAAAATAAATGACAGATCATGACATATTACAAATCGCCGAAACGTCATTTCAAAATCATATCATCCCTATTGGAAAACCTCATATATATATATATAATAAAAAAGGACATTCATTATTATTAAATATTATTTTCTTACCCGATTTTCTTATGTAAGAAAATAATATTTAATAATAATGAATGTCCTTCTTTTCCAGAAAACAAAGAATATACCTGATTTGCAGGTGATGCTCAGTTAATAGTTATTGACTGAAATTTAATCAAATTAAATAAAAAAAATGAAAATAATTAATAAATTATGTTCTCTATAGAGAATTTTAAAATAAATATATTAATTATATTCAATATACAGAGTGTTTCGAATTCGAGTCTTACCATGAGGTTCTTGCTTATTATAACAGATAGAGGATATGTTTAAATTTGGCACTTTTGCAGAATTTCAAAAAATATTAATATTAATCAGTTTTATTCAGACAACATTACATAAGCTTACACATACATTTATATTCACTTAACAAGAATGAATATTGTGTTAGTCTGTCCGGGCTATCGACCTGGGGTCTTTCTGTCCTGTTTGAATTTACGGTGATTTGCAGTAAAATTATCTGTGCTGGCTAGTTGAAATATCTTGCGATGTTCCAATGATTTCATGAATGTTGATGAACGGAAGGGATATTTAAATTTCGATGGATACAGAGTTTTGTCAGGAGGGATTAGTTATTTTATTTTTTTTTAAATTTAATTTAATTAAATTATAGACAATCGGTGCTTTTCCGTACTGGAAATATTAAGTTTAACGTGAATATTATTAATTATTATCACATTCCTATAGACTGCTTGACTATAATGATAAAAAATAAGGTACACGTTAAACTTTTTTTTTACAGAATAGTACCGATTAAATATTTATTTATTTAATTATTGATGTTACGGACAAATCTTACATAATAATTATACTTTATTGTAACCCTCCTTTATCTTTTAATGTATGGTTAGTATAAAGCAATATGTATTTAAATGGACTTACCGTTAATAAACAATAAACAATAAGTCATATAAGAATAGTAGGAGATAAAATTAACTGAACTTTGCCTACAAATCAGGTATATTTTTTGTTTTACTACTGCAACTTTTGTTGACTAATGTTACGTAGCTACTTTAAAACAAATATCTATTAAAACAACTACTTTTCGGGCCTATACCCCTTCGGACATTGAATAACATAATGGACACTTGCTATTGCATAGCAATAATATATTGTATAATGTAACAATTTTTATATACAAACATCTGTATTCAGACAATATAACAAAATTTTACAATTTATTATAACAATATGTACAATTGTGTTAGTAGTCTGTCATGGGCTATCGACCATAGGTCTTTCTGCCCAACAATTTTCATTATTACAGTACATTATATAAACAATTATATAATGTACTGTTTTTTTAATTAATTTATAATAATGAAAATTGTTGGGCAGAAAGACCTATGGTCGATAGCCCATGACAGACTACTAACACACTAAATAAACCTGTAGTTCTGCACTAATTATAAATCACTAGTGTATTATAACTATCATATTGTTTATTATAAATCACTAGTGTATTATAACCATCATAATGCTTTTGTTATAAAACTTACTTTTACTGTGTGGCGTTTAGCGCGTACGGAAGACGTCTTCTTTTTGTGGGATAAGGTAGGCTTCGCGCTACCTTAACTTTTCGGGAATTCAAATTTGCTGCAACAAAAAAAAAAAACGAAATTGTATTCACCAAATAAATGAGACTAATGAATAATAAAGTACTACACTTTATTATCTCGATAATTATATCATATAATTGGGGCTATTCCGTAGGAAAAATGCTAAAATTAATGTACACGTTCTTTTTTTTATCATTATTTTATTCTGGAATTGGCTATCGACCAGAGGTCTTTCCGCCTATTTTTTTTTCTATTTAGTAATTTTTAATATCACATAATCTCGACACTCAATACGGGTAAAGGAGGATAAGATTAAGAAAGAAAGAATATCACATAATATATTCGAAATACAAACGAACCACTTCGTGCCCCAACTGATCGCGAAATAGTTCGTTTGTATTTCGTGATCAGTTGGGGCACGAAGTAGTTCGTTTGTATTTCGAATATCTTACGAGATATTAAATATTTCTCGACACCCAATACGGGTGAAAGAGGATAAGATTCCGAGATTGTTTCTCAAATTTTCTTTCAGATTCCTTGTAATATACGGCAGAACAGATTTTTACAACTTTCTATTCCACATACCAATATATTGACTAAATCCCCTATTTTTTCGATTTGCTCCCTATATAATACCCTGTTAGAACTGAACTCTAGCGTGGATATCTTTTTAAACTTTTAAACTGTCTAATTTGATAGATATTACAAAACACTTTACATTTTAACTTATTATGAAAAAAATATTTTCTTTATAAAAAATAGGAAAATCTGTTTTAATGTTGCTTTAAGTTTGTTAGCTCGTTTTTGAAGTAATTATATGTATTGTTCATGTGTTTCACTTAAGGGTGCGCTTTAGACGAAAGAGATAGCTATATAAATATTGGCAATCACTAATTCGAATTAGATTGCTGTTATGATCAATGAACAATATTGTATTATACATTAAAGTAATCTTAAAATAAGCAGGAATTTCATCGGATAAATTAAAGATTATTTTAATGTTTAGTTTGTGTGAAAAACAATTATAATAAACAATTGATAAAATTTATAGCAAATTTCAAATTATATTTTCGCTAATAAAAACTTGTGCAATGAAAATTTGAAGGATTTCACTAAATTCTCCATTAAAATAACTTAGCAGACACGACCTATTAATTTCATTATATCTTACAATTTTCTTTTCTAACTTGAACTAGTAAATTGACGTAATACACGAAAATTAACGATTTATTTTTTATTCAGACTGATACTTTATGTTAGGTAGATAAAAAGTGTAAATACATATTCATATTAGTAAATCCAAAAGAGTGGCTCTTTTTTAAACGGTTATTTCCATTTTACTATATAGCTATCTCTTTCTACTAAACCGCAACCTTAATTACTTATGTTTTTGTATTATATGTGTATATTTATTTTTTGTAATATTCATACTTACTTTATAGGAATGCTTACTCATTTTGTGTCTGTATGTAAAATAAATAAATATTACCAAGTAGAAAAAAATATGGGCAGAAAGACTTATGGTCGATAGCCCATGACAGACTACTAACACAATTGTACATAAATTTTATAATAAATTTTGTAAAATTTTGTTGTCATATTGTCTGAATAAAGATAAGAAAAAAAAAGTGTATTATATATACAACAATAGGTGGACAGACCTCTGTTTTTTTAAACATTTTTACTTTAATAGAATAAAAATTTTACATTTCTTGATTGTTAAGGCTTTCACTTGGTTATACATTTTGAGTTTATTAAATAAAACACTTTTTCACTTTGTTTGTATAACTTGTCAAACTCTTAGTTTGATAATGATGCTCTATGCTTCGAAACTATAGTCACTAAAATAAAATAACAAGTTATACAAACAAAGTGAAAAAAAATTTTTAGAAGCAACAAACAAAATAGCATTTTTTTTCTTCAGCAAATAATTTCATTATATACTTTTTAAAGAAATGATTTACCGTAGCAAAAATGTTGTTTTGTTGTTTTTGTATTTTTCGAAAATTCTTATTCAATTAAACTAACAAAAATATTTTAAATATCCCCAACTCGTCACGAAATAATTACTGTGCGTTTTGAATATATTGCGTGATATTAAACTATTCGGGTAAATATTCCGCGACGCCGATAACGCGAATATTTTAATATCATTTTTCGAATAGCTTCCCTCGTTTTTTTGCGTTTTTATTTTCTGTTTTCCACTTAAAGAACGCCGTTAAATGGACAGCGTGGAAATTCTTTCTGTAAATAGGCTCATTTGTTATGCAATCACAACCGCCGCGTCGTGATTCACATTCGCATTTTGTTCAAATCCACAAAAGCGGAAAATCCGCGGTGAAATTTTTCCCCGCGGCGGGAATTTTTTGTCGAATAATTAAAACAATGGATCTTTTTTTTAAGTTGCGAAATTTTTCATACGACGCATTGACGTAATTATATAATTGTTTGTGGTGTCACAATGGGCGTTTTCATTTTCTATTGTGGATTATTCTATTTCGTTATAATGTTGTTTTGTCTGTTGTTAATTTACTTATAATTTTGATAGCAGTTTCGAAAAAAATTAACTTGCTATTATTAATTATTAAACTTTAATGGAGCTCTGCGCTCACTTACACCGAGTATCTCAGAGGTGACAGTGCGTTTTTAATTAGTTTTCAATTTTTAATAAATTTAATTAACAACTTTGCAATAACATAAGGCACAGCTGTACTGACGAGGGATAAAATCCCGAAACACTTGTCTGCAGATAGCTTTATATTACGTAACTTTTATTCTAATTTTCTAATTTTTTAAATTTTTTGTGTTTTGCAGTAAATGTTTTCGATTCAAAAATTGTTGCATTATACAATATGTTATTGTTATGCAACAGCAAATGTCTATTATTAGACATTTGTTAAAGTACTTATGTAGATAAGTAAAATTGTCACAGTAGCTAAAGGGAAAATAATTTATTAATTAATTATTTTCAAATTCTTTTTATTTAATGTATATAAAAGAGTATTTATTCACTCAACCAACTTTTGAAATAGGCAGTTTAATAATGACGACCAACGACAAAATAATTTGCAAAAGAAGATAACGACAAGTAGAAAGACCTACGGATGAACATAAAAATCGATAAAACCAAAGTAATGGCAATAATAGGAGAGAACACAAATATGAACATTAAAGTGGAAAACAAGGAAGTAAAATAATATAAATATGTAGGAGTGATCATACAGGATTCAGGATAACAGGATGCAGATATAAGTAATAGAATAAACCAGACAAACAGACTATACCACACATTAAACAAATATATAACAGAAAAACGAGAAATCAAAAAAGATGAAGAAATAAAAGTATACAAATCTATATACAGTACGGTTTTGATATTTCGAAGCGAAACATGGATATTAAATGAAAAACAAAACAACAAAATAAAACCGGTTGAAATGCAGTATCTTCGAAGAGTATATGGAGTTACAATAATGGACAAGAAATAATACGAGAAAAATTATAAATAAAGAACATAGAACAATACATAGAAGAGAAATAGTTAGGATGGTGGGGACATTTACAAAGAATGGATGAAAACAAACAAGTGAAACAAGTATGGGAAGCAAGAGTACAAGGGAAACAAAAAAGGGTCCGATCAAGAAAGACATGGGATGGAACGATAAACGAAATATTTGAGAAGAGAGAAATCACAAGACAAGAAGCAATAAAATTAGCGAAAGACATGGAAATGATTTATTAGGTCATAGAAAAAACTTGTATAGAAAAGGTAGAAAGGGTCACTGAATATGTATATACAGAGAGGATTTTTTATCAGTATACATTAGGCGAACTATATACCTACAAAAAAACACGAGTCAAACGCATTGAACCGATTAATTTGTGTATGTTTAGTTGCCTATTTGGCATATGTGTTTTCAGTTGGGTGTTATAGGCAACTAAACACACATACACTAACGCATTTGACTCGCGTATTTTGCAGGTATACATAGGGGAAATGTATACTGATAAAAAAAAGCTCTCTGTATATACATATATATATATATATATATATATACAGAGAGATTTTTTTATAAGTATACATTAGGCGAAGTGTATACCTGCAAAAAATGCGAGCTAGCATTGAACCGATTAATGTGTGTATGTTTAGTTGACTATTTGGCATATATGTGTTCAGTTGCGTGTTATAAGCAACTAAACATACATACATTAATGCATTTGACTCGCGTATTTTGCAGGTATACATAGGAGAAATGTATAATGATAAAACAAGCTCTCTGTATATAGAAAGACCTATGGTCGATAGCCGATTGACAAGAAAACTTTACATTTTCAAAATATTTTATATTATTATTATTATTGTAAACTAAAAAAACTTGTCAACAAAGTTGTGTAACTAACTGTAAATGAAAAAGGTTTTGAATTTAAATTGGCTACACTGGAATAAATTTGTCATATAGTTAAGAATATTAAAACTAAAGCCGTGGGTTCTGATAATATCAGTATCTCAATGATAAAATTTTGTGGTCCGTCTTTGATACCTTTCCTTACACAGCAATGTATTGCTACATTAAATAATCTTATTTTCCCAATGCATGGAAGCTCGCAAATATATTACCTATTCTGAAAACAGACTCTCCAATTAACTACAACGATTTTAGATCCGTAAGTGTTTTGCCACTTTTGTCTAAGATGTATATAATTGTATTGTTTGTTGTACATCAATTATGTAGCTTACCATCAATGTTAATTTCTTAGTTTTTATTCGCATTATTGTTATTTTTGCATTTTATTACATTTTACTTTTGCTATTTACGACTATGTAAATAAGATATTTTCTCTGTAATTGAACTGTAGTCTGTTGAGAAAATAAACGATTATTATTATATTGGAGAGGATATTTTACAATCAAATTGTAGAATACGTCGAGACTAATTATTTACTTCCTCCTACTCAATCAGGGTTTAGAGCCAACTACAGCTGTACTATCGCCTTATTAAATGTCTTCAATCATATATCATCATGATGATGATAAAATTCTCTCACGTGTTTAATCCTACTTGATTGTAGTAAAGCCTTTGATACAATTAGACACAATTTACTGACTTTTATATTGCACTACTTCGATTTTTTCCCATACAGCATTTAAGTTGATAGACGTCTACTTGACAAATGGATATCAACGAGTTACTTTGGAGGGTTCCACATCCCATTACATAATGGTCAAATCTGGGGTACCACAAGGGTCAATATTAAGAACTCTACTTTTTTTTATTTATACCTCACAAAGGTCCTAATAAATTGTTCTTTTACCTTATTTGCCGATGATGTGCAATTATTATTCTCTTTTAAACCTAATGATGTTCTGTCAGCAAAATATAAAATCAATTCTGACCTCTCTAGTATCTTAGAACATTTGACTAATATAAATCCGAATAAGTCGACACCCCGACAACAATTGGTAAAAGGGGACATCGATTATATATATATATATATATAATAAGTATATATATATATATATATATATATATATATAATAAGTCGACTGTTATGCTATTTGGATCAACGAATTTTATTCTACGATTTGTGAAGGATCTAATAAAAATAAATCTAAATGGTGTTGCACTTGCTTCTACCGATTCTGCACAAAATTTAGGATCAATTATGGAACAGGGAATTGCGTTTCAAATCACATAAATTTTCAGATCATTTCCTAATTTAAAATTAATATATTCCAGTCGTTACTATTTAAATAAAATATTAAGGAAACAACTTTGTGAAACTCTTGTGTTAAGTCATTTTAACTTACTGATGTATTTTACAATTCATGCATTGACTTTGAAACCAAACGCCGTATTCAGAAAGTCAAAAAGTCGCTTAATTTTTGGTATTCGAAAGTACCATCACATAACAAAAATGTTAACTAAATTAAAATGGCTTAATATAAATAATCGCCGAACTCTGCATTGCTTATCCTTACACATAAACCACCTTATCTTTATAATAGAATTAAATTTCGCTCTGACGTTCATACCATTAACGTGAGATTCAAGAGACTTATCTCACTTTCCCTACATAGAACGGCACTATTTCGGAGATGTTTCTCATATAACAATCCAAAGGAAATTCTTGAAACACCTTTACTTCAAAGCACGTGGACAATACGCTGTCCAAGGCTACAGCTCTTTTGTACTTGAAAGAGAATTTGGCATAATATCGCTACAAAATATAAGACGTATGTCTCAAATTGTTTTTATTTAGAAACTAATTAATTATCAGTTGCAAGATCCATACCTCATATCTAGACTAAACTTTGCTGTTCCCAGGTCATGTAGTAGACATACGAATATTTTTTGTAATAATCGAGCAAATACAACACACTATCTCAACTCACCCATCATGTCTAACTCGATAAACATGCTGCCTCATGATATTTCATATTAATTTATCAAAGCTCACTGCTCATTTGACATCATATTACATTACAATGAAATTAAACAAGGAAAATTTCTGGCAATGATCAATAAAATTCGATCAATCCTTTTTTTCAACTGCAAAAAATACTTACACTGTAAGTTTTTATTTAATCATATTACATGTTAAATAACACATAAAATTTTCAGATTACGCTAGATGTGGTTATTGGTACTCTACACACTAACTATGCTACTTCATGTTTTCATTTAATTTCATCATACTTATTTTTTTTTATGTTAACATCATTGTATTATATTGTAAGTATATCCATTATCTACGTATTGTGTCTATATAATATGCGCTATCATTGTATTTTTCTAGTTTATCCTGCAATTAGATCTTATGAATCTGTTGGATAATAAATAAATAAATAAATAAATAAACATTTATAAAATGTATAATAGTGTCCCATCTGATTAAAAAAAAATCATTGTGGAAGTTCAAACGCCAGATATATCTCAATTTGTTGGATAGCGCAATATATTAATCAATATCCGTTTGTTCTTTGATGTGAAATATTCTCGGGCTCAAGAATCGCTATTGTATATTATTCTAATTATAGCTTAAGTCGAAGAGCAGTTAGATCCGATTGGATTAACTGAACTTCACCTATTTTTTTTTCTATTTTATATCTGTACTCATGTATCTATTATTAATAAAGAAATTTATTATTATTATTATTACAAAAAATATTGAATAAATAATTTGCCAATAAAGATTAGGAATTCGCTAAAAAAAAAACAACAGATAATTGGAATACTTCATTCGGGGCTTTATTCCGTACAGGAAACTTTATGTCTAACGTGTACGTTGTTAATTAATTTTACATTATATGTATACGTATTTATCAAAAAGCTGCTTAGACTGTGGCAATTAAGATAACGTACACGTTAAACCTAACATGCCCCTTACTTAATAGTCCAGATTATTTGATTGAATATTTAAAAGTAGTGAAACATTTTAATAAATTACTTTTTTATATCAAAAAAAGGAGTAAATAGAAAAGAGTATTTATTCACTATGTCATAGTTATTTAAATTACATTCAATAAAAATGATTTAAAAATAATTAATAAATTATTTCCATACGATAGATCCCGAAACACGCGTCCGCAGATGGCCTTATAAAAAACCACATGCCATTATCTCTCTTAATAAACTCTGTAAGAATGTGGATAGATATTAACAACTCCCATAAGAGAGCTTCAAGGTCAATTCGTGACGAACACTCTTAAGGCTGCGATTTTACGCCAGAGCGTGCAGTGGTTTTTACAAAATGTGTGGGTTTATTTTATTCCAACTTTGATTTTTCAACCTAGCGGCGAACATCTGAACTACTAGATACTGTTCCCCAATAAAAATGATGGCGTCGAACTAAATTTGTTCTCATTGACATAGGATTAACGAGTTTACAAAAAATATATTATGAATGTATTTAATATGGATATTTAAGGGGAAGACTTTCCACATCTAGTTGAATGTGTTTAATATATATTAGATATACTTTTGTAAATTAAATTATTCTTTTTTAAATATTTTTTTCTCTTTTTTGTTTTTAAAAAAATTAAATTATCTGATGTTTTTCATCAGTAAATGAGCTTGTATTTAATGTTTTTTTTTGTATTATATTATTAATCCCTTAAAACGGAAACTTATTGAGGATCGCAGCCTTAAAAATTAAATCTGAGAAAAATTAAATGTAAACAACAAAAAATAATGTTACTTTTTTGTTGATTACATTTAATTTTACTCAGATCAAAAAATTGTTGCATGACTGAAACTGGAAAAGTATCATATTTGAAGTATACATAAAAAATGAAAGATTAAATTGATAACCATCCGTTTCTAAACAGATCTGGAGCCGCCGTGGAATAGAATTAATTACTCAGAGCAACATCTCTTCAGTAATTAATTCTACAGCAACTGAAATAATAATAATTGACGTGCAACAGCAGGTGTACATTATGTAATTCAATGTCTGGCGGGATATTTGCCCGGGAAGTAGTTAATTAAGTTATTAGTTACAAAATATCATTTATTTCAACGTTTGCTAATTTTTTTAGTGGATGAATTTAACGTATTAAATTTTTAAGAGCACATTCTTTTTTTTTAATAAATAATAATTTAATGTTATTTTATATAACGTAAGCCAAGATGTCACAGAGCTAAATGTGGAAATAATTTATTATTACTTATTAAAAAAAGGAATGTGCTCTTAAAAATTTAATATGTTAAAATCATTCACTAAAAAAAATTACCAAACATTGAAATAATTGATATTTTCTTATGTGTTTATTGAATGTCGAAAACCGTTTCCGTGAAAACTCGCGTGAACTACTTTGTGTTTCTTCCATCATCGAGAGAATCCGCACCGCGAATTTCTAAAATATTAATAACGAATAATTGCACGCAACTTTCACCCGAGCCTCAATAAATTTATTTATTTACACAAACAACACTTTGCGAATGCGCCAAATGTTGCTCGTAAATGATTTATTGCTATTAATAAATTGAAAAATTCGTTATTATTAATATTTCCATATCTATATTATTTTTAAAACATTAATAACATATTTTTTTAAACTACCAATAATGTATTGTGGTTAAGCACGAGCCTTAAATCCCAGTTTTAAGTGTTTTTTTTTTATGTAAATGCAGGTGATTTACTCTTGACAATACTATATATATATATATATATATATAATCTTTTACCAATTGGTGTCGGGGTTCTCTTGACAATACTATGATTTTTTATGTATTCTATTATAAAAATAGTAATAATAAAAAATGCTGTAAACACCCTTCTGTTACAATTCACCAATTCATCTAAATGAGTGATGAATTGTAACAGAATGACTGTTCAGCTAGCTAGCAGAGTTCTTATTTTATAATCACCATAGATTCACGACAGGGCAGAAAGACCTCCGGTCGATAGCCCATGACAGACTACTAACCCATCAATATGTATTGTAAATATAAATATTTTTAAAGAATTGTAATTCTGCTGTCTGAATAAAGATGTTTGTATTATTAAAAAAATGCTGTAAATTTAACAAATTTACTTAATTGTTCAAGTAAATCTAGTGTTTTTTTTAACTAACTAACCATCTTTATTCAAATGTGTATATGTATGTACAATAATATACAAAAAACAGAATTATATTCTGTAAATGAAACGGCTATTGATTGGAGGTCTTTCAGCCCTGTTTTTTTTTGTTTTACATTATTTTATCTTAAGTATTTTAAAAACGTTTTTTTAATAAATTAAATAAAAAGACTTTGAAAATAATTACTAAATTATTATTTTTTGTGCTACTATGACAATTTGACTTATGTTATATAAGTACCGTAAGTTTTTTAGTGTTATAAGTTTTTGAGAAAAAAATGAAAACAAAGAAATAAAATATTTTATACATAGAACATCTTCTTACAATTACTTTTATATTATGCATTTATATTTAATTGCTATATAATTATTTTTGTTAGTCTGTCTGGGCTATCGACTAACTGTTTTTCTGCCTAAAATATTTTAATCATCCAGACTTAGACAATGACGTTAGCGATCATGACTTTTGAAAAACCGACATGTACTTGACAAAGACAGGCTGAAAGACCCCTGGTCGATAGCCATTTTGTGAATTTTTGTGTTTATTTTTTAATACAACGTATTATTATTTTTATTAATTAAATGTAAATAAATTGTATACAAAATTTCACGAATAAAGATATTTAGTTAGTTATTTTATTTTACATTTATTAATTATTATTATATATAAAATATTTGCAGACAATTTTATATACAATAAATTAACAATATAATTCATCAAGGCATTGCACATGGAACACACTGGTCTGATGATGTTCGAAAAACCGAAATGGCCACCACTAGTTATCCATACGCTAGATGACTGAACGTTTCATTAAATTTAAGGTATAACATTAATAAATGATAGATATTTCAGTCTTACAATTTATTAAATATTATATATTATATAAATATTTCAGTCTTACAATTTAATAAATTGTAAGACTGAAATATCTAACTTATCGAAAACGAGCTACTATTCGTACTATTCGAACAAATAAATATATTTCGAAAAAAACAAAATGATTTCATCTGAAAATCTTGAAATTGTTCAATATGTAACGAAAAATTGGCAAACCTCCGGTTTTCAAGCGGAACACCTTGTATATTATTATTATTATTATACTATATTATATGTTGTTCTTAGAAAAGGGCTATCGACCATCGCTTTTTCTGCCTAAATTATTATTATTATCTAATACTTCATATTCTCCCTCCAGTTGGAACATCGGGGTTAATCTAAGCAGTCGGGCTAGTGCTAAGTTTACTTAGAATGCTATTTTTAATATATCTCTATTGTTTTAAAAATTTCCTCAACATAAAGCATGTTTTTAGGATGATTGTTTTCCGCATATTGATTATTTTCAAATCATGTTTATTTAATTTATTTAAATAACTGTGACCAAGTGAATGAATACTATTTTCTATTTAAGATTATTTATCATTATTATTTTCCAAAGCGAATTCTTTTCAGTCGAATCTGAAAAAAAAATAACCAACCCTACACGTGCGATTTTTGGGTTAGACTCGGTGGATAGAGATGAAGTTAAATAGAAAAGAGAGCTATATGTGAGAATAATTTATTAATTATTTTCAAATCATTTTTATTTAATATATGTTCATCATATCCCATTTATACCGATTATATATTCTTCTGGTTTTATGTGTTTTATCCCAGAAAATTTCTTGTTATGTGGCAAGTTTGGAGAATAACACTTTTTTTGTATAAAATTGCACAGACGGTACGGTAATTAAATGCGTGCTATAATTTTTTTGTAAAATTAATTAATTAATTAACGTGCACGTTAAACGTAACATTTCCCATAGAGAATAACCACGATTATTTTAATAATAATAATAATCGTGAATAACCACGATTATTTAATAATAATAATAATCGTGAATAACCACGATTATTTAATAATAATAATAATCGTGGTTATTCTCTATGGGAAATGTTACGTTTAACGTGCACGTTAATTAATTAATTCACATTTTGTGAATAAACCTCTATTGCAAAAGTTTCTTAGACTGTGATGACCAAAAATTAGGAACACGTTAAACTTAAATAACTAATTATTAAATTTTTAGTTCTATGCTTCGAAAGACTATATCTTTCTTTCTTTCTTAATCTTATCCTCTTTTACCCGTATTGAGTAGAGGGAAACTATAGTCACTAAAATAAAATAGCAAGTTATACAAACAAAGTTGAAAAGTGTTTAAATTTAACAAACTAAAAATGTATAACCAAGTGAAAGCTTTAACAATCAACAAATTTAATTGATAAAAAGCACTAATATCCTTTCTTCACACTTTTATTTTTATTCTATATGTAGATTTCGGACACAATGTGACCATTATCAATGGATTAATACTTAACAAATTACAATGAAATTAAACAAGAAACATTTTTTGGCAATATCAATAAAATTCGATCAATACCTTTTTCCAACTGCAAAGAATACTTACACTGTAAGTTTTACAAACATCTATTGAAACAACTATTGTAAAACTTACAGTGTAAGTATTTTTTGCAGTTGGAAAAAGGGATTGATCGAATTTTATTGATCATTGCAAAAAAATTTTCCTTGTTTAATTTCATTGTAATATTTAAATTACAATGAAATTAAACAAGCTGCAAATGTGTGAATCATCTTTGTTTCGTTTCATTTTATTTAACTTAACAAATTAACTAATTATTTATGTTTTGTATTTATATCGTCCTGTAATTGGGTCTTTTGTTTCCTACTGGGCAGTAAAATTTATTTATTTAACATTTCCCTTACAGAATAGCCTCAAGTATGTCTTTTTATCCGATGTGTTGTTACGTGAAGAGTTTCGAACAATTTTCTTTCTTCTTCGCGCTAATTATTTTTTGTATTTTGACTCTGACAATATTCTTTTATAATGTGTATTATCTTGTGTATTTGCATCATTTATTAAACTATAAACAATTAAAAAAATAAAACACTTTGTATTCCTTTCTTCACTTCTTTAATTTGTACGCTATATGTACACTCCGGGCACTTTGTGTGCATTATGTGTACTTCATACTTTGTTAGTTATTGATAATAGACGCATAGTGTCCGAAATGTACATATAGCGTGCAAATAAACAAGTAAAGAAAGGAATACAAAGTGTTTTTTTTTATTTTGAATTTTCACATTTATATATATATTAAATAAAAATGATTTGAAAATAATTAATAAATTATTTCCACATTTAGCTCTGTGACTTATGACTTACGTTACGTAAATACGTTAAACAAATGCACATTAAAACAACTACTTCCCGGGCAAATACCCACGCCGGACATTGAATTACATAATGTACACCTGCTGTTGCACATCAACAGAATATTGCATAATGCAACAAATTTTGATCCGAGAAAAATTTAATGCAAAAACAAAGAAAAGGAACGTTACTTAATATAAGGCCATCTGCAGACACGTGTTTCGGGATCTATCCCTCGTCAGTACAGCTATGCCTTACATAATTTAAAGATGTTAAAATAAATTAATTAAATTAATTCAAATACAATCAGCAAAATCAAATCAATTATATTGAATCAAATTAAACTAAATCAATTTAATTAATGGTTTTAATATTTAGACATTGGTAGTTCATATTGTATGAAATAAATATGAATAAATTATTAAAAATCAACCAATAGAACACAGATTTTAAATTTTAAATTCTCTTGAAAATGGGCTAATAACCCGAAACTAGTCGAGAATTTAAAGTTATTCAATTTAATCTGTGTTTTATTGGTTGATTTTTAATAATTTATTCATATTTATTTCATAAATCAATTTAAATTATATTAATTATTTTCAAATCATTTTTATTTAATATTTTTAAATAACTGTGAGCAAGTGAATGAATACTCTTTTCTATTTATTTATTTTCTTAATTTATTAAATAATTTGTTTCTTCCTTATTTTTTTTTAACAAAAATACTCACTTATTCCTCAAAATTACTTTTGCCGTCACTTAAATCCAGTTGCGCACCTTCACGAAATGTTTTCCGTAGTTTTTTTTTTTTTTTGAAGCACTAATTTGTCCCTCCTGACGATTTCACTTAATTTTTCGTTTCCTTTTGCGTCGATTAATTTCTTTACTTTTTCGTGACAATTTTTCTTATTATTTACAACAATTTGTGTGTGTGTGTTTTTTTTTTCAATAATTTTGAAGAGGTTTCGAGAGCGCGATCCCTCGCGGAAAACTGCGCCAGCACGGATTCGCGCGCGGACTATCTATAAAAAATCGGCGGGAACGCGTGCGCGCTCGTCCGGAAATTCGCACGCGCGCACTGGTTTAATCCGAGTCACAAGAAAGCTCGATTAACAATAATAATAATAATTTCAGGAAAATAAGCCGTGGAGTTGATGTGATCCCGTGGCTTCTCAAACGCTCGGTTTTGATTTAATCGCGTTACGTACTTTTTCGTTTCGCTGGGCGATTGTCACGTATAAATGGATTTCGTGATCGAGACCAATCGCATTCAGAATGCTGTCACGTTTAATTAATGTTATTGGTGGAACATTTGAACTTGTTAAGATTTGATAACATTTGCATTTCTACTTCTGATAACAAATGGTTTTATACTAAATTATTTTTTTTAAGATTTAAATGTAAAAGTTCATCCAATATAAATAAATAAATATCGTCTACCTTGTAAACCCAAATCGTTGACGATGCCACTTAAAATTAAACAAAGATGGCGCTTGCGTCGTCTTTCATTTGTTATGATTATTATCGGGTATATAACCACAACACAATTTCCGTTCAGTCCTCTTCATTAAAGCATTGCACATGGAACACACTAATCTGATGAGGTTCGAAAAACCGAAATGGCCATTACTAATTATATTTTATTATTATATTTTAATTAAAACACTGTGAAACAATTACACATATTGTAAAAAAATCAGATGTAGAATCAGTAGGTATAAATGCTGAAATTATTTCTAATAAATTAGAAAACCAAAATGAAAAGTCAATAGAAAAACACAAAATATCGAAATTAATTTCGGAATACAATCATTCAAATCAAAATAACATAGCACAAAATATAGAACAAAAAACTATAAATAATATCAAAAACAAGATTAATGATAATAACTTAGTAGTAACTAAAGCCGACAAAGGCAATACAGTAACAATCATAAATAAAACAGAATACATTCAAAAATAGAAAAGTTAATTAATACAGATTATTTTATAAGAATAAAAAATAACCCCACTGATTAATTTCAAAATGACCTAAAAAATGTTTTTAAAAAATGTAATTTTTTATTTAGCGATTTGGATAAATTTAAGTTAGTGAAAATGAATCCTCGTGCTCCTATTTTATACGGTCTACCAAAATTGCACAAAGAGAGCATTCCGTTAAGACCGGTAGTATCGTATATATATATGCGCCAACCTATAATTTATGCAAATGTATTAATAATATCTTACCGCCATTTATAAATTTCAATCCCACATACTCAATTAAAAATATGATAGATTTAGTAAATAAGTTAAAAGATGTAGAAGTTCCGGCAAATGCTAAACTTATATCTTTTGATGTAAAGAGTCTTTTTACCTCAATTCCGGTTAAGGATATAAAAGAAATCCTTGAATTTGAAATCGACAAGACAAGATATATTGAAACAGGAATTAAAAATATTAATAGATATTTGCTTACGACAAAACTATTTTGAATTTGGTAACAATTTTTATAAACAGATGGATTACCAATGGGTTCTCCTCTGTCACCATTACTCTCAGAAATTTTCATGTCACACTTTGAACAAATATTGTTTACCAAATCAGAATGCAAAAATATAAAATTCTGGGCTCGTTATGTTGATGATATATTTCGTATTTGGTCGGGAACCTCGAGGCAAGTGGATAATTTCTTCAAAATTATAAATACTATTAATAGAAACATTCAATTTACGATGGAGATTGAATCCAATAATAGTTTAAATTTTCTAGACCTCACAATTACAAAAACAAATAACAAAAGACTTAGATACAAAATTTATAGGAAGGAAACTTTCACTGATTTAATTATACCAAATTCGTCAAACACAACGAATCAAATAAAACACTCCACTTTTCATGCATTTCTACATAGACTTACACAAATACCATTAGAAAAAACAGACTATGAACAGGAAATTAACATAATTAAAGAAATAGCGATTAATAATGGATATGATAATAAATTAATAGATTCAATAATAAAGAGAAAAAACAAAAACAATTGATGAAATACATATATAACGCTGACATAAAAGAAAAGAAAACATGGAATAAACTACAATATATTAATGGTTTATCACACAAAATTAAAAGAACCTTAAAGGGGAAAGAATTAAATATTATTATGACGAATCCATACAATCTAAAAAGGATATTTGTTAATAATAAACCTATAATTAAGAAAGCGCAAAAATGTGGTGTTTATAAAATAAAATGTGAGATTGCGATGCAATGTATATCGGACAAACTGGACGGAATTTCGGAAAACGAATAAAAGAACACAAAAAATCTATAATAGATAATAAAAAAAAAAACAACGGGGTTCGCGAAACATAGTATCGAATCCAACCATTTTTTCAATCCGGAAGATTCTGAAATATTATATACGGCTAATAAAGGACAGGAATTGAATTTGAGAGAAGGCCTAGAAATCAGCAAGGCAATAAAACGGGGAAAACACCTAGTAAACGAATTCGATGACATCTGGAACTCACCATTTCTTAAGTCCCTTATTACCTGAATAATAATAACACATAAAAAAAATGTATATATATTCATGTAAAATTAATTTTCTGTACACTCCTTGAGAATGACGTGAGTCGAAACTAGTCGGAGGAAATAAAACAATTAGTGAAACAAATCAAGTGTATTTTTCAAACTATTAATATTGTGATCTTGTTTCATCAAGTGATTAATGAGAACCAAATCAAAGATTTAAAATATATCTTAATTAGTTCAAAAATGTTTCACCACGGTTTAAGTGAGAAGTTAATTATTAATAAAATAAATATGCGTTGAAAATTTAGGGGACAAACCTTTTAAAACAGATATTGGATGAAATATATTTTAATTTAATCTTAAAAAATGATTTGTAAAAAAATAATAAAATAAAATATTTAATAAAGAACAAGAACGCTCGATTAATAATAATAATAATAATTTCAGGAAAATAAGCCGTGGAGTTGATGTGATCCCGTGGCTTCTCAAACACTCGGTTTTGATTTAATCACCATTTTTTTTTTCTATTACTTTGTTTTTTGATATTTTATACAATTTATATTTTTCTGCTTTTGTGAAAAGGTTATATCCGTAAACAAGAATAAATAAACCATTATTTCAGTTTATGTACTCAATATTTGTAAAAATGTAATTATCTGAATAAAGATATTTATTTATATATTTATATATATAAAATAAAAATCGACGTGTCAGAGCATTTTTCTGAAATATTTTTATTTACAATTTAATTTTGCTTCCAAAAGTAACGCATAAATTCTATAAAATTGTAAATAAAAATATTTCAGAAAAATGCTCTGACACGTCGATTTTTATTTTTAAATTACTCTCTTGACCTATACTCTTTTGTCCCTAAGGTAATATTTTTGGTTGTTATTTATTAACCGATTTTGAAAATGTCTCTTTTTCGTTGTATTCAGAATGAGACAATCTATAGAGGTATCGCAAGGGGTACTTTGCTATTTGATTTTTTAAAGTTGGGGTTACTATACGGACGAAGGGGGCTGAAAAGTATATGTTAGGACAAAAACAGTGTTTTCACTGTTCGAGGTTTATAGGGCGCTTCGACGGCAAAGGTCATTTGCGCTGTTTTCACTGTTGCTGGGCGTGTTGAAGATGATCATATGTGACATAACACTAAATATGAATGTATTCAGTTCACATGAAATATCGTTTATGATTTTTTCTTTTAATTATTTTTTGTGATTTCAAATTTATTGTTCATAAAAATATTTCCTGTTTTTTTTTATGAACAATAAGACATTTAATTATTACTGTTCATAAAAAAAATATTCGTTTTCTTTTAATGAACAATAACATTAAAACTAATGTTTTTTTAAACGCAACAACAGCCACGAAATATCGCCTGAAAAGTAAAAAACGATTTTGTTGTTATTTAATCACTCTTCCCATAAAAAATCTAAAATCACCGTTTTTCTTACTTACGAAAAAAAATCTATTTCAACCAAATCTTTACAAAACAATCTTAATACTCCAACTGTTTCTTGTTGTTTTCGTTGTTGTTTTTTTTTTTATCACGCATACTAAATACCTTCACAAAATTAAATTTTCTCGCTAATTCCAATAAATTACTCCCACAGCCTCCTTTTTTCTGTTAATTATTATAATTCAAAATTAATTCCGCGTATTCCGGCGAAAGTTCAAAACCCGTATGAATTATTTATATTATTTCCGTGATTCCCCAGCAGCGCAGACCCGAATCATAACCCAAAAAAGAAATAACAACAAATCCCGCGGATTTCCCCACAAGCTCGCTCCTCCACTCCGGCGAAACGTGTACATTCACCTTCACACCGAATAAACAATAATAACAACAATCATTAAAAACAAAAAACGCTTTTAGTCCGCACGAATAATGCTAATCACGTTTTTTTTTATTCTTTTATAATAAGTTTGGATAAAGCGAGAAATTGTAAATAATATTTTTTTACGCGCGAGATGAAACAATCGACAGGTTTAATTGTGTTTCGCACTTCTGTGATGGGAATAATAAAAATTGACTTTGAAAAATATTTTTATAAGAATAAGAATGATAAGGCGGAACGGTAGTATTGTTACGCACGTTATTTTCGCTGGGCAACCAGTTTATCTCGTATTGCATTAGCGCTGGACACGTTATAAATATTATGTAAATTATTTTGAGCAATTTAAAATACAAACAGGAAAAAAAAAGCAAGCAAAATCGGTGCAGTTATTTCACTCACGCGCTCTCGATGTACAAGAACTATAGTAATAAAACGCGATTATGTAATGGAGCAAAATCATATTTCACGTTATGTCATGTGTGACGAATCTGATTGGTCAGCTATGGAAATAGCTGTCAATTAAATTAAATATTCTATTTGATTAAGACTTTACAGAAAATACTTGATTTTACAATCAAGAATACCTTTCTTCATGCAACGATTGTAAAATTTAATTAAACTAAATATTCTATTTGATTAAGACTTTAGAGAAAATACTTGATTTTACAATTTTCTTCATGCAGCGATTGTAAAATTTTCAGCGATTTATCAAACGTTAAAAGTTAGATTACGAGATATAATTGCAAATTAAATTAAATATTTATTTATTCTTCATGCAACGATTTTAAAATCAAGTATTTTCTCTAAAGCCTTAATTAAATAGAATATTTAATTTAATTGATAGCTGTTAATTATATCGTAATCTAATTTTTAACGTTTGATAAATCGCTGAAAATACAACTCACAAGTTATTTATCTGATAGAACTCAATGTGTTCGTGTGGGGTCGTGTAAGTCGAATTACATTAACGTCACTTCCGGTGTACCTCAGGGATCTCACTACGGGCCAGTGTTATTCTTACTACTATTACTACAATATCTTTATTCAAAGTTATTTGTTTTACATATATTTACAATATATTATGGTATATTGGTTTCTTTCTTGCTTGCTTGAACAGGCTATCGACCTATGGTCTTTCCGCCAATGTTATTATTATTATTTGTGAATGATATTAATGTGAGGATTAAATTTAGCAAATTTCTCCTGTATGCTGATGATTTGAAATTATTTAGAGAAGTTAGATCATTCGAAGATCAGAAATTGCTGCAATTAGACTTGGACAGTATTGCTGAATGGTGCGATGTTAATAATCTACACTTAAATATCAAAAAGTGTTTTCAGATATCATTTTGTCGTAGTACCAGAATAAAGTATTTATATAATATTAACAATAATCTTTGCAACAGAAATTATGGACTTGGGCGTTATGTTCACTTCAAAACTTGAATTTAATAAGCACATAAACAACGTATGTAATTTATCTTTGAAAATGTTAGGATTTATTAATAGATTTACATTGGATTTCAGTGTTTCCACCTTGGAAATGCTATACCTCGCACTTGTGCGGCCGCATATTGAATATGCGTCTGTACTACTTCGCACTAACTTCAATTCAGCGTCTGGAATTTGTTCAAAGTCGATTTTAAGACTTATTTATTGTAGATTGGGTGGGCAGATTATCAACTTTAGCCACAGTTCCATGCTAAGTCAGCTTAACATTCAATCTCTGGGAGACAGGAGAGTTTTACTTGATTTATGTTTTCTGCATAAGCTAATTAATGGATTCATTGAAAGCCAAGAATTAATAAGTAGGTTAAGTTTTAATATTCCACGAAGGATTAGTTGTAGATACAAGCCATTATTTCGTTTGTCTTTCCACCCTACAAACTACGGTATGCATAATCCTATTGATAGACTTAAGCGCTACGCAAATAATTTGCAAAATAATACCAATTTCAAATTATTTGCCTCTTCTACGTCATTGTTTAAACATAGTCTCCGCCGTATTTGCCTCTCTGATATCGATGGATAAGTTAAGTTATTAATATAAACGTTTTTTGTTTTTTTTAATTATGTATTCTATTAATGATCAATTTATTATTTACTATTAATATAGGGTGATCTCGTTAATTATTGATTTATTGTTAAATGATTTTTTGTTAATGTTTGTTAGTTACATTATGTATTTGTATTTCTACACTATTTGTAATTTTGTAATATAATTGTGTTCAAACGATTTTTTTTCCGCTAATAAAGATTTATTATTATTATTTATTCAATAGGAGTTTGGTTGTTTGAGTTACGTAAAGATTTTAACTAAACATTGAATGAAAACACTAACATGTACTTAAGAATATTCTAAATATTATACATATTTAATCTTTGAATGAAATACTTCACAATATTTTAAATATTGCGAAGAAAGTGTTAGTGTTTTCATACGACTCTGAGCTTAATTCGTAGATATAGAATGGTTTAATCCTTGGGTAAAATGGATTAGGTTGAATAAACATAGATTCAACTTAATCCATTTTACCCAAGGATTAAACCATTCTATATCTACGAATTAAGCTCAAATTTTACAATCCGCAAGTAAGGCGTAAGTAAGGTGTTCGCGGAATAAAAATTCAGTTGGCAGCACTGTCTCATTCATAATCAAATGGAGAGAATCATAGACGTTATTTTTATTCCGCGAATACGTTACTTACACCTTATTTGCGGATTGTAAAATTGGGACTTAATGAAAGAGTTATTTCAAATAATTTAAATAAAAGGAATTTTAAAAATAATTAATCAATTTTTCTTCAGCCACTGTGACAATTTGACTTACGTTACGTAGTTATTACACTGTAGTTTTAACAATATTTAATATTTTTTGGGCTTCTAATGAAAATAATCTATACTGAAGCAGCAACGATTATACCAGTGAAAAGTTAGAGGGGCTGTAGGGTCAGTTGGGACTAGTTCGGATTTACAGAAAAAAATGGGTGTGAGGGTAGGGATAACTTTTATTAGAATAGAATTGATTCTATTCTAATAAAAGTTATCCCCAAGTTATCCCCAATTGATTAATTATTTTTAAAATTCCTTTTATTTAAATTATTTGAAATAACTCTTCCATTAAGTCCCAATTTTAAAATAAAGACTTATTTTATTCTAATAGAATAAGTCTTTATTTTCAGAGTGTCATATTTTCAAATAAAATAACAAAATGAAAATAGCGTCAAGCGTTTATTTAAATCGCCCGGGGCCTAGGTCTGTGACTGACCAGTACCATTAGTTATTCGAATAACAAGCTAAATTACACGCATGCAAATACAACTTATATGGATGAAGGATCTCGCGGTCGATGGTCAATTCGGTAACACTTACAATCAATACACTTAATACATTCTATTTTTGGAGTACTTACAAAAATATATGTACCTAGAAAAAAAAAAATCCAGATAGCCATTGCCCTAATGTAGCTTCGCCTATGGTGGTAATGTATGGATAAGAGAGGTGGCTAAACCAGATTCAAGGTAACTCTAAGAGTGGGGTTTTGGAATGTTTCGGGGATAAAATCGAAGTGTAGCGGCGAAAGATGACAAAAAGAGTTTGAAGAATTGACGAAAGAAAAGGACATGGTAGGACTAGTGGAAACATGTTTCGTAGGAGAGGAGTGGAAAGAGACGAAGATATTATTACCTACAGATTTCAGATGGTCGATGCAAGAGGCGAAGAAGGAGGCAGCAAAATGAAGGGCTCTTTCTTTCAATGAAAAAACGGCGAAGGTCGATAGAAGTGGAGGAGTGCTGTGAAAGCGTCATGTAGATGAAATGCAATAAGAATGGATATTAATTCAGGATGATTTAATTGAAATTAAAACACTTGGTTTGTTTCACTTATTTATATTTTCTCCAACTAGTTTCGACCATTGGTCATCTTCCTCCCTTGGAGAAAATATAAATAAGTGAAACAAACCAAGTGATTTAATTTCAATTAAATCATTCTGAACTAATTCAAAAATGTTTCACCACGGGTTAAGTGAGAAATTAATTAATCATAAAGAGTGGATATCATGTGGAGGTCGGGGTGATATATCTTAATAGAAACTGACAAGATATACAAAAGGACATTGAAAGGAAAGTGAAGGAAGACGGAAGATGGGACTCGCCAAAGCCATTCATAAGGAGGTCTGTTGTTAGATTCGTTTGTCCTTGAAGAAATACCTTCACCTGTCTAAGCCCTGGTGTACTCGTCCACTAGAATTGTGCCCGTGTTTCCATTCATTTTTTTATGGATTGTCTAACTGATGTTTTGTCCTGTGGTAACGCAGAATTGTTGTGAAAGCGTTATGTAGATGAAATGCAATAAAAATGGATGTCATGTGGAGGTCAGGGTGATATATGTTAATAAAAACTGGCAAGATATACAAAAGGACATTGAAGGGAAAGTGAAGGAAGACGAAAGATGGGGCTCGTCAAAGCCATTCATAAGGAGGTCTATTGTTAGATTCATTCATCCTTAAAGAAATACCTTGCCCGTCTAAGCCCTGATGTACTCGTCCACTAGGATTGTGCCAGTGTTTCCATTCATTTTTTATGGATTGACTAACCGATGTTTTGTCCTGTGAAAACGCAAAAACATCAGTTATTTTTATGGATTGTCTAACTGATGTTTTTTTGCGTTACCACAGAACAAAACATCAGTTAGACAATCTATAAAAAAAATGAGTGGACACAATCCTAGTGGACGAGTATACCAGGGCTTAGACAGGTGAAGGTATTTCTTCAAGGACGAACGAATCTAACAACAGACCTCCTTAGGCAAGACAGGAAAGTGGTTAAAACATTAGTATGTCTACTGACAGAACACTTCAGGCTAAACAAGCATTTGTGCAAATTAGGTCTATCAGAAGGTGCGATCTGCAGATTCTGTGAAGAGGAGGAGGAAGACCCCCTTCACATTATGTGCCCTATCAAGCACTAGATACCTACAGATAGGGGATACAAGACCTAGCCCAGAAAGGTAACCTCAAGGCTCACTGTCAGGGTTAATAAGGCTTCAAGGCAGAAAGACCGATGGTTGATATAGTATAAGAATTATATTGTTAATTTATTGTATATAAAATTGTCTTAGGCAGAAATTAAGTATAGGGCTTATCAAGGAGGCGAAGCTAGAGCTAGTCATCTGAGATATATGGCAACCACAATAGATCTGAAATGTATTTAATTAAATTCATTTTATACATTTCTCGGATATTTGTGTGTGTGTTTTTGTGTGTATAGTCAACAATAATACGAATAAAAAAATGTATATTCGAAAGCTGTGAAGGTAGGAGTATAAAATAAATTATTTATTTCTACAATACTGTATCAATATACAAATATAAAAAAAAGTGCTAGTGCCTCATTTCACTGGTCGCGATAGTAAAGGTCAAGGGTCCATCCAATCAATATATATATTCAATCCTTGTCTAATCGAAGGGACGCCAATAGTGCTTTATTTATGTACAAGTTGTTAAATAATAAGATTGACTGTGCTGAATTACTGTCTCAAGTGAAATTATATGTTTCAAGACTCTCTTCTCGTAACAATATTACATTTTATGTACCTGTCGCTAAAACCAATGTCCTTCGTAAGGCTCCTCTTTTTCATTTGAGCAAAAATGCTAATCGTTTGTTTGATGACATTTTTTTCTCACCAGAAATGAGACAGTGATTTAGCATTGTCTGCGAAATCATTAATTTTGTATGTATTATATAATTACTATTATTATTATTACTTATAAGTTTTTTTATAACATTGTCCTGTAATTGGTTCAGCTGTTGGGCAATAAAGTTATTATTATTATTAATATATATTTTATTTATTTATTTAATCGGCCGAAAAATGTCTAGCGCGTCTTTAAGGCATGAATGGGGGAGTGGTGGGGCGGCATAAATTATGGACGGGAATTCATTGAAAGGACATCCCAGGATAAATTAAAGAACAGAGAGGATAAACTGATGGGGGAAGGGATGGGATGTATTGAACGAAAGAAGACTGAGATCGAAAGAGGGCGTATTTAGGATATCAGGGAGGGTCAGTTATAGACTACATAGAGACGAGGGGGCTAGGGAGGGATGTAATTAGAAAAATGGAAGTGGAGGAAGTATTAAGATCTGACCACATTCCATTGATGGTGGAAAGTAGAAGGTCCACCATCAATGGAAAGTAGCCCGAACCTAATTCTTCCTTCACTTCCTTTTTTCTAATTATATCCTTCCCATTCCCCTCGTCACTATATAGTCTATAATTAACTCTCCCTGATATCCTAAATATGTCCTCTTTCCATCCCAGTCTTCTTGCGAGGGGGAAAGGGAGGGATATAATTAGAAAAATGGAAGTGGAGGAAGCATTAGGTTAGGACTACTTTCCATTGATGGTGAACCTTCTCCTTTCCACCATGACGAGGGGAATGGGAGGGATGTAATTAGAAAAATGGAAGTGGAGGAAGTATTAAGATCTGACCACTTTCCATAAATGGTGGAAAGTAGAAGATCCACCATCAATGGAAAGTAGCCCGAACCTAATACTTCCTTCACTTCCATTTTTCTAATTATATCCTTCCCATTCTCCTCGTCACTATATAGCCTATAATTAACTCTCCCCCTGATATCCTAAATATGTCCTTTTTCCATCCTAGTCTCCTTCCGAGGGGGATAGGGAGGGATATAGTTAGAAAAAATGGAAGTGGAGGAAGTATTAGGGTCGGATTACTTTCCATTGATGGTGGATCTTCTCCTTTATTTTACTTCCCATAGTTCCAATTTCCACCATCAATAGAAAGTGGTCCAATCCTAATACTATCTCCACTTCCATTTTTTCTAATTACATCCCTCTTTATCCCCTTTGTCATAATATAGTCTATAACTGACCCTCCCTGATATCCTAAATACGTCCTCTTTCCATGCCAGTATCCTTCCGAGCGCGATAGGGAGGAACTATTAATTAGAAAAAATGGAAGTGGAGGAAGTATTAGAGCCGGATCACTTTCCAATGATGGTGGAAATTGGAATAATGGGAAATTAAGAGCAATGAGAAGGTCCAGGGGGAGTGGAAAGTAGCAGACGGTGTGAAAGATATTGAAGTTATGGATGAACGCATGAGGAAGGTTAATTGGGAGGAAGTGGAAACGATGGAGGAGATGGATTATGGAATGTAGGTATAAAAGACGAAAGAGAAAAGCAAATGGATGCCTACGATTCGACGAAGAATGCATACGAACGAAGAGGAAAATAAGAAGCGCGGTCGGATGTAGAAATTAGGAAATGGCAGTAGAAAGGAGGCGATGGAGGCGAGGAATTATTATGACAAAATATGTAAGGAGAAAAAGTTGAGGACGGTAAAACGAATAGCTCAAGAGCCACAGAAGTGTAGAAGCAGAATGTAGAGAGTAATGAAAAGAAGAAAGAGTGGAGGAGAGGTAGGGGTGTCACTAGAGGAATGTACAAGAAGATCCTCCGCAATATGCGGAGAACCGAGTATGGTGGGAAAAAACAGCAGGTAGGGGAGGTAGTGTGTTTCACGTACGAAGAAGTCGAAAGAGCTTTCGAAGAGGTGAAGATTGGGAAAGTAGCTGGAATGGATGGAATTAAGGGTGCGGTTTAGACGAAAGAGATAGCTATATAAATATTGGCAATCACTAATTCGAGTTAGATTGCTGTTTTGATCAATGAACAATATTGTATTATACATTAAAGTAATCTTAAAATAAGCAGGATTTTCATCAGATGAATCATTTTAATCTTTAGTTTGTATGAAAAACAATTATGAAAAACAATGAAAATTCATGAAATTTATAGAAAATTTCAAATTATATTTTTGCTAATAAAAACTTGTGCAATGAAAATTTAAAGGATTTCACTAAATTCTGCATACAAATAACTTAGCAGACATGACCTAATAATTTCATTAAATCTTAAAATTTTCTTTTCTAATTTGAACTAGTAATTTGACGTAATACACGAAAATTAACGATTTATTTTTTATTTAGACCGATACTTTATATTTGGTTGATAAAAAATGTAAATACATATTGATAATATTTAATTCAAAAGAATAGCTCTTTTTTCAAACGATTATTTCCATTTTACTATATACCTATCTCTTTCTATTAAACCGCAACCTTAAGGCAGAGATGTGGAAGCTCAAACATTAGTAAATAAACTTTATTAGCATTTTTCAAATAAATACTATTTCTTCATAGGTTACGTTTTTTTTTGCTACTACTCACACATGGATATCCAATAATCCAGTCTTTCTTTCTTAATCTTATCCTCTTTTACCCGTATTGGGTGTCGAGCAATAATCCAGTAATATTCGTAAATTCGTAATTTCTAATTTGGGAGACAATCACTCCATTCATACAACGACTAACCCAATCCTGGAATTGAACTATCACCTCGGTGGTGGTAGTTCGATTTTTTGGATAAACAAAATTTTATTCAGTATCCTCAATTTTATATTCTTAAAACGAAGGAAGTAATAATGTGAGAATTTTCCATTCAATCATTTTAAATGTGTGGGTTATTATAAAGTACGTGTCACAACAAAAAACATTACAAAATCTACGAAGTAAAAAAAACCTGTTATCGTCGTTGGATAACACATTTTGAACACAATCAAAATAATTTTGCGCACTTTCATTACCCATAAAAAGCAACCGGTCCCGCGCAACAACATCCAAACACGAAAATTAAAGACGATACGCCTCTGTCGAAATTCCCAAATCGAATTGAGACGACCGCTCATCTCGCTTACATTTGTACACAACTCAATTTTTCGCATTCCATTTTATTTTTATTATTCATTCCATTTGCAACAATTACGACAGGTGTTGTGAGTGTATGTTTTTTTTTGGTGTTCATTTTAGGACGGACCGGTCCACGCCGTTCTTTTCGCTCGTCCGCCCGTTGGTTTATTCCTTTTTCGACTAGTTTGGGCCGGGCCGTAAAATTTGCGAAAAGGTGAGGTACGGTCACCTTGAGATCGTTTCTCGTCTCAGTTTTTTTTTTTTTTTGGCGAGCTTTCGTACTGTCGATTTGTGTGGTGTAATCGTTTATAATGGTGCGTCAATTTGCTAAATTCCGCACCGGGAGTTTTTCGAAAAAAAGAAATGTCGACACATTGAAGTTCGGTAATATAAGAAAAGTCGGTATTTTGTAACAGATGATACAGTTCAAATTTACCTTCCTCAGTTATAGGTCGAATAGTACGAACAACAGTTATTTTTTCTTGGATTTTCGTATTCTTAACCATCATGTGATCAGACAAACATGAATCAATGGGGAAAATCAATACATATCATTTTCAAGTACGTTTGTAAAAACGTTGTTCAGACAATTTTTCAGTCTAGTATTGAATGCAGCCCTTTTATATAACCGAAACGATTTGAATTTGGGATTCACGGAGTTATTTCGGGGGATGCAGAATTGGGAAAGAATTTCGAAGTTTAGTTCGTTTTGGGAGAATCTTTTGAATATGTAAAGAATGCCTTCATGGATGGGAGTAACTTTGGTCCGGCTATAGAGGAGGGTATTTGACGGATTATGGAGCGGATTAAGTGGGTGTCGGATGTTGGTAAGAGATCTAAGGGATGCACGTTCGCAGACTTCTATATTATGAAGTGTAGGTTTGGGAGAAGTCGTGAAGAGGTTGGAGCTGAAGTCTAACAGAAGTCTGCATATCATCTTGTAGATTTTAACTTACCGAAATCTAGGCATCTCAATAGAAAATGTATTGAGAAGCCTAGATTTCGGTAAGTTAAACTACGGAAGTGTTTAGCCCAAATCGTTGACGATACTACTTGAAATTAGGCAAAAGGTGGCGCTTGCATCGTCTTTAATTTGTTAGTGATTTTGTTTTTTATTTTTGAGGAATATTTTTTCATTGCTAGCAATTTTTCTTTGTTTATTTATTGTAATTTCAGAGATATTATGTAGTGTAATTAAGTGTGCCGTTTAGAGGAAAGAGATAGCTATATAAATATTGGCAATCACTAATTCAAGTTAGATTGCTGTTGTGATCAATGAACAATATTGTATTATACATTAAAGTAATCTTAAAATAAGCAAGAACTTCATCATATGAATTAAAAATTATTTTAATGTTTAGTTTGTGTTAAAAACAATTATGAAAAACAATGAAATTTGATCAAATTTATAGCAAATTTCAAATTATATTTTTGCTAATAAAAACTTGTGCAATGAAAATTTAAAGGATTTCACTAAATTCTGCATTCAAATAATTTAGCAGACATGACCTATTAATTTCATTATATCTTACAATTTTCTTTTCTAATTTGAACTAGTAAATTGACGTAATACACGAAAATTAACGATTTATTTTTTTATTTAGACTGATATTTTATACTTTGTAGATAAAAAATGTAAATACATATTCATATATTAAATCCAAAAGAATGGCTCTTTTTTCAAACGATTATTTCCATTTTACTATATAAATATCTCTTTCTACTAAACCGCAACCTTAAGGAAAACAAACTTCCACGAAGTGAATCATTCCGATTGTTAAAAATAATAATTATATCAGAACCCTTTATGAACGCATAATAGCAAAACCGTGCTTAAACAAATTAATCCGCGCACACTAATAAAACCAACAAACGTTACTAATTTCTTTACACGGCAAACAATGCTTCCATTTATGATATAATTACTAACACACGAGAATAAAGACAAACACCCACGTACGAGATAAACCCCGCCGTATTTACTCGGTCGTAAAAGAAAAAAATACACCTCTGTGAGGAATTTAAATAGATTACGCGCGGATTTTTCGCATTCACCCCGCATTTAAAGCAAATACATACAACGACAAAAATATCTTAATCTAAGTGCAAATCCCAGAAATTTGCGCGCATATTAAATTACGCCGCGGATTTGTAATAGTTTAATACTGAATTATTTATGAGCTTCGGGTGTTGATTTACAATGGCTCGTGTCTAAGCCGGTGTTTTAGACTGGCGAATTTGTTATCATCCCGGATTTTTTTGGGAAGGTTTGTTTTTTATTTGCATTGCGAATTTAGTGCGTAAATATTGTAAACTATCAGAAATTAAACAGGAAATAAAATGAAATTATTACACATTCAAAATCTTTGAAATAATGGAAATATTTCAATTATTTATTTGAACTATTTTAAAGTCTGCAAAATTATAATAATAAAAATATATTCAATTTTAAGTGATTTTTATGATTTTATGAAATAAATATGAATAAATTATTAAAAAAAAACAACCAATAAAATACAAATTAGATTGAATAATTTTAAATTCTCGAGTTTCGGGTTATTAGCCCATTTTCAAGAGAATTTAAAATTTGTTATTTTTCGAGATATTTTAAATTCTCTTGAAAATGGGCTAATAACCCGAAACTAGTCGAGAATTTAAAGTTATTCAATCTAATCTGTGTTTTATTGGTTGTTTTTTTAATAATTTATTCATATTTATTTCATACAATATGAACTACCAATGTCTAAATATTAAAACCATTAATTTTATGATTTTGTTTTCTATTTCGTGTTCAAAATGAATCAAAATTAAATTATTGCAGAATATGGCAGAATAATGGCACAATAGATCTCATTGGTCGCGGTGCAGGAATTTTGAACATCCATCATTGTCCTTACCTTAAAAAAAATCACGCCAAACTACGGACCCATTAATCTAATCCCCTCCATCAGCAAGATCCTGGAAATAATCATAAAAAAAAACTAACCACCTTCCTAGACTCACACAATATATTCCCCAACAATTTGGCTTTAGATTAATAATTTTGAACTATCGAACCACTTGAGAAAAATTTGATTTATTTGTGATGATTTATGTAAATGCTTATCATTTCGCAGAAAGGAGATTTCCGTAAAATAAATAAATTAAATTAAATTAGATCAGAACAATCCATTTCTCTACAACTCCTCTGTGTGATTGATACAATAAAACATTATCATGATGGACACATCGCCATTTTACTTTCCCCGGATCCCTGTCCAAGGGAAAGTATTGTGATCGTGAAAATTTTCGAACCGCCAATTTCAACAAATATGCACGTTTTGAGGTCCCATGAGTCCATTCCATCGAGTTTTGAAAAATGTCTGTGTGTGTGTCTGTGGATTAAGCCCAAACTTTATATCTAAGCTTTTCATAACAGTGGAATGATCTGAAAAGCTTTTGGTCAAAATCAAAATTCATTAAGTGCAACTTTACTCTTTGCAATTTTTCATTTTTTTAATTCGGATAGAAAAATGTTTCAAATAAAAGTTTTAGATCTTGGAAAATAAATAATTTCTGTTATAAAACTTTTATTGTAGGACCTCCGCTTTTCGTTTTATAATCGTTTACCTGATAAATTCCTTTAGAGATTTTATTTATTGAAATTATTATTTTAATGACAAATAAAACGTCAAAGTGCCGTCATATTCAGCACATTCGCAAAGTTTGAAAAAATGAAGAAGAGTGTGGAGTAATTATTTAAACCCATTGTAAGGTAAGAAATAACACACTTAATTATAATATTCTTCTAAATACTCGGTTTTAACTTTGAAAGACAACAATCAATTTTTTCTATTAATCATTTTGCTTTCCTATTAAATTTTCAATCAGAAACTTATTTGTCCGTATTCACCGGGGAAAGTACCATAATGGACACATCACCATTTTTTATTTCACGAGTTGTTCTGTATTCATCCTTTAATTGTATTATCAAGATCTTATAATTCTGATTTTCTTAAGCGACCTTCGTCGAAAATTAATTCAGTGTGTGAGTTTATTTTGTTGGAAACATCGAAAGCTCTTGAATTTCTAACGCATTCACAAAAAATATCTTGAATTTCCGGCACCTTCAGCAGAAGCTAGCTCTTTAATTTTCAACAGCCTTATCAAAACCTCTTGATTTTCCAATAGTTTCATCAAAAGTCTTTGAATTTCAAAAATCCTCCTCAGATGTTTTTAAATCTTGAATACTTTCATAAAAACCTTCTAAATTTCGATGCATCATAATTTTGGCATCTATTTTGACTTGACCTTCCATTTTCCCAAAAATTACTTTTCTCGAACTTCTGACGTTGAGTAACAAGTTCGAGAAAAGTGCTTCCTCAGGTACTCATCAAGTATCCGCATCTCCTTATTAAAATCAAGGAATCTTCTCTCTTCCGAATCGTTTTCCTCTTTAAATAAAATCTTTCGTGATCTCACACGACAAGGCTATTATCGATCTTTCGTCGAGGAAGTTGAGCGGTCTTTCAGTGATTGTCTCTGTTCTGCTTCCTGATTGCTCAAAAACGCGCGTTCTGTCGAGTTGATTCAGTTCTCTTTTTCTTTGAGGAGGTGCCTTATGATTTCCATTGCGTCAGCAATGTCAGTCAAAAAGGATTGACAAAATTCTGAGCACTTTAAACTAAGCTCAGTCAGTCCAAGTTTTTATTAAGCTCGCTTCGTTCGCAATCCTGACACCTAAACTCAGCCAGTCCAGGCTTTTTATTGAGCTCGCTTCGCTCGCAATCCTGACACCTAAGCTCAGCCAGTCCAGACTTTTTATTGAGCTCGCTTCGCTCGCAATCCTGACACCTAAGCTCAGCCAGTCCAGACTTTTTATTGAGCTCGCTTCGCTCGCAATCCTGACATCTAAGCTCAGCCAGTCCAGAGCTTTAATAGAGCTTCGCTTCGCTCGCAATCATGACATCTAAGCTCAGTCAGTCCAGGTTTTTTATTGAGCTCGCTT
Organism: Philonthus spinipes; assembly: GCA_963082785.1. Classification (NCBI taxonomy): domain Eukaryota; kingdom Metazoa; phylum Arthropoda; class Insecta; order Coleoptera; family Staphylinidae; genus Philonthus; species Philonthus spinipes. Next base: position 20,587,296 of record OY720314.1, read on the forward strand.
CGCTCGCAATCTTGACAACTAAGCTCAGCCAGTCCAGGCTTTTTATTGAGCTCGATTCGCTCGCAATCCTAACACCTAAGCTCAGCCAGTCCAGGCTTTTTATTGAGCTCGCTTCGCTCGCGTCAGCTTCCACTTTTGTTACAATTAATTTAATAGATATGTTATACAACAGCTAATATCTATTATTAGACATTTGTTAAAGTAACATAAGTCATAATGTGCCCAGACTATTCTCTAGATATAAGCAAACACTACATGTTTTCTCCATTATATAAAATGATACGGAATTATCATGAAATCCAATGTTTTGTCGACATTTTTACACGCTGTATAAAACAATTTATGTTTGACATTAGCGAATGTGTGTTCTGAATTCATTATATACCTGTACTCACACTGTAAAACTATATTTAGTTTAGTTTATACATATATATTTCTTTGTAATTAGGCTCTGCTTGTTGAGAAATAAACTATTATTATAATGTCACAGTAGCTAAAGGGAAAATAATTTATTAATTAATTAATTATTTTCAAATTATTTTCATTTAATTTAAATATTAGTATTGTTCATTGTTAATATTATAATTATATATCAGTTAGAATATTATTTATATATATATTTATAATATCTATATTTATAGCATGTTTTTTAAAAAAAGGAGATTCCATAAGTTAATGTATTATTATTATTATTAAACGCTTCCATTGTGTTCAAATAATTTAATATTTAAACAATTGAAATTCGCGTTAAAAATGATTTACCATTTTCTTTGTCTCTTGGTTGAATTTAATTTACATTTTGCATATTTATTATAAGCGGAATCTAATTGCTTTTATTAACATAAACACACATATTTACTTTTTATAACAATTAAATACTAAGCATTTTAAAAAGAATTTCAAGAATGTATTCCGTTGAAGAGAAAAGAGATGAAATCATATAAAACGAATTTGAAAACAATTAATTTACTCAACTGAATAAGTAATTAATTATAATATGTTCTTTTCAATATTAACAAATTTAGGGTGTGTTTGTTGCTCACATTTGTAACCCTGTTTCAACAAACGGGGAGTTTTATTGCCGAATTTTTGAGAAGTTGGCAATCGATTGTCAAAGTGACATAGAAATCATAACTTGTTCAAATAATTCAGAAATGGGCAGAAAGACCTCAAGTCGATAGCCGATGACAGACAGATGACAGATTTATATTTACAATACATATTGATGTAGTAGTATCTGAATATTTTTGTGTTTAACTTGTTGTGCTTTGTAAGAGCACTTAGTTGTTACGACTTTGGGAAAATAACAAGATGGACAGTTTTTTGGTTAGAGCTTCTTTATTTTTTCATGGCTGTACAAGTCATCACAATTTTAAGGTTATGATAAACCACGTGGAAAATACAACCCAATATGCAAAACGTGTTAGAGGGCGCAAGCATCCTCGGTCTCGTTGTCCAACCGCATTTCCACGAATATCGTTCCGATGGGCTGCGAATCAACCGTTAAAATTTCTCCAAACGAGGAATCGGCACGTAGGCAGTAATTTTTGTAAAATTACATGCCAAACCCGAACAGTATCAATATGTATTGTTTATATATAATTTAAAATCCCCATCTACCATAATGGATATGTATTGTAAATATAAATATTTGTAAAGAATTGTAATTCTGCTCCCTGAATAATAATAATTGTATAATTTAGAACTATCTCAAAATAAAAACACACCAATAAGCAGATTTTGAATTGAAGTATTCGTTATTTAATCAGTGATTATTATCCAAAAATAGTTTAATTTATTTATAATAATTAAATAACGCTTAATTAAATATAAGTTTCGTGAAGATTTCCAAGTTATATAAAAACTCTTTGTTCACTTTTCTTCACAGGTATTTTATTGAACTCGTTACTTTCGAAATCCTGACACCGAAGCTCAGCCAGTCCAGGAATTTGTATGAGCTCGCTTCGCTCGCAATCCTAACGCCTAAGATCAGCTAGTCCAGGTTTTTTTATTGAGCTCGCTGCACTCGAAATCCTGACACCTAAGCTCAGTTAATCCAGGTATTTTATTGAGCTCGCTACGCTCGCAATCCTGACACCTAAGCTCAGCCAGTCCAGGAATTTATATGAGCTCGCTTCGCTCGCAATCCTGACACCTAAGCTCAGCCAGTCCAGGAATTTTTATGAGCTCGCTTCGCTCGCAATCCTGACGCCTAAGTTCTGAAATAAATTATGCGAAGAAAAGTGTACAAAACGTTTTCATATATATATTTCTTAGTGTGTATCAAGTGAACCAAATCTCAAATAATCGAGGTGTTCTGTTAGACTTATTTTTTTCAATATGGGCGGTGTATATGTCAATGATGTGAGCGACATTTTATGTGAGTCAAATAGGCATCATATACCTTATGCAATTAATTTACCCTGCACTTCAATTGAATTTTCCAACCACAACGCTGAATGGCATTACAATTTTAAAGCAGGTGATTATGTTTCAATAAACAACTACTTGTGCGGTATTGGTTGGGATAAAATATTATCTAACAATTCCGTAGATTTGAACTTGAATAAAAAACGCTTAGAATCCTTTCTTCACTATTTCTATGTGTTTTTTATTCAAGTTATTATCATCTTCACGTAACTCACTCGATCCAAAAATTCCGTAGATATTAATATTTCCGCTTTCTATGATATATTGTATTCTGTAATTAATAAATTTGTACCTTGTAAATATGTTAGGCAATCAAAATATCCAAAATGGTTTGATAATGAGCTAATTAAGTTAACGTGTAAAAAAAGAAAGCACACTTGATGTATAAAAGATACAGTCGTACTCAACATTAATTAATGTAATTCTTATACAGCAGTTCGTTTAGTTCTTTGCATTGCCTCCTCAATTTTATAAATGCTTCATATTTATAAAATTAAGGAGGCAATGCAAAGAACTAAACGAGCTGCTGTATAAGAATTACATTAATTCAATTGAAAATAAAATTAATAATGATTCTAAATTATTTTGGGATCATGTCAATGTGTGTAGGAAATCCACTGGATTTCCTAAAGAAATGTTTTTAAGTAATATAATTACCGATGCCGCAGCAGGATGTGCAGGTTTTTTTACTTCCCATTTTTCTAAATGTTACAATGATAGCAGCTGTCCCTTATCTAATCTTAATTTGCCTTCAATTTTTCATATAAATCGACTCAGTGTTAATTTTCAAGATGCTTTAACAATTTATGTTTACTTCCCGAGTCCTGTAATTCAGATTCCACCGTACTTTTTAAGACAATGTTTTTACTCACTAAGTATGCCAATCCATAAAATATTTGAGTCATCATTAACTTCAGGTGTATTTCCTACGGTTTGGAAACATAGTTTTGTTATTCCCATTTTTTAAAAAAATGGGAGTAGATCTAATGTATCTAATTATCGCGGAGTATCTATTCAGTCGGCACTACCTAAACTACTTGATAAATTAGTTTCAGTGCAATTGACCTGGTGGTGTACACGATATATTATAGAAGAGCAACATGGCTTTCTTTCAGGAAAATCAACCACCACAAATTATTATTAATTATTTAGATATATATGAATGATACAATATTGTATAAAAAAATAAGTCTAACAGAACACCTCGATTATTTGGGATTTGGTTCACTTGATACACACTGAGAAATATATATATGAAAACGTTTTGTACACTTTCCTTCGCATATTTTATTTCAGAATTTAGGCGTCAGGATTGCGAGCGAAGCGAGCTCATAAAAATTCCTGGACTGGCTGAGCTTAGGTGTCAGGATTGCGAGCGAAGCGAGCTCATAAAAATTCCTGGACTGGCTGAGCTTAGGCGTCAGGATCATATATATATATGAATGATACAATATTGTATCATTCATATATATATAATGCTTTGGAGGAAGGTTTGCAAGTTGATTCTATATATATATATAAATCTTTATTGGCAGATTATTTTTAACAAAGTAATAATAATAAATAAATACAATAAATAACTAACATCAAAATAAATTCTGCCAATTGACTATCGACCGTTGGTCTTTCTGCCTGATTTTGTAGGCGTCTGTCCTTGTTAGTTGCTGTATCAAAAAGGTTTTGATCGCTAATGTCTTGTAAATTGAATTTACTCGTGATCACTAAAGTCATGAAATGATGAAATGAAATCATGAATGGTGATGGTGAAACGTTTCCGTTTGGGAGTGATATTTTGGTTTCGGGGAATGCACATAGGGTGTAGGAGATTGTAATTGATAGGGTTTGAGGCAAATTTTTCGGCTAAACGGGATAGGCGGGTTTCGATATAGGTGGCTTTTGTTAGTTCGTAAAGGAGAGGGTTGGAGGGGTTGTGTAGTGAGTTTTGGGGGTGTCGGATTTTGGTCAGCACTCTAAGGGCAGATCTTTCTGCGACTTGTATGTTTTTAAGCGTGGTAGGGTGGGGGTTGTGGAAGAGGATAGCGGCATAGTCAAGTAAGGGGCGGCAGTTGATTCTATTTACACCGATTTCTCCAAAGCTTTCGACCGGGTTCAACATGACTTATTAATTTATAAACTCAAATGTATGGGCTTTAGTGGGTTTCTGATTAAATGGCTTGAAAGTTATTTGGTGGGTAGATCGCAGTGTGTTCATGTTGGGAAATATCTGTCAAAAGTTAGTGTCGTCCGGTGTTCCACAGGGCTCACACTGCGGGTCACTTCTCTTCTTACTATTTATTAACGATATTGTATCAGAAATTAAGAATAGCAGGGTTCTTCTTTTTGCTGACGATTTAAAAATTTATAAGAAAATTCGTAACATCGCAGACCAGCAGCTACTTCAAGACGACGTAAATAGCATAGGATTATGGTGTAAAAATAATAATCTTCATTTAAATTTGAATAAATGTTTTGCCATATCATTTTGCCGTCGTCGAAACAACATTTTGATTACGCATTATATGATAAAACTTTGACTCGGGTCACAAAAATTAAGGATTTGGGTGTCATATTTAATCAGAAACTCGATTTTAAAGAGCACATTTTACATATTTGTAATAAATCATTAAACGTGTCGGGTTTTATTAATCGCTTCGGCAAACATTTTAAGCACACGTCGGTGAAATAACTCTACTTGTCCCTAGTACGACCTCAAGTCGAATATACTTCTTCAGTTTGGTCATCCTATACGAAAAGCGCTATTCATCAAATTGAAATTGTTCAAGGTAAATTTTTGAAGATAATGGCTTTTAAGATGGGAATAGATTACAGTTTTAGCGGGTTGTTGTCTTTGTTGGGTCTGAGGTCGTTAGCTGAAAGAAGAATTTAGTTAGATATATGTTTTTTTATACAAAATAGTAAATGGATTTATTAACTGCAATGAACTGCTAGGTTTGTTGAATTACAATGTTCCCCGTGGGTTACATTCGAGGCAAAGGTCATTATTCCACTTGTCCTTACATACCACTAACTATGGCATGAATAACCCTCATCAATCGGTCGATAGGGTTATTCATGCCGTAGTTAGTAGTATGTATCGACCGATTGATGAGGGTTATTCATGCCATAGTTAGTGGTTGCCTTAGTTATATCAAATTGTTCGAATTGTATGCTCTTTGCACCTACATTTGCTACTTTCAAATCCCGTTTACGTTACGTTGATCTATCCATTTCGTTGATATATATTATTAGATATGTTTAATTTAAGAAATTTTGTGGTTTCGCATTTAATGTATTTACATTTTATTTCAAATTGGTATCTGGAAGATAGGACTGAGCTGATTATTATTATTTTTTGTGTTTATTCGTGAATGTTTCTATTCACATTTTTTGCCTGTCACTGTAATTGTTTTTATTAACGTAAAAATGATTTGAATTTTTCATGATTAATTAGTTCATACCATATTATATATTTTTTTTAAATTTTAAATGATGTGTACATTATTTTATTTTTAACATTTGCTTTGCTATCGAATATTCATGTGTATAATTATATTATTTTTATTGTTTTTGTAAGGTTTACTTCTATTTACTCGTTTATTTATATGTATTGCTTTTGCGGTGATTTTAAATCAATTTTTGCTGTTTATAACTTTTTTTTGTAAAATATTTTATGTGTATTTGATTTACTTATATATTTATTAGAGATGGGCAAAGTCGAACTTTTCGATCTTTTTTGTTACTGCAAAATGAAGTTTATGACAATTTTCTTAATGTTATTTATAATATTAATATTGGAAAGTTTTACCTATTGATTATTAAACTCAATTTTATTGTTATTTAATAAGTTTAGCTACTTAAAATTGGTTATTCAGAAATACTCGATTACTAAATTCACTCGATTTTGCCCAACACTAATATTTATTCACGGTGCGCATCATTATCGTTATTGTGTTTATGGAGTCTGATTGGAAAACTCAATGGTTATACTTGATCAAGGAATTATTAGTCTAAATTTTATCAAATCAATTGAATATATTGTTGTATTTTGTAATTACAGATTGTCATTAATTGTAAAAAGGTGATTTTCCGCAAATAAAGAATTAATTAATTAATATATAATTAAATAACGCTTAATTACAATTAAAATTAAAACACTTTTTATTCCTTACTTCACTTTTATTTTTTATATACGTTAGATGTACATTTCGAGTGCCAAGCAATCATTATCAATAATTAAAGTGAAGTAAGGAAAAAGTGTTTTAATTGTGATTAACATAACTCAAATTTAAACAATTAACGCTTAATTAATTATTCAATTGAGTAACTTAATTATTTTCAAATTCATTTAAATAAATCCGACCAAGTGAATAAAATACGCTTTTCTATTAGAAAGGAGATGATTCATCCAATGTTTTTTCCAATTTTATTTTAATAAATTTTGTCTTATTAATAGCAATGGTCTCATTTGGGATATACGTTCCATTTTATTTAATTCCATAATATATTCGTTTATTTATTTACATTATGGAAAACCAGAATGAAGAAACCGCCGGAGCGTGAAAGCTCCGCGGGTTTACCCCCATCTGACGTAAACGCCGTTTTTTTTTTTTTATTGTTGTGCCTTTTCTCATTCTGGTCAGAAGATCGTTCAAGGTTTCGGGCTTCTTTTTAATGGATTCTGAGGAGGAAGGAGCGGCGCTCGGTGGCGGATCGGTAGCTGAAACTGCGCCGTTCTTTAAAAGTTTCGACCGGTAAATTATGCTTTATCATTAGCGCATAATTGGTGTTAAGTAATTCAGGAAATCGATTTGGAATTGCGCTGAGAGAAAAACAGAGTAGTTTGTTTTTTTGATTTGATATTGATTTATTTAGTAAAAAAAGTGATTTAAAATGAAATAAGTTTAATAAAAAAAACAATTGAATATGGACAAATAGCTAGAATGAATACAGATAAAAATACAAGAAAAATATTGGAAACAAGGAGTCCCAGCAAAAAAAGAAGATTCCTGAATCCTTAAATTCATAAACTTTATTTAATATTATGTTTTTTATATTGTAACTGAACTGAATGGGACTCTTATTTCTGCTGAACGACATAACTTTACATTTACTAATATTTAAACTTAATAGGTTATTCATGTATTTTATTAAAAGTACGTTGTAAATCCCATCAATCAGAGATAGAATGGATTGGTTTCATAATTTTAAGATCGTCAGCAAAAATTAGTGCATTGGAATCAATGTTTTTTTTTAATAAATCGTTGATGAAACAATTAAAAAGAAATGGTGCAAGGTTTGACCCTTAGGCACACCAGAAGTTGCAATAAATTGAGCAGATTTGAATCCACCATATTCGACAAAGAGTGGACGCTGAGACAGGTAGCTTTGGATCAGCTTACATAGTGGTATCGAGAAACCAATAACAGATAATTTTGACAGCAAAATATTGTGATTAACTTGATCGAATGCCTCCGATATGTCAGTATATATGACATCCACTTGAACCTGGTGGTCTAAATGATTCGAAATAAATTGAGTTTGGATAAATAGATTTGTGGTTATTGAACGATTTGGCTTGAAACCATGTTGGTTCTGAATTAACCTAGAATTTAAAAAAAAGGGTTTATATAAGAGCATAGGAGAATCTTAAAGCATTTGGCTACATTAGAAATAATTGCTATCGGACGATAATTTATAATTGATTCCTTATCACCAGATTTAAAGATTGGTATAATTCGTGTAATTTTCCAAATGTTGAGAAAGACATTTTGTTTTAAACATGTGTTTTAAAGGATTTGAAATAACAGATCTACAGTCCTTGAGAACTAATGCAGGAACACCGTCAGGTCAAGAGCTAAGCTTATTCCCTAACTTATTAAGAGCATTTTCAATATCTGACTTACTGAATGCAGGGATAGTGAGGTGATTGTCAGTATTTAAATCGTTGAAATGAAAGTAGGATGAAGACGGCGATATGAAGGATTTAGAAAAGTGAGTCGCAAATGAGTTAACTATATTGGACGAGTTATGTAAATAATTTCCTTCAAATTTCATTACGGGAGGAATCGAACTATTATTTTTCATAATATTAATAAATTTCCGGAATTTCTTGGGCTCTTTGCATAATTTTGCTTCAGAAGTAGAGACAAAATTTAGAAAGTCGGAGTTTGATAGCTGTTTCGCTTGTTTACGTAAGCAACCATATTTTAGCTTGAAATACATCGAAAGAGGAAATTTGTTTTTCAATTTAAAAAAAAACTATTTTTCAATTTTAAGATACGTTTAAGCTCTTTAGAAAAGCTAGTAGGATTGTTAATCTTATTCACAGAAGGCTGTTAGTCTAGAAATGTATACAATGCTCACTTTGTGTCCGAAATGTACATTTGGTAAAACAAATAAAGTGTGAAGAAAGGTTATTGGTGCCTTATTTTTCAATCACTAGAAGAAAAGAAAATAATGATAAAAGACTGGACAAAAAATTGAAGGAAATCAGCACCACCATTCGACACCTGAAAGGGTATAAGGATTCGAGAAGAAAATTATTAATAATTATAATATTGTTGTTTTTTTTTATAAATTTAGGGTGTTTTTCCTGCGAATAATTGCAACTTTTAACAGTTTCAGATGTTACTTGCATTCTCTATTACTACGTGATGAGCTTTGAATTAAAAAAAAACAATTCAGGACGCAATTATATTTAAGTTTCATTTTTCGTAAGTTAAATGGAAGATCAGTAACAGTTTAAGCTGACTGAACTTCACCTAATAAGATTTCATTTTGAATTTTTTTTTTGTGATAAATAAAGGTATTATTATTATTATTTATTTTTCAGTTTATACACTGGTTTCTTTTTTTTTAAGAATTAACTGTATTATTACAAGTTTTAATTCTTAATTATTATAAAAATCTTCTCACTGTAGATAGTGTTGCAAGAATAGTGGCCTTTTGTATTGTGTTGTGTATTTCATCGGGTAAATTATTATTATTATTATTATCAATATGACATGTTATTTGAACTCACAAAGTGAACAGATTGTGATAAATTTTGTAAAAACGCACATATTTTTTTTATTGAATTATATTCAAATAAATTAATTGAATTGATCCATTGCTGTCATATTTTCCATCATATAACCAACAAAGGATTCGCGTCGAGACTGTCAAGCGAGTAGGTTGTTTCCTTGTTTTTGTTAGGGTGTGCACGTGGTCTTTGTAAGTTTGTTTATTCTATTTTCCTTTTATTATTTTTTCCTATTCTCTTAATTAATTCTTCCGTTATAAGGAGTAAATATTAGTTAAATTTCACGTCATTTATGGACGTAGACTCGGGAGGGCCGGGCCCTCCCGGAAATTTACCGATTCAGAATCGTATTCTTATAAAGCAGTTTAATAAAGGAGATAAAGCGCCGTATTTTGTTTATGTAAAGAGAAAAGATGTTTTTAGTCCTAATGATAGAAATGATGTTTCTAATAATAATACTGTTTTACACGAGATGACTGTTGGTAAGATTATGTATAAAGCTGGTTATGATGTGATAACCTCTAGAAGAGGTAGAAATAGGGTTTCAATTCAATTTAAAAATATAAATGATGCTAACAAATTTCTGAGTTCAGAATCTTTGTTAAATAATAATTCTCTAAACGCATTCATTCCCAGTCTATTTATTACTACTAAATTTATTTTGAGGGAGGTTGAGCCTTCGTTATCCGAAACAGAAATTCTGGAACAACTAAATATATGTAATTCTTTTGTTACCTTGGCAGTAAGAAGATGGAAAAGAAAATCCATTGCAAATGAAGAAACTGTTTTGGTTAACACTAACTCTCTTGTTGTTACAATTAGAGCTAATTTAATGCCTTTGAGTGTAAAACTATGTAGTACTTATAAAACTCCAGAAATGTTTATATTTCCTGTAATCCAATGCGAATTCTGTTTCAGATACGGACATACAAAGAGCCTGTGCAAAAGTAAGATTAGATGTTTGAAATGTGGAGATATTGCTCAACTCACTGCTAATTGTTCTCATTTAGATTTCAAGTGCGTTCATTGTTCTGGTGCTCATTCTTCAATAGAATTAGGTACTGTTTCAAAGAACCGAATTTGCCCAGAGTTCATTAGACAGAAGAATATAAAAGAGTATATGGCTAGGTTCAGTGTGTCTTTCTCTGAAGCTAGTAATTTATTTCAAAAACCAAATAATTCTAATAATACAAATAATAGCAGCTTCAATAGAATTGATAACAATTTAGTTCATTACCAAACTAACTTCCCTAATCTCTCTTCCTCTTTCAATTTATCTAATCTGAGTCAGGTTTCAAACAAAAATAGCTATGTCACTATTCTAAAAAATAACTCAAAAAGAAGAATAACTCCAACTAGAGTAAAAGATATTGAATTCAGATAAAAATACTTGGATATTATTAACCGGAGTACTCCATCGCCTAAAAAGATTTGTTATAGGAACTCTTCTCCTTCCACTTCTTCAGAGCATATGGAATGTAATCCAGAAGATATTAGGGATTTATTTATAAAATTGTTTTCAGCAGATCCTGATTTATTTGTTAAATCATTAATTAGTATAATACCAGTCGACACTCTTTTACAACATATACAGAATTCTAACAGTAAACCCTCCGACAATGAAAATAATACATTGGAATATTAGTAGTATATTTGCCAATAGATCTAATTTGTATAATTTAATTGAATCATATAATCCAGACATTCTTTGTATTTCTGAGACTTGGATAAAATACAATGATAAATTTAATATTAAAGGTTTTCATTCTGTATTAAAATCTCGTTTAGATGGTAAAGGTGGTATTGCTATATTTATTAGGAAATGTATATCTTTTTCGGAAATTGATTTGGATTCTAATGCTTTCAGGAACAACAATTCTCAATTTATTTCTATAAGATTTTCTAAATTTAATCTTTTATTCGGATATATTCCTCCCTCTGTCAGATGTAATCTGGCATTTTGGGAATCAATTTTCTCTAATTCAGTTTCCTACATTATTGTAGGTGATTTTAATTCACATATCTCATACATTAATGGTTCACATTCTAATTCCAATGGTAAATCTCTTTGGAAGTTTATTGAAAATAATAATTTATTGGTTGTTAATGACTCTAACCCTACTCTTTTTTCATATTCTAATAATAATACTAAAAGTATTATAGATTTATCTATTGTGTCACCTAGTTTAGGGGCTTTAATTTCTTCCTACACACTAAACGATACTTATGGAAGTGACCATTTTCCAGTTGTTTTGGATATAAGTATTAATGTTTCTGGAAATCTTACTCACAAACATCTATTTAAGCCATCTAGAAATTTTAAAGCTGCTAATTGGGATTTGTTTACAAGAGAAGTATTGGAATCTGTTTCTAATGGTTGTTCCTACTCTAATTTAATTAATAAGATGAATTGTGCAGGGAATAAGGCAATTCCTTTACATCACCAATTTTATCGTCGAACTTTGTGTCCATGGTGGGACGATGAATGTAGTATGCTTAAGGAAAAAAGAAAGAAGGCTATAAAAGATTATTATCAGTTTGGTTCTACAACTAATTTTATTATTGCTAAAAAGGCTATTGCAGTTGCAAAAAATCTTTAATCTAGAGAAAAAGAAAAGTTTTAAAGAATTTTGCGAAACTATCTCCCGACTTACAACTATTTCGGAAGTTTGGAAAAATATCAAAATATTCAGGAAATCTTTTGAACCTGTTTCTTATGTTCCTATAAATGATAAAGTTAGTAATTTTTTTTTGTAATTTAACACCCCAGTGGGTAACCCCTCAATTTAAATTTAACTTTGCTGACTCAAATAATTCTTACCTTAATGCTAAATTTACATTGGCTGAATTAAACTCTGTTTTAGACATTGTTAAAGACTCTTCTACGGGAATTGATAATATATCTTATTCGATGATTAAACATCTTCCTTTTGAGGCTAAATCTGTATTATTGAACTTATTTAATCAATTTCTGTCGTCTGGTATTTTACCTGAGGATTGGCAAAAACAAATTATTTGTCCAATATTGAAACCTGGAAAGGATCCAAACTCACCATCTAGTTATAGACCTATTGCTCTTACTTCATGTGTAAGGAAAATTTTTGAACATTTAATTAAATCTCGTCTAGATTTTTGGTTAGAATGTGAAAATTTGTATCCATCAACCCAGTGTGGATTTCGTAAAGGTAAAGGAACTATAGATAATTTATGTAAATTAATTTCTGATATTAATTCTGCCTTTTTAAATAATGAATTTACGGTTGCTCTTTTTATAGATTTTTCTTCTGCATTTGATTCAGTCATTCCTTCTATACTAGTGAAAAGACTAGAAAATATAGGTATACCTCTTTCTTTAGTCAAATGTATTTGGTTTTTAATTCAAAAAAAGGTACTTTACATGAAAGAAGACTATGAATTTAGTAACCCCAGATTTTCTTATGTTGGTCTCCCACAAGGGTCTGTTCTTAGTCCTTTATTATATATTTTGTACACCCTTCCATTAGAATCAATTATTACTCCTTATTGCAATATTTTGCATTATGCAGATGATGTTGTATTATATTGTTCCGGAAATAATATTCAATCTCTTTATAATAGAATTAATCAAGCGTTATTTGAGTTATCTGATTGGTTAAATGTTCATGGTTTATCATTATCCCCTTTAAAATCTAAAAATATTATTTTTATGAAAAGGAAAAGAAAACTTCCAAATTATACCTTGTTTTTTGAAGGTAAACCTATTACGAAAGTCTCAGAAGTTAAATACTTGGGTTTATATTTAGATTATAATATGTCATGGAGATCACACATTAATGACCTTAAATCTAAAGTTAGTAATATTTTTAATATAGTTAAATATCTTTCACATGTATGGTGGGGTTCAGACCCTGCAATGTTATTAGCTGTCTATAAATCTTTAATTCGATCTAGACTAGAATATGGTCTATTCTTAATGTCTCCTATAAGTAAAAATTTAATTAAAGTAATTGAGAGACTACAATTTTATTTTCTTAGACTAGTGCTTGGATGTATGAGATCTGCCCCTTCTAGAGCTTTAGAAGTGGAAAGTGAAATTCCTCCAATATTTTTAAGATCAGAATTTTTACCATTGAAGTATTTTTTGAAATGTATTTCTAATAATAATTCATTGGTTTTATCTGGAATGAATAATCTGTTAAAGTCATCAAAAAGAAACCTTTCTCTAAAATCTTGGACAACTATGCTATTGCTTCATCTTTTAATATTTTTATAAGTAGAAAAATACCTTGTTATTTAGGTTCATATTTCTCTAATTTTTATCCAATCAAAATTATTTACAATATAGATTTAAATGCTTCTAGTTTGAGTGGTTTAGATATGAACTCTAGATTTAACTTGATTGCTAGAGATAAATGGCCTAATTTTAAATTTTGTTTTACTGCTGGTTCATATACATCAACTCACACGGGTGGTGGTGTATATATAGAGGATTCAATATCTTTTTCATTTAACATAACTCATTCCTCCTATATTATTACTGGTGAATTATCAGCTATTTTTGAATCTCTGAAGTTAATTAAGGTGCTGTCTATTATTAAGGCTGTTATTTTTACAGATTCTAGAAATGCATTGTATGCTATACAAGAGAAAGGTATTGTTCCACATAGGAATTTGTTGGCATCTAACATTCGTAGCCTTATTTTTGATTTATATGAATTGAATTATAATATAACATTGTGCTGGATTCCTAGTCATGTAGGTATAACTGGGAACGAAACTGTGGATTGTCTTGCAAGATCAGCAATTGAGTTGCCAATAACTGAATACTCATCTCCTTATACAGACTATTTTAAGGATTTAAAGACAAGTCTTCGACTTAAATGGCAATATCTTTGGTCTGATTCATATTATCATACTAGATATTTTGCGCTTCATCCAGTTATACCTTGTGAGGCTTGGTTTTTTAACCCAAAAGTTCGGGGCAGGAGGTTTGTTACCTCAATTATTAGAATTAAAACTGCACATCTCTCTACTCCAAGTCATTTATTTAAATTAAATGTAGTTTTATCTCCTAACTGTGAATGTGGGGAATATGGTGATATAAATCATATATTTTTCTCTTGTAAAAATTACTATCAGAGTTGTGACAGATTGTACTCATCATTAATTTCACTTGGTCACCCTTCTCCTATTTCTACTCACTGTTATCACGTCCATCTTTTAATACATACTATATCCTTTTTTCCTTTTTATGTGAAAATAACATTTATGTGTAATTTCACAATAGGAATTACACATAAATGTTATTTTCTTTTCTTTGTTTTTAGGATTCCAAGGGATTTCATACTAACTTTAACCTTTCACAACCTAAGTCTCGAAAATAGTACTGGCCAACAGAGCATATTTGCTAGGGCCATTTAAACCACGCAAGAAGAAGAAGAAGATAACCAACAAATTAAAAGCTTGATTTACAAGATAAATTTGACATTTGATTTAATTTGAGGGGTCATATTAATAAAACAGAATTTATGAGAAAATTATTTATCATCAACGAGGAAAAGCAACCGTTAAATAAATAAAGAGCTTTGCAGTTTTTTTTTTCTTTAACGAGAGTTTTATATATTCGAATCGCGATCTGGCCAGTTCGAATCACATGCTTTTATGTCGCACGTAAAAGCATGCATTATATGTCGAAAATAAAATTAAAAACGTAATTCTCGGTAAGTAACTCGTTTATGGTTTCGTATATCCCGTATTGGAAAGTTCGATGACGTCCGAAGACTCGAGTCGTGTCGAGAGTCCGCTCTGGCGAATAACGCAGATCACAACTGGATGACACGAATTGAATCGTAAATTAAGTAATGTTCGTAAATAATTGCAATTAAAAGAAATATATACATCGTCAGAAATAAACTGTTTTCAAATTCAAGTTGCTTAGCGGTAATTACGTTTTTAATTTTTGCACCACAGCCAAAACTCTGTATTAACATGCACTTGCAGAGAGGATTATTATCCAGTTAGGGTCGTCACTGCATTTAAGGTTAGACGTATAGGAGTAGGCTCATGGTAAGTTGGGAGTATTTACGCCGAAATGTTTAAATTGAATAGAAAAGAGTATTTTGGACTTGGTATTTACTGATTTTAACGAATTTCAAGTGTGTTTAGCTGATGATCCACTTTGCAATATATCAATACATCATAATCCACTTAATGTCATTATTGGCATCAATGACTCATTTTTCAAATTTTGTCGAAAGAGTTCCTGATTTTTATAAAGCAGATTACAATGCAATTAATTCATTTTTGGCATCAATTAATTGGGAAAGTATATTTTTACATTGTAGTATTAATGAAATGGTTGAGATATTCTACACATACGTTAATGGAGCCATTCAATTATTTGTTCCTACAAAGAAAAAATTATCTTCAAAAATATCCAGTTTGGTTTAACACACATTTAATACGTTTAATAAAAAACAAAAAAATATGCTCATTCTACATTCAAAAGATCCGGGCTACCTGCGGACTACAATAAATTCAAAATTTTACGTGATTAATGTAAAGATGAATGACTATAATATAATCGGGGCTATTCCGTAAGGGAAATCTTAAATTTATCGTGTACGTTATGAGTGGCCATCTTTATAAAGAATACCTCCAGAAAATTGAATGTGACATATGTTTGAAGCCAAAGTCATTTTGGACTCATATATCTAATTTGAAAAAAACTGATAGTATTCCGAATAGAATGAAACTGGATAACTCGATCCTAGAAGGCGGTGATGAAATTGCATCAGGTTTTGCGTCATATTTTGCAAAAACGTATGACATTTCAAATAATTTGTCTACGTCCAAGTTTTGCTTTAAGAAACAAGTAAATAGTTCTTCATTTTCCATTTCATTACAACAGATTTATGCGGAATTAAGTTCACTCGGCAACAGTTCGTCTCATGGCCCGGATGGTATACCAGCAATATTTTTATCTAAATGCGTGTGTAGTGTATCAAAATCCTTACATATTTTATTTTCAACTTCGCTTAAAGAAGAGGTATTTCCTGATATATGGAAAACGAGATTTTTGTTGTCTATATACAAATCTGGGAAAAGGGATTATATATCGAATTATAGAGGGGTCGCAATCCAATCCTTCATTCCAAAATTATTTGACAAGCTAATTTCTAAACAGCTATCTTGGCTTTCCAAGGAAATCATTGATGAAGCTCAACATGGATTCGTTCAAGGGAAATCGACCACAACAAAACTACTGGAATTTCGATCATCCATTTTGTCAACCCTGGAGAAAAATTGCCAACTCGATGTAATTTTTACAGACTTCTCCAAGGCGTTTGACAAAGTTAATCACTTGGTTCTACTCACCAAATTAAGTGCTTACGGCTTTAGTGACAGTGTTGTAAATTGGTTTCGCTCATACTTAATGTCTAGACAACAAATTGTCCGAATTGGGAATTTCATGTCTGAAGGTATAGATGTTTTATCTGGTGTGCCACAGAGTGGGCCTATATTATTTCTCATAATGATTAATGATATTACGGATTGCGACAAAAACATAATCCAGCTATTTTATGACGTCCATTTACAGAGATTAAATTTAACTCAATATTGAATTTCTTACATACAAATTTCTTACGGATTGTTTAAAATATTCACAGCCCTATCTGTACGCGGATGACATGAAAATCCTATTGGAAATCAATTCATTAAATGATTGTATAAATCTGCAGCATGATTTAGATATGATATCCCATTGGTGTAACTTGAACGATTTGCAGTTGAATATCACTAAATGCAAGGTTATGTCATTTAATAGGCAAATAAACCATTTAAAATTTGGCTACAAAATTAATATGATCCCTCTGGAATATGTTCGTAGCATTAAAGATTTGGGTATTCTCTTTGATGATTCTCTATCTTTTAAGCATCACTTGGATTTAATAGGCAGCAAGGCTATGCGTTCAATGGGTTTCATCTTGCGAAATGGTAAACATTTTAATATTAGAGCTTTACTTACTTTATATAACTCATTTGTTCGATCCCATTTTGAATACGGCTCACTGGTCTGGTTCCCATTTTATGACATACATATAAAAAAAAACTCAAAATAAATTTGAGAAATTTGTATGTAAGAAATTCAATATTGAGTTAAATTTAATCTCTGTAAATGGACGTCATAAAATAGCTGGATTATGTTTTTGTCACAAACTTCTTAATGGGAATATTAATTCTGCTACTTTATTAGCGCAATTTAATTTCAATTTTTCTCCCCATAATTACCCCTTTCGTAACGCATCCTTGTTTCGGCCTAATTTTCATCGCAGCAATTATGGTTTCAATTTTCCCATCGATATAACATCGTTATTTAACTCCCTTTTCATATATTTATTGAAAGTGCTTTTAATTTACACTTTCTGTTCATATAATATATATATAATTATGAGAAGTATTAATACACTTAATTTATCTTGTAAGTTTGACATTTTCTATAATTCTTTTACCTCTCTCAAATCACTTTTTATATCGCATTTTCGTTAAATGTGTTAAAATAAATATCTCAGAGTGTTGTTAATATGTGCTTAGTTGATAATCATGCGTTGTTATTATTTGTGATATTTGCTACTTAAATCTTATCTCTATCAATTATGTACAATGTTTTGTTTAATTTTAAGTATAATTTTATATTTTTCTGTATTTACATTTTATGTTGTTGTATAAAAAGGTGAATCCGTTAAATAAATAAATAAATAAACATCTTTAAATTATATAAGGCTGTACTGACGAGGGATAGATTCCGAAACACGTGTCTGCAGATGGCCTTAAATTAAGTAACGTTCCTTTTGTTGTTTTTACATTAAATTTTTCTCGGATAAAAAATGCGTTGCATTGTGTAATATTTTATTGATATGCAGCAGCAGGTGTACATTCTGTAATTCAATGTCCGGCGTGGGTATTTGCCCGGGAAGTAGTTGTTTTAATGTGCATTTGTTTAACGTACTTACGTAACGTAAGTCAAAAGTCACAGAGCTGAATGTGAAAATAATTTATTAATTATTTTCAAATTATTTGTATTTAATATGTTTAAATAGAATTTGAAATGCTAGATAATAAAGCAGACTTATTACTGACGTGAGTAGAGGTTAAATATATATGTTTAATATTAATTCTTTGAAATTATATTCAGGACATTCTAATACAATATGATTGATAGACCGTCGGTCGATAGCCGATTAACAGGCGAAGAATCAATTTCAATTTCAATTTACTTTATTAACGGAATCTCCATTTCCAAATTACAATTATAATTACATATTAAAAATTTTATAAGAAAAGTGTGACGCTCTAAAAAGATTATAAAACATATGTATAAAATATATCATATGTTTATATATATAAAAAAAATGTTTTGATATACGTATTGTATTATGTGTCTGTTAATAAAGATTTCTGTATATATATATGATTGATATCTGCATTGTTTTTCCACATATATAACATGCCGTAAAAGGAAAGAGTTCTTCTTAGGCGTTTGAAATGGCTTTCTTCATAATCAGGACAGTGTTTCGGAATGTAAGCGAATGGCCATCATATAATCGGGGCTATTCTGTAAGGAAAAATCTTAAATTTAACGTGTACGTTATTTGTGTTATGTGGTTATAATTAATAACGTATACATTAAAGTTAGCGTTTCCCGTACGGAATAGCCTCAATTATCAATTAAGCAAAAAGGTGTTGATCAAGAAGTAGTAAATTTTCATTTATATATTTCCTTGCAAGTGTATCAATTCAAATTTTAAGCAGTGTATGATTGCATACAACTATTTAATCCACTATTTTGTATAAAATTGTTTGTTTCTCCGGTCGATAGCCGATTCATCATCTACAGAATATAATTCTAATTTTTGTATATTATTGTACATACACATTTGAATAAAGATGGTTAGTTAGTTGTATTGTTATTTACATAAATACATAAGAATTGAATCAGTGCCTACTAAAGACACTCTTTAGTAGGTTGAATTGATTGGCTTCGTTATTCCACTGTTTTCGTTCGCCAATTTAGCAAATTCACATTTCGCAGCCGAAGAACGTTAATAATTATTTATGTTCGGAATCGATTAAAGCACAATCGCTGCGTTTCCGATGAAGACGTGCCCCGAGGCAGGCTGTTCGGTCCGCGATCCAAGGATTCTAAATTGAAACCGAACGTCAGCAGACATTCCGGTGCCGAAAATTCCTTGAGGGTTTATAAACCATCGCACAATAAATCGTATTTTTTTTAACTGCCTAATTAATTAACATTCGTAAATAAACAAACGTACAATATTAAATTAAAACATGTACACAGGAAATATTGTTTTTAATTCTATGATGCGTCACTTTATGCTTTTATTACATATTAAAAAAAATAGAAATTACTTGATTGTTAAGGCTTTTAGAAAGTCTTTAGAAGTTAATAGAGCCGGTTTTCTTCAAAGCTGTTATACAGCATATACAGGGTGACACATTTTAATTCATCCACTGTTTTTTTTATTACAGGCTCGGATGTCCCACTCTTTAATGGTTCTGAGTGGGACATCCGAGCCTGTAATAAAAAAAAAACACTGGATGAATTAAAATGTGTCACCCTGTTTTTGACCGAAACTTGTTTTTGTACGATGCATATTTTATTACAATGAAATTAAACAAGGAAAATTTTAGGCAATGATCAATAAAATTTTCCAACTGCAAAAAATTACTTACACTATAAGTTTTTTCTATTGAAACAACTACTTCCCGAGTATTTACCCAGCCGGACATTGGATTACACAATAGATATTTGTTTGTTGCATAGCAGTACTACTGCGAAATACATATTTTATATCCTATGAACGACATCTGCTTGGATTTAACATTACCAATACCGCGCCATCTATCAAGATTTAAAAAAATCGCAGATAAAACCTTATTTTTTTTTTTTAGAGTAGAATCCGCATCTGTCACTGAGATTACCGTTTTTGATATTTCAATTATTTTTTTCATCGCTAGAGTCGACCACTTGGGTTAATTTTTATTTTGCAGTTTCCGCTACTGATATTAAAATATGTTATATATGTAAAATTGTATTATTCTGTTTATATGTGATTTACAGTCATGCTATTTATCTAAACATTTTGAATATTGTTATTATTCTGTATAAATAAATGAATGGAATTGAATCTGCAATAAAAAAATATGGGTTCCCATTAAGATTCTCTGCTCATATTAAATTACATTCACTTTTAATTATTCATCAACGAATAATTATTTTGTTTTTGTTATTATTTACATATAATAATTATTCGTTCAGGAATAATTATAAAATAAATCATTTTATTATTAACTGTATCTCTAATTTTATTGAATGCATAATTAATATTTTGTAAAAAGCAGAAAACAAAAACACACATACTTATTTAATTGTGGACGTGCTACATATTAATTATCCGTCTATTGTGTTTCTTTTTTTTTAATTAAAATCGCTTGCATAAGAAATCTTCGATAATTTTCCTGTAAAAGTGTGTTTGTGTGTGAAAGTTAATGATTCGTAAAATAATGGAATTGAATACTGCAATAACAGTTGATTAGTAATATAATACGATGAACACGACAATAAGAAATAATAATTTATTTTTAAGAATTGGAAATAGTAAACAAATCATGGCAATCAAGTGTTTATATTTACGCCAATTGCTTATAATTTTTTTTAAATCTATTTTCAGAAATAACAATTCAATTATGAGTCAATTCAATTGTTTTTTCTGAAAAGAATGTTATAGAACTGATTCAATTATAAGTGAATGAATACTCTTTTCTATTTATAAATATTTACGTACTAACATTTCTGCCAGACATATAAATTATACACTATTTGGAGTTACAAAACTTAAATTAAAACACACTATTCCTTTCTTCACTTCACTATTTTATGTTTAAATGTCAGATGCACATTTTGGGTCTGTTATTGAAAATAAGTACGTAGTATTCCAAATGTACATCTGATATTTCAAAATAAAATAGTGAAGAAAGGAATAAACGGGTGTTTTAATATAAATTATAACTTGTCAAATAAATTTTGAGGTAATTCTAAATTTATTCGATAGGTTATAATTTATATGTCACGTTGACAATCGATTTCGAATGTCTCTAGATTTCGATGATAAAAATTCCCTGTTGTTGTAACAGTCCTAAAACAAAAGAGGGAATAATTTATTAATTATTATCAAATTCTTTTTAATTTAATTTAATTTAAATAACTGTGATCATTGAATAAATCGTTTTTCTATTTTTATAAGAAATATTTATGTAAATCAATAAATCATACACACACATACACATATAAATATAGACAAACAGAAGGCAATTACTATTCCCTAATTAGTGCTAACAATGGAACAAACAACATTAAACCATTCACTTTTATGTGTTCTTAAGTGTGCATAATTAATTAGACACATGCGGAGAGCGAGAAAAAAAAAGAACGAGTGTAATTATTGATAATTATCCTAAAGATTCCTGAAAATTATCGTGGTGATGATTACGAATTAGATCATAAACCATGATTCATTTTTGTTTTAATTTCAGGAATATTTAGTTTAAGTATTCGGTTAATAGAAAAGAGTATTCATTCACTTGGTTGCAGTTATTTAAATGAACTAAATTAAAAAAAATGAAAATAATTAATAAATTATTCCCTCAGTGAAATATCCAACCGTCATTCATCTAGCGTATGGATAACTAGTGATGGCCATTTCGGTTTTTCGAATCTTATCAGACTAGTGCGTTCCATATGTAATGCTTTGATCATAGAAAATTAATAGATATGGCTTTGATGAAGGCGAATTAACGGATCTTGTATCGTGGCTATATATATTTATTTAATCTCTTTCCTTTCTACCGTTAGGTGTAAGGAGCTATATACGTGGCTATAAACCTGATATTAATCATAATAAATGAACGACGACGCAATCGCCATCTTTCGCCTAATTTCGTTGAATCGTTGACGATGGCGAAAGATGGCGCTTACGTCGTCGTTCATTTATTAAAATTATTTACTCTTTCACTTATATTACATAAGTACTTTAAAAAGAATGTACATTAAAACAACTACTTCTTGGACAAATATCCCGCCAGCTATTGAATTACATAATGGACACATGTCGTTGCTTGATATGCAACATATTGCGAAATGCAACAATTTTTTATTCGAGAATATTTAATGTAAAGAGTAAAAAAAAAAATGATTTGAAGTACTTACGTAACGTAAGTCAAAAATGTCATAGATGCTAAAGAGTAAATAATAATGATAATATTTGTTTACGGAAAATTCACCATTTTACAAAATTATAACAAGTTTTAC
The DNA here is from genome assembly GCA_963082785.1 of Philonthus spinipes. Taxonomy (NCBI): domain Eukaryota; kingdom Metazoa; phylum Arthropoda; class Insecta; order Coleoptera; family Staphylinidae; genus Philonthus; species Philonthus spinipes. The sequence goes on from OY720314.1 coordinate 20,610,116, forward strand.
TATAAGTAGTAGATAAATAAGTTATTACATACAAATCAATAATAACTAAGAATACTAATTAACAAATAAATTAATCAATTATTATCTCAAGTGGCGTTACGCGTTGTTGGGTTAACAGAATAAATAATTCAAATAATAATGTATAAATAAATAATTTAAGACAGCGTGTACAAGTAATGACAATATTTGATTAAGTTTAAAGAAATGCAATGGCATTAATGTGTTAATTATTTTGTAATTATTTTTATTAAATTTATTTAAGTTATTGGATTTGTAAAAATAAACTAACAATTTAAATAAGTTACTTAAAGTGTGAGTTTATTTTACTTACAGTTTAAATAAATTACTTAAACTAAAATAAACTTTAAGTATGTTTAATTAATTTCTCACTTAACCCGTGGTGAATTAATTCAGGATGATTTAATTGAAATTAAAACACTTGGTTTGTTTCACTTATTTATATTTTCTCCAACTAGTTTATTTTTCCCTGAAGATGACCAATGGTCGAAACTAGTTGGAGAAAATATAAATAAGTGAAACAAACCAAGTGTTTTAATTTCAATTAAATCATCCTGAATTAAACTTTAAGTAATTTACTTAAACTGTAAGTTCATTTTTTTGTAGCGATGAAGAAGTGAGCGCATTTTTATTCATCTTATCATTTTTTTTTTTATTTTTAATTTTATTAATATATATTTCGCGATATTCATCCATTTCCCCGAAAGTTTCACCCCTCCTTAGAAAAATTCTTGAATTCCCCAGTCAGTTCTCTTTTCTACGACACGAGTGAGTTTAAATCTCTTATAATTTGTGATACTGTGTGTAAAATACGTAACTTTTAACTTCAATTCAAATTTAATTTCTTGTACTCTTCATAAATATTTATTTATTTACTTAAACGGTATAAAACCTTTTTACAAATTAATTTATTAATTCATGATCATACAATTATACAAATAATAATTAATTGTTTAATAACTGCGCACATAAATAAATACAAATGAAAATGAAAAAATATAAATAGAAAAGAGTATTCATTTTCTTGGTCACAGTTATTTAAATAGATTAAATAAATTGATTTGAAAATAAAAATGAAAATGATTTGAAATCATTCAAATCATTTTTATTTAATTTATTTAAATATATATTTTCATTCAAATGAAAATAAAAAAAAAATATATTTGTTTTCTATGAAATAAATATGAATATAATATTAAAAATCAACCAATAAAACACATATTAGATTGAATAACTTCAAATTCTCGACTAGTTTCGGGTGATTAGCCCATTTTCAAGAGAATTTAAAATTTGTTTTATTAAAAATTTTATGGATATTTACATGCATGGATATATTGATTTTTAATTTTAATGTGTTTTATTGGTTGATTTTTAATATTATATTCATATTTATTTCATACAATACGAACTGCCAATGTCTAAATATTAAAACCATTAATTATATTTATTTTCATTTTTGTTTATGGATATTTAGATCAATCATTAAATAAATTTAATTTTATATAATATCATTTAAAAAAAATCGATTAAGTTCGTAAACAATTGTAAATCTCAAGTCGGGCCAAAATCCCCTCTCCCCACCTAGCAGACTCTAGTTAAACTTTGATTATATTCGAATAACAAGCGTCGAGATTAAATAATGTAAACGAAATTAATCTCCCAGGCGAGTGCAAATAAAATTTCGGCTGTTGAAAGTAATTGCACCTCCCGTATTTTCTTAAACGGGCAAACATTGAAGGAAGTATGTAATAAAAAAAAGAAAGATAAGGCCGTGATAAGAAAAGTAGCACCGTTTTTTTATTATTGTTATTGTTTAGATTACGATTACGGTTAATGAGATATGATGTCAAGATAATTAATGGATAAAAGGGGTAAATGATTATTAAATTAAATTTAAATAGTAAAAAATTGTTACAATTTTTGTAAAATGTTGAATTATCCGTAAATAAATATTTTTTTTGGGGGGCTGTGGAAGGGGAAATCCAGTTACGGACGGAGTGTGGGACTCCTTCCAGTCAGATGTTAACTGGAAGCCTACCCACTAAAACCCCTACCACTTTACCGGCTTCGACTGCTAGGGTCATTAGCCGGTCTCAAGTTTAAATTTATGCTCTGACTTATTTTCTTTTGTAAAGCCTATTTATAGTTATGTCAGGCATTGCCCATAAATCCTTACAACTAATATCACAGTAGGGACAGTGCCCGGGTTGTAAAGGACCCTGACACTGGAGCAAAAAATATTCAGTCAAAAAAAAAAAAACAAAGACAAAAAGACCTTCTTTATCTGTACTACTTTCTAATTTAAATTTATAATGAGACTTGTTCGGATAACACTATCGGGGCTGTTCTGTAAGAGAAAACGTAAAATTTAACGTATCTGTTATGTTCATAATCATAGTCTAAGCAGATTTGGATTATTATATATATTATAATTTTTATTAAAATTATTATAATTTATACAAAATCCATTTGAACTAGGATATTTCACGGATAACAATCATGTTATGTTGAACGTTATCTACACAGAATAGCCCCGTATATATACAGGGTGGCGCAAGATTACGATGAAGTCCAATATCTCAGTTATAATGAAATATATAAAAAAAATTTACTTACATTATTAGTAGCTACTGTCAAAATTCACATTTTAAAATTAGTTTCATATATACAGGGTGTCCAATAATCACGTGACGTATCAAACATATGATTTTTTAAATGGAATGATATATTTTTTATGAAGATTTTCGATTCTACGTTTAAATAATAATCATTTTTTATATAAGATTTAATAGGTCAATTTTTCATAGTATAAAAGTTATAAACAAATGAATGTTGAAATCGATAGATGTCTAGAGCCTAATATTTCAATAATGAAAAATGAAATAAACATTCTGTCAACGCCATACAAATGCAAAAATACTTAATAATAAAATAAATACTCTTTTTTTCTCTTAAAACAAATTTTTATATACAAGGTGAAGCAATAGGCAAAATGATTTTTTTCTCTTTTTACTTAAATGGGACACCCTATATTTTTTATGCTATTTTAATAGAAAATTAATCACTCTTCATTTTTCATATAACATATTAAATAGCTACCGTTTACCGTTTTTGAGATATTTAATCTCAAATACAAATTTGGTATAGAATTTTTAATCAAAGTAGGCCGTGCCAGAACAACTAATTTATTTAGTTGTGAAAGTTACGCGAACCCAAATATAAAGTAATTTAGTGAAACGAATAGTCTAGTGTATTAATTAAAATGCATCATAATTCATACATATTTTTTTACCACGGGATAAATGAGAATTTAATAAAAAAAGTAAATAAATATTAAGCTGTAATTATTTTAATACACGATAATATTGAAAATACAACAATTTAAATAGGTATGTTCTTGGCTGTGCGCCAGGATCCAGGTACAACGAATCTTCTTATCTCAGGAATGCGTTCTCGGAGTGAGTCATCGATCGTTTTTTTTTCTTCTTGAATTGCGATAATTGCGCTCTTGTATTTCGATTCAGTCGTCCGAAAACGCGCAGTGTCCACTATTCCGGTTTAATTTTTAACGTTAGAAATTATTAATAATTAAAAAACGCGATTTATTTTTGTTTATGAACAAGTGGTAATTAGTGAGTGGTGGTGGTGAGTGGGTTTGCGATTCACCAGGAATGGGTTGGAAGTTATTTTTTCTATTAAGGTATGTTAATATTAATAATTTATTTTTAAACAGATTTTACGATTCCTATTATTATCATCAATTTATTCTACAAAATTGCATTTATCAATAAATTACTTTCGCAATAAACAAATGCGATTTTCGCAAGACTAAAGTAGGTATACATTAGTTCTAAATTCATTAATGAAGATTTGCTAGTTTTTTTTTGCGATTCCTATTCTTTTAAATCGTCCACATCGCAAAAATGATGTTTAACAACAAATTAATTTTGCAACAAAGAAAACATTTTTTTTTCGTAATTACGTTATATTTTGTAACACTGGTGCAGCTAAACATACTTCTTCAATAAATGATTAATTTAATTGTTAAAAACTAACAACAACTATATTTTTTGGTTATTATTCGAAAAATATTTAAAATACTCCTATATGTTTCTTAAATTGATTTATTTAAACAATTCATGTTGACTGAAAAACCGAAAATAGATACTAAGTGAAATAATAAAATATTTATATCATTATGTTTTGTTAACATTTTTATGTATTTATTTCACACATTCACATTTTTTTTAATTCAATAGCATTAAAACATTTTACAATTTTTTTCTTAAAAAATATGTCCCAATAACCATTATAACTCGCTAAATAATCGTTGAGCAACTATTTTCTTTATATTTTGCATGCGCCTTTAAATATCGATTGTCATTTGAATATCCTTTTAGGTTAGGGAGTAAGTATGTTATTAAATACCAGAAAACAATTATGAATTGCATTTGTTTTAATTATAGCCTACTTAAATTATAGATTATACGCGAAACTTATAATTTTGTACTTTGAATTGAAATTGTTAAAAAATGGTAAGAGATAGGGATATAGTTTATTATACAAAAAATTAAAGAACAATCAATTTTCAATCGAAATAGTGTAAAAAATATAGGGTGTTCCATTTAAGTGAAAAAAGAAAAAAATCATTTTGCGTATTGTTTCACCCTGTATACAACATTTGCTTTATGGTAACAAACGATTATTCCCAATATTATTAAGCATTTTTTCAATTAAATTGCGTTAACAGAAAGTTTACATCGTTTTTCATTTTTGAAAAATAAGGCCCCAATCTTCCATTGATTTCAACCTTAAATTGTTTATAACTTTTAAAATATTAAAAACTGACCTAATAAACCTTATGTCAAAAATGATTAATTTTAAGCGTAGAATCTAAAATCGACATAAAAAATATAGCATTCCATTTAAAAAATCATATGTTTGATACGTCACGTGATTATTGGACACCCTGTATATATGAAACCAATTTAAAAATGTGAAGTTTTACAGTAGCTACAAATTATGTCAGTAATATCTTTTTGTAAATTTCTAAATAACTGAGATATTGGACTTCATCGGAATCTTGCGCCACCCTGTATATATTTCCCGGGCCGCTACTATGCTTAATCTGTTTAGGTTTAACTGTATTTCCAAGGTTTTTCTTGTAGTTGTAATTAAAAGCAGATATACTTAAACCATCGATGAAGCATATTTAGTTTCTTTAAATAAAACATTTAATGATTTTCAACTATGTTTTGTGCATTTCACGATAATTATTATAATTAATTAATTATTCAAGGGAATAATTATAAGTACATTCGAATAGACCTGTGACTTAAGAAAACTCCACAAATTCTAAATTTAAATCAACTTGATTTCGGCGGACTGTTCATATATTCTCCATGTGAGATGATCTGATGACGATTCCCTTAAATTGTTCGTGCAGAATGTCCACTATGGCACGTGGCGCCGCCTTGTTGGAACCACACGTCGTTGGTGTCCATATCATCCAATCCAGGCCAAAAAAAGTTAGTAATTATCAATCATCAGCTGAAGAATTATAAGTTCTTTACCTGGAGAAGCAACAATGTTGCGAAACAATTATCGTGAAATACATAACATAGTTGAAAATCGTTAAGTGTTTTATAGATTTTCAAAAATTAAGTGCCTCAACTATTAATGATATATTTAGTTACATATCGTATATAGCATATATGTTAAACCGTTTAATGTGAAGTTTATAATTATATACAGGGTGTCTCAGCGTGCGCGCCGAGTAGCTTTACGGCTAAATGGTTTATTTTTTTTTTCAAAATCGGCTTTCGCAGGCGTATGTAGGTCTATTAGGACCACATTTTAAAATTAGTTTCAAATATACAGGGTGTCCCATAAAAGCATGGCGTATCATAGTTATATTTTTTCTAATGGAATGACCCATATTTTATATTTTTTCAGATTCTACATCAAAAATAAAGTTAACTTTTATAATATTCATATGCCTAAACCTAATAATTTTTGAAATATTTAAATATTTCTGGAAAAATTGACGTTTCGAAAAAAAAATCATAACTCAAATGGATGAATGAAAACAGATGAAATTTTGTACCAGTATATTAGACTAATGGGTAAATATTTTAGGCTATTTACAGGAATTTAAAATCTTAAGTTGTTCTGGTAATTTAACGTAACTCCAGAAACACATTCAAGGTCAAATTTCATGCTTATTTTAAATGGCACACTCTATATCTAATAGCTATATCTTGTAGGAAATTGTATTGTCTTTCAAAAAGTATAAAGGTATTTTTTACCTAAACCTAATAGTTTTCAAGATATATGCATTTTCGTTAACTTTTGACATAATATTTATTATTCACAATATGGAAAGTCGATACAAAGCGCCATCTATTGTTCAATTTAATATTTATTATTATTATTTCATAAAGGCAAGTGTTTAGTTATTGTTTATAAATAAAGTCAGTTGACCCAACAAATGATTTTCGAGATATTTCCTAAATTAATACACTAATTTTATGAATTGTGAATATACTAATTGCATTATTTATTTACACATGTGTAAATTATTTGATAAAAACTAGTTAGAATTGTAAAACAAATATAACGAAATACATCAAATAAATTGACGAAATAGAATTAAAAGTAATTTATAATAAATTTTCGAAAATACTAACATCGAATACATAATTCAATTTTATTTTAAATAATATTTTGACATTTCTCAGCATATTAGCTATAATTGATCTAAATGTATTATTAATTATGCTTTCCATGTATTTAATTGTTGTGTGAGGAGTGCTGTATATTTGATTTGACAGAAATAAATCCATGGGGATTAAATCAGAGGATCTAGGTGATCATGCTCTTCCAATTTATTGCTTATTAATCCACCTGTTTTGACGAATATTCATTGGAATTAAACTTGTAATTGTGTCTCCTCATTATTAGTTACTGTATTCAAGGTAGTTTTTTTTTAAATACTTCATACTGCCTACAGTTTTGAATGTATTTAAAACTTCCTCTACAGTCTTCTTATTAGGATGTCTTCCACCAGAGAACATTTTGTACACTAAGAGACAATCTTAATAACGTTACATTATTATTGGAATCATGTTAAATACGCCATGCTTTTATGGGACACCCTGTATGTTTGAAACTAATTTTAAAATATGGTTCTAATAGACCTACATAAGCCTGCGAAAGAAGATTTTGAAAAAAATTAACCATTTAGTCGTAAAGCTGCTCCGCGCGCACGCTGAGACACCCTGTATAATTTATATACTTAAAATTTTAAATTGCACATTAATAATAATAATAACAATTCATTTATTTCCAGTAAGAAACATTCGTGGGTGGGTCAAATACAGTTTAAAAAATTGAAGTGTAGATGAGGACATTACAAATATATTAAAATTGTTTAATTCAAACACATTAAAACTTACATCTATTTAAATTAAAATGGTTAAACATTATTTTTTTACAAAAATTCTCTATTTTTCTTTCGATTAATGAAAACATTTTTTTAACTTTGTTTGTGTACCTGAAATTAATATTTAGTATAGTTTCGACTTCATTAACACGTCATTATCTAACTAGCAGCTTGACTGTTAGTTTGATATATTATATTCATTAAATACATTTCATTTATACAAAGTTAAAAAAGTATTTTCATTAATCGAACAACAATGTATAACAAAGTAGAAACCTTAACAAATAGTAAAGCATTTTTGTTTCTTATACTGTTTCCCTTTACCCCTACACCACCATTATGGTAGATGGGGATTTTAGATTATATATATATATATATATATATATATACTGTTTTCCTGATATGAAATATTATATAGTTAATATTAAGAATGGCACTTAATATTGCCTAATTAATCAAACACGCCGTAGACTAATTAACACACTTGCGCATAATAATGGTGAAGTTAATGAGTGTGTGTGTGTTAGTGTATCAGCCACAGAGGAAACTGTACAAACAAAATCTCGTGATTCGAATTAGTCGAGTCACGAGGTGGCCAAACGAGTGGCACTTAAATAGCCGGACAAAGGTTAATTCCCAAGACCACATGTTTGTGTGCCACTGTTCATTTCGTTGCGTTTCGTTCACTCGCTTAAATTCCATGAATCCGATTACGAAAACAAAAAGGACGAAAATTATAATAATATTAAAACAGGCATATTCTAAAATAAACAGAAAAAGTAAATAAAAATTTAATTTATTTTAAAATAATCAGGTACATATATTCACATTTAATGAAACGTTCAGTCACCATTCATTCACTTGAAATTAGGCAAAAGGTGGCGCTTGCGTCATCTTTAATTTATTATGAACAACATGTATGTTGTTTAATGTTACCCATAATAATAATAATGGGGGCTATTTCGTATGGGAAATGTTAAAAATTTAACGTGTACTTTATTAAACAACACTACATTCTATGTATATAAATAGAAAAGAGTATTCATTCATTTGGTCACTGTTAAATAACTGTTTTGAACAAGAAATTTGATAATTTTCCAGGACGTATGATAAATCAATGGGATACAGGATGTTTTAAAATCGATGTCCAATATTTTAACGCATGTGGAATTATGAAATAAAATAATGTTTTTTTTTTATTAACTTTTGAAGTTTGTTACTTTTAGATGTTTTGAAGGGATTTCGAACAATATATATATATATATATATATATATATATATATATATATATATATATATATAAGTTACCTGACGCCAACACAATGGATTTCATTTATTATTATGAATAAAATTAAACATAATCTGTAAATAGAAAAGAGTATTCATTCACTTGGTCATAGTTATTTAAATATATTAAATAAAAATGATTTGAAAATAATTAATAAATTATTTCCACATTTAGCTCTGTGATTTTTGATGTCCGGCGTGGGTATTAGCCCGGGAAGTAGTTGTTTTAATGTGCATTTGTTTAACGTACTTACGTAGCGTAAGTCAAAAGTCACAGAGCTAAATGTGGAAATAATTTATTAATTATTTTCAAATAATTTTTATTTAATATAAATAATCTGTAAATCGCTTACTCTGTTAATTATTATCTTATGCTTACTCGCTACTTTATTTTAATATAAATTGTATTTTCTATTGTAATAATTTAGATACGTATTAGAGTTAGAACATGTAACGTCATTGTTATAAAATATTAAAAAAAAAAAAACAAATCGTGGAACAGGAAAGTTAATTCATATATATATATATATATACAGAGAGCTTTTTTTATCAGTATACATTTCCCCTATGTATACCTGCATAATACGCGAGTCAAATGCATTAATATATGTGTGTTTAATTGCCTATAACACGCAACTGAACACACACATATGCCAAATAGTCAACTAAACATACACACATTAATCGGTTCAATGCGTTTGACTCGCGTTTTTTGCAGGTATACACTTCCCCTAATGTATACTTATAAAAAAATCTCTCTGTATATATCGAAACTGCAGTCGCATAAAATTAATAAGTGTTATAGACACAAAGTAATAAGTGTTTTATTGTGAAATAAATAGAAGCCTCCATAAATCAAAATTTAAAAAACTATACAGGTTAAACACATCCTGTATATTACATTTTAAAATTAATTTCACCAAAGTTGCATTTCCACGTGAGATAGAACTGGATCCATCCTTGATGCGAGTTCAAGAAAGGACACTTCAAGTCAAGTAAGAAATTTAGATAAAAGATGTTCATTTATTTTTATTATTTTTTTTGCAGTGACAAGATAAAATCGGCATGAATATTAAATAAATTCCTTATCTGCGCGGCTACAACTGCAATAACGTCATGGAATTACGTAATTTTTCTTTCATTGATCTGGAAAACAAGATAAAAGAATTTTTTTGAAAAAAAAAAAAAAGAATTATTGATAAATGAGACGATTATTTGTTTAAATGAAATATTTTTAGATGGAAAGACCTTGGGTTGATGGCGAATTCTAGAAGAAAATAGTCATATTTTATGTATAAGGGCCGTTTTACACACACAAGAATTCTCGCATAAATTCATAATATAATTATATATAGAAAAATATTATAAGTTTGCGCATGTGCATTACAGCGATTTTTATAATATATTTCTTGCGAGAATTCTCGCGAGAAATATATTGAACATGTTCAAAATAATCTAGAAAAGAATTATATAAAACAGTCTCCCAATAATGTTAAGCAATAGCATACTACATAATGCCGCGTCTGCTTGTATTGGACGACTGTAAAAACAATCTGCTTTGCTTATTTCCACAATAATTATTTGCTGTGTAAAACAGGAAAAATATTTTTATATATATAATTATAGCAAAACTTTTATATATAATTCTCGCACAACTTTCTGCGAGAATTCTTGTGTGTGTAAAACGGCCCTAATAAAAAAATTATATAATGTAAATAATTCTGCATTGTTTTCAATTAATTTTAAATTAAATGAAACAAAGATGATTCACACATTTACAGTTATTTAAATTACAATTAAATTAAATGTCCGGCGGGGTAAATGCCCGGGAAGTAGTTGTTTCAATAGATGTTTGTAAAACTTACAGTGTGCAGTTGGAAAAAAGGATTGATCGAATTGCCAGAAATTTTCCTTGTTTAATTTCATTGTAATGAAAACAATTCTATTGCTTGTGTAGATAGATTAACTTTAACTTTATTTTACGGAATTCTCCATTATAATTGATTACATTATACAATAATTTACATATTTGTATATAATCAGGTAAGTATTCCTAAACTATTAATAATTAATAAGTAAGATTATAAAAAATAACTTACACATTAAATTAAGCATTTTCTTTACAGAATATTTTCTTTGTTTAATTTCATTGTAATGTAAATAATTCTGTTGCTTGTGTAAAATAAAGATATATTTAATAATAATAATAATATTTAATATATTTTTATATTTTTTATCTACACAAGCAAGACAATTTTTTTACATTACAATGAAATTAAACAAAGAAAATTCTGTAAATAAAATGTTTAATGTAAATTATTTTTTTATCACCAAAATCTAAGCAATTTTTATTAAAGATATATATACATAGAATAAATTAAATAAACATGATTTGAAAATAATTATTTCCACATTTAGCTATGTGACATTTTGACGTTAAACAAATGCACATTAAAACAACTAAGGTGCTCGGGGTTAACTGGGGCATAGTTTTACAACGTGACAGTACAATATTATGTTTAAATAGTTTTTTTGGAAAGATAACACCAGTGGACGGCTGAGAAAAAAGCACTAGTACATCATGTGGCTTGAATGCAATTTTTACAAGTTTATAATTTTTTTTATTATTATTATTTTTACGTCTCAGTTGGCCCCAGTTGCCCTAAAGCTTAGGGGTAACTGGATCACCCCATGCCATATCTCATTAGAGCACTGCCACAATTTTCTGGGGTAATTGGGTCTATATTAGTACATTCCATTGATCAGAAAAAAAATGTTGGTTTAGCCAACTGTTTGATAAATTTGCATGTTAAGGCTGTTGTATTAGAACGGTTACTGAGACTTCACAGAAAATAGGCAATAAAAGCGTCCAATTAGCGAAAGAAAGTGAACTTATACTTAAATATAATACAAGTTACAAAAGGGTTTTGTATCAAATGAAAGTTTTTATGAAATAGGTAATTTAAGTCAACTCACTTACATGAACAGTTCAGTACCATGTATTTACAACTTTCTCTAACAATAATTCAAATAAATCAACTTAATGTGGGTTAGTAAGGTCACTCAAATCTTCTGTAAATCCAACCATTTTACTATAACGAGCAGAACTTGCAGTTATTGGCTGGGGCAGGTTTCGTACAATGTCAGTTTCCCGGATATAGGACTCTTCCTCTGCCTCTTTAAACTTCATAGTTTCATTATGTCTTTTTAAAAAAGAAACTATGTAGCCTCCTTTTTCTTTTTCCATAACTTTGGCTACATATAATCTAAAACAATTTATTGTTTTTCCAAAAACTTTAGCGATACAAAAGTCGCCAGGTTTTAGAGTAGGTTCATCTTCATCCTCATACTCAGAGAAGCTTTCGTTGTACTCTTTGTCACTGTCTTGCACAGAAAATGTGTCGCTATTTTCATCTGAAGAAGATTCATCAACAACTCTTGAGGCTTTTGGATTTGCTTTAACTTTTTTTCTTGCTCTTGTCTTGCAATTTGCGCTTCTTTTTCAAGCAAAGCTTTTTGTTTCTCCTCCTCTTCATTTAATTTCATTTGTAAATATTTTTCTGTCGTTATTATTTCACAGGTGTGGACAATCTTTTTCCTTTTCTTTGGCTTGTTAGGGGTGAAATTATTATTTTTACAAAGGTCCAGTAAAAGTTCTTCAAAAGTCTGTCGCTTTGATGTTGATGGCTGTTCAAGCTCAGGTGTTGGGAGTTGTTCTACAGGTGCTCAGTGTTTTCTGCTAATGGCTGTTCATGTTCAGCCGTCAAAGACAGCTTGGGCTCCTCTGTCAGTGGCACCTCGGGATTAGCTGTAGACGGCAGCTCGATTATCAGTTGTTGCTTGTGCTCTTCTGTTGACGTTACAGCCTCTATATTTCTCTCTATAGACTTTAGGGCAAGTTTTTTCTTATATTTTTGAAGATCTATTAGACTAAAGACCGACTCAGAAATAGCTTTTTTGTTGGGTCTTTGAATTTCTGGTTCAGGATCATATATGCCTGTAGTTCTAAATCCATTAATAATGCTCATAGGAGACACCTCTTGAGCAACTTTTGTTAAAAGAGATATAAAGTCTTGTTTAGGGATCTTCTTACGTGGATTCTGCCTTTGCCACTTACACAGCTCTTTGTCTCATTTCTGTTTTAGGCCCTTAAATACCGACACATCTAAAGGCTGCAAAACATGTGTTGTATGGGGTGGCAATTTTACTATGGTTACATCATTTTGTTGAGCTAACTTTATAAGGTTTGTGGAAATATGAGTGGAAAGTCCATCGTATAATAAGAGTACTGGTCTCTCCCTGCCAATGTTAGTTAAAAATACTTCTCGGAACCAATTATAAAAATGATTAGTCTCCATCCACCCTCTTTCGCTGGCTGATACAACTGTTTGCGTGGGCATGTCATTATCAACCCAACTTTCCACTACAGATTTTCCTTTAAAAACACATAACAGAGGAAGCATCTTACCATCAGCAGAACACACAAAGCAATGTTGTTGTGTTTTCTCTTCCAGAGGTGCTTGTTTTGCGTTGACTCTTCTGATTAACAGCGCCCACAACTCTGGTTTTGGAGGGATCGTGACAGAAGGAAGTCTCATCGCAATTGTATATTTGGCCTGGCTTCCCTTTCAAATCAAGTTTCTCAAAAAGATCTGTCATTGTTTCGAAAAAGCCATAAACTACCCAAGGATTAGTTTGGTCACAGCGAGAATGTTCAATGCTTTGAGGTAACTTAATGAATATACGATTCCTTTTTCGAAACGAAAAAAACCAGTCTGGGCCAGGTCGATGATTTTTGAATCCGGTTTCGAGTTTGTTTAGAACAATATAACACAGCACCTCTTCGCCAGTTAGGCCAAACCCATCTTTTTCCATAACTTTGATTGCATTGGCAAGCTCCTCTTCATCAGCAGTAGACAGGTAAGAAGTTACACCCCACCACCACCACTTGGGCCTTGAGATATGTGTCCATTCCCCTGAGTTCCAGAAACATAATGTTGAACATTACTCCTAGGAATGTTGCAAAACATTGCTGCTCCACGGGTAGTTTTGTTCCCATTTTTTATATCATTTACAGCCTTTTCAAGGTCTTCAGATGAGTAAGCTAGTCCAGCGCCCTTCTGAGTTTTCATTATATAGTTTCGCACCATGATCTGCAACAGAGCAAGCAAATTATGTTGTAATTTTCTTTGTAATTTTATTTTATTTCCATTTAAATTTCATTCAAATTAACTGTTGGGGTAAATGGGTCTGTTGGGGAAACTGGGTCCATCATGACCCAGTTACCCCATTTATTAAAAACTTTAGGGGTAACTGGAACACCCCTGTTACAAAAACTACAGGAAGTTTAAGAGTGATTACAACCATATATATGAATAAAATCAGTCTTCATGTTTATCCTAAAGTAGTTAATAGTTTGAATATACTCACCACATAACTATGAAAAACAGCAAATCTCACTGAGACAGCTCGTTGTATTGAAAAATATCCACACTACAATTCCACAGCAGCCCAAACTCACAAAATGGCTCCAAATGAGGTTAGGCCTGTTGTTCAAGGAAGAAGGGAAGTAGAAGTAGGTATGCCAACCTGATAAACTTAATATTCCCATAAATAAGCATATGATCTACCCATGGACCAGTTACCCCCGAGCACCTTACTTCCCGGACAAATACACACGCCGGACATTCAATTACATAATGTACATCTGCTGTTGCATATCAATAAAATATTGCATCATGCAACAAATTGGAAATGTGGAAATTATCTATTAATTATTTTCAAATCATTTTTGTTTAACACTTTAAAATCTTTCTCATCAATTTATAAACAACCTTTATATGATAATGTCATTATTATATTTTTACTTTTATTGAGTAAATAATTAATACACAAATAATTCATATCACTACAATACATTGTATTTCTATTATCTGATTTTCCTATTTTTTCTGCTGTGTTGTGTTGTGTTGTGTTGTAAAACGTGCTTGTCCATATTAGCCGAATTATTATTAATTCCCATACATGTGATTCATCAGCGTGAAATAGGAGTAGGATGACTGCATTAACTGAAATAAATGAATAAATTTGAAACAAAATATTGTAATGTACAAATAATTAAACACATTTAGAGAAAAAAAAAACTGTATTCAAATATCGCACAGCGTATTTTGAAAGTCTAATCCGGCAAACGAGTACCGAGAATTTCATTTTTGGCGAAACGTTTAAGAGCAAACAACAACAACAACAAAATCAGATAGAGCTGTAATTATAAATTTTAATACGGTTATATTTGGAAATTGTGTATGAGATTGAATATTTATTTTAAAATGAGTAATTTGAGTAAATGGTATTTTTGCGTTTGAAAACATGATTTTTTTTACGAAATTACTTAAGTAAAGTTTGTACGTACATATGATAAATTGTATATAATATAATTACATGTAAATTCTTAAGTAATAATGATTTATTAGTAGTATTCATTTCATTTATATAAAATTAATAAACAATATCAAAAATCTAATAACGCATTGAATCCCAAAATGTTCCAATAAAACCTTATTAACCTTATTGTTACGAAATCGGGTTTAATCAGACTCGGAAATAAGTAGATTTATTTACAGTACACTTAACACGTTTATTAACATCACACTGCCATTATTTATTTATAACGAGATTTTGATTGAGCACTCGGATGTTCGTGACTGACTGCAGCGCCGCTAGCGCTTGTGCTTGTTTCTCGAACTTTCCGGAACTTTCGATGACGCCGCGTTTACAGTCGCGCGCGCTTACGAACTTTCTGGAGTGATCTTTCCAGTTTGTTCTTTCACTTTCGTTACAATATTAAGATAATTGTTTGAGCGTGGATGGGAATGCTCTGTGTGGTGGTTCGAAAAAGTTGTTGTCGTTTAATAATTACACTTTATTTACAAATATACACGTTATTCTTGGTACCGCCGTACTAAGTGAAACTCTACATTAGATGTTTGGTGTTGTAGACGTTCACTTTGTGGTACATCTTAAATACACTTGTAAATTATAATTAATTAATTCTTTATTTACGGAAAATCACCTTTTTACAAATAATGACAATCTGTAATTACAAAATACAACAATATAATAATAATAATAATAATAATAATATTAAAACAGGCATATTCTAAAACATACAGAAAAAGTAAATAAAATTTTAATTTATTTTATTTTTTACTTTGTTTAACCAAAGGTGGTTCAACAAAGTAAAAAGTGTTTTATTTACAACTCTACATTAGATCTGATTTTTCTTATCGGTCCGAGGATACGACTCAACCCCGGCCCTTACTTTGGCGCTAACAATAATATTACTGTTGAATAGAATTAAATAGATCCAAAGAATCTAAAGCCTGTGTGTCCTTTTAAAATTTATAATACAGGAATTTAATGCTGTTTTTTTTTTGGTTAATTTAACAAAACATTTAACTCATTTTTTTAAAAGGAAAATTTGGGTCTAATATTCAAGCTTTGTTTTGCCTTTGAATCACCTAAAACCCTTTCAAATAAGGTATATTTATGAATTCTAAAAATACACTCTTGATAATAAAAATTGAACTATTTAATAAATAGTCATATTTCATTTTAAATTTTGACAATCAATGAAAGTACTAAACCGCAACCTTAATACTTCTATAGTTTTCAACAATTTTGTACGAATCAAGAATTAATTAAAAATATTGATGAATTGTAGAAATTTTCAATATACAACATTGAGGCATAATTTAAATTCAATTAAATATAAAGTGGAAAGAAACATCTCTGATGGGATTTATATTTAATTGAATTTAAATTGATTAAAAATATTGATGAATTGTAGAAGTGTAAATAATCATTGACAAAAAAAGAGTCGGACTCTAGAATTATTAATTAGTTATTAATTCTGGAGCCCGACTCTTTTTTTATCAATGATTATACACTTCAATATTTCTAATTAATTCTTGATTCATATAACATTTTTGAAAACTATAGAAGTATTAAGGTTGCGGTTTAGTAGAAAGATTTAGCTATTTAGTGTATAGCTAAATTTTTAGCTATTTAGTGTATAGTTAAATCTTTCCACTAAACCGCAACCTTAATACTTCTATAGTTTTCAACAATTTTGTACGAATCAAGAATTAATTAAAAATATTGATGAATTGTAGAAATCTTCAATGTACAATATTGAGGTATAAATTTAAATTCAATTAAATATAAAGTGGAAAAGAAACATCTCTGATGGGATTTATATTTAATTGAATTTAAATTATACCTTTAAATACCTATACCTATACCTTTTAATTGTACATTGAACATTTTTACAATTTATAGATATAAATATAATTTATAACAATTTAGTTTAATTAAAAATATTGTGTGAAAATTTATTGGAAATTTTACGAAGCGTTAAAATAATATATATATTTTTTTAAATTTCTTAAGTATGTTTATAAAAGAGAATAAAACTTTAAGATTCATTCCTACCTTTATCATTTTTAAGGTTATTTTTACGAAACAGTAATTTGTTACTTACGCTGGTGTATGCTACTAATCCAAGCACGGCGAATTTGCCGGCCGTTAAATATGTGGGCCTTTTCGATCTCTCCATTATCAATAATAGCGACTTTTTCACGCTCGTGTTAAAATTGTACCATTCTGACTGGTAACAAGCGTCTCTGACTTCTTCACTCTAAAATATATATATATAACAGATTAATGACTAAAAGTGAGAATAATAATAAAATAATCATTAAATAAATAGATTTTTTTATTAAATTTAATTTATTTAAATAACTGTGATCAAGTGAATAAATTCCCTTTTTCTATTATTAAGATAATCATATTATAAAATTATATAATGTAAATAATTCTAAATTAAATCAAAAGAATTTGAAAATAATTAATAAATTATTATTATTAGGCAGAAAGACCTATGGTCGATAGCCCATGACAGACTACTAACACAATTGTACATTTTGTTATCATAAATTTTGTTTTCATATTGTCTCAATAAAGATGTTTGTATATATTATTATTATTATTTTCTTCTGTCTTCGACCTGAATCTCTCAGGGTCTACACATACCGGGGTATTTCTACTAACGGTATGACATTGTTTTTGATCTGACAACACGCGTCTAATTATACTACAAGTTTGTAGTACTACGGCTTTCTGCATAGGTATGTATATATTTTTGTATTTATCATTTTCGTATTATACGACAATTGTGTTTCATGGGAGATTTCCTGGACCATGTCGGACTCCCCTTTTTATATTTTTGTATATATTTAGTTTTTTCTGTACTGCCGTGCAATTCATTTGGGATTTCTCCAGTTGCTCCTAGGGTCACTGGGATGACGACGACGGACTCTAGCTTCCACATTTGTTTAATTTCGTCCGATAATGGCAAGTATTTATTAATTTTGTCCCCATATGTTCTTTGTAGGTTTTCAGGAAGTTGTACAGCAATATCAATTATGTAAAACCTTTTTTTCTTCTTTCAATAGCAACACTATATCTGGGATGTTATTGGGTATCGGTCTATCTGTTATTATTTTTCTGTCCCAGTATAGTCTTGCTTGTGTGTTTTCAATTACAGGTGGAATGGTAGAATGGGGTTTCGTCTATCTTTTCAGATATATGCAGTTTTACTAGTTCCTGGTGGACTATTACTGCAACGCAGTTGTGTCGTTCTAAATATGCTTTTGGGGCCAATACTTCACAGCCTGGGACCAAATGATCTAGTATTTCCTTCTTTTTTTTTGCACAGCCTGCAAAAATATTCTGTTTTATGATTCTTTTTCAATAGGATTCAAGACGGTAAACTCTTTAAAGAAACAAGTGGTGGGTATCACTTGGTCTTGGATGGAAATTAGTGAACCCTCTGTTTCTTTAAAGAGTTTACCGTCTTGAATCCATTTTAGCGTGCTTACTGTGTCAATGTCTTCGCTGTCAATGACTGCTTTATATTTACCATGGAGCGGTTTACTTTTCTATCGCTCTAGAAGTGTCTAATCGTTCATTATCTTTGTTATTGGATTGTAGGTTCGATTAGCAAGTCTCAGTGGGGTTGTTTGGTTGTCTTTCGCTACAATGGCTCGGTGTAAGGCACCTTACGGAAGCTTTCTCATGAAAATTTAAAAGGTTCACGATCAAATGTTATGTTTAAAGCTCCAATCAATCATATGACCATAAATGTAAATGATATTATTAAGAATGAAGATGTAGATATTTATAATAATTATAAAATTGTATCTAACATAATTCGGAAGTATGTGGTTAAGGACTAGGTGAAATAGTATTCCACTGAGTTATCTAATTTTAAATATTGTCATATAATTGTTATGTAACATTGTTTTATGTTTTCTATATCTCAGTTTAATTCAATATAATTGTTTTTATTTATACTTTGAATGTGTATATATATGTAATATGTCCTGTAAATGGTTTCTGTTGGGCATAATAAAGTTATTATTATTATTATTATTATTATTATTAAAAATATTTCCGTAGACTATCTATCTGGGAATAGTGTAGGCTATGGGCGCTAGGGATGCCTCTTCCTCCAAGTTTTCTCGGCAGATGAAATCTTTCTTTTGCACTCTCTGTGGATGATGGGATCTATATTTTCGGAATTCCTTTCTCGTTTTTATGTCAATATCTTTTAATTCCGTGTCTGTCCATGTTGTTATTCCGAAGCTATACGTCAGTACTGAGGTTGCATAGGTGTTTAATGCCAAGACAGTATTCCGTGCTGCTAATTGAGTTTTTAGGATAGATCTCATTCGATTGTATTTATTATTTTTAGTGGCTGTTTTGTGATCGATTCCTCGTCCCTGCATAAACCCAAGGTATTTATATTTCTCTTCTGATTCCATGCTTACTATTCCTTCAGTTTCGCCCTCTTTTATATACCCTTCATGATAAAGCCATTTGCCTTTAGCCATTTCGCTACTTCGACACTTATCCAGCCCGAACTCCATTTTAATGCCATCGCTAAATCTTCTGACACAATTTAACAGCGTTCTGAGGTGGTTTTCTTGCTCTGCGTAAATTTTTAAGTCATCCATATACCATATATGACTAACTTTTATATTTGACTTCGGTATCTGGATGTTTGTTTGGTTGTTGAAATCCCCTAGTTCTGAGATCCAACCGATGGTTCATAGATGTGGAGATTGAAATTAAATATATTTAACACTAATACTTCTATTAACTCCAACAAACACAATATTTACAGATACTATACAGTCTAAACTTTACAAAATACGTATTTCTAGTAGTTGATCGTCAGTAAGTGATTCTAAAATATTGTTTAAGATAAAATTTACACTACAACTATGTGGGTGTGTGTACTGCGCATGTTACAGGACGCGTCGCAGGTAACAAAAATGGTTTAGGGGAGAAAATATGCAAATTAGGGTGACCGTTTTCGTGCACATCCGAGTGCATCCCAGATGTTCGGTTTCATTGCCGTATTTGTGGAATTCGAGGAAGTTTTTTCTTCAATCTTATGAGAAAAGATAAATGACAATGACGAAATAATATAATAAAAAACCTTTGTTAAAAATCACGTCGAGTCCTGAACAGTATCATAAAGCCCTTTCTTTGAGCATTCATATATGCTGATAATGGTTTGAGAGCAAGACAAAACCAGATAGGGCTTAATGCGCCTTGTTGGATTTGTATTCCATCACGTTCGGTGTATGTATCTGGCCCTCTCATGATGAGTTTTGTATTCCATTCCGTCATTGCATGTTCCAAAAAGTGTCTCACTTTATCATTTATTTTGTATAATCTTAGGATTTCTTTCAGCCAGGAATGCGGAACAGAATCAAAAGGCTTTTTGTAGTCTATGTATGCGACATAGAAAGGTTTATTTTGATTTTCAGCTGTTTTTGTGACGATTGCGTCTATTACCAGTTGTTCTTTACATCCTCTGGATTTTTTGCGGCATCCTTTTTGTTCTTCATCTAACGGATTATTGGTTTCTAAGTGTTGGTATATCTTCTCTGCTAAAATGGAAGTGAATAACTTATATATAGTCGGTAGACAAGTGATTATTATTATTTGTACTATCACAGCATAGGCCGGAGATATCCACTAAACGGATTATATCAAGATTCAGTTGACATTGTGTGTGACTGTGTTGTTTTGTTATCCCCCAAGAACTTCCTAACTATGCGACAAGTGTTGAGTATTACTGCCTTTTGTAAATCTATGCAGGTATACTTTGGCAGGTTTAGTAATTCTATGCAAATTTTTAGGAATTACTCCTGTTGCTGATAATATAATTAGTACAATAATTACATTTTCCACCATCCATAGCTGCTTTACCTCCATTGCTAGCGCATCATATTTGCTGATCTACTCCGCATGTGTGTTTTGTAAATTATGTGTATTTGGGACCGCAATATCAATTAAACAAGCTGATTTGTTTACTTTGTTAATTAATATAATATCAGGTTTGTTGTGGTGTACAGTCCTGTCTGTAATAACTGAACGAACCCAATACATTTTATATTAAATAAAAATGATTGAAAATAATTAATAAATTATTTCCATCATTTTTATTTAATATATTTAAATAACTGTGACCAAGTGGAATGAATACTTGTTTTCTATTTACAATACATTTTATGTGCGTTGTTTTCAAGTAGGGCCTCTGGAGTGTATTTACAATAAAGCTGTATTATTGTGATGAGTTTGTGTTTATATGCTAATTTTTGGTGTATGATGTTAGCAACTTGGTCATGTCTATGTTTATAATCCTATTGTGTAACACGCCGAGGTTACGTGTTGTATTGTTTCAGGCTTAGTGTGGCACTTACGACACGCCGAGGTTACGTTTTGTATTGTTTCAGGTTTAGTGTGGCACTTATGACATAAATCGCTTTTTAATGTAGCATCTTTTATTATATGTTTCCCGTAATTTCTTGTAGGAGCAACCTGGTCTTGAATGGCAATCATTAATCGTTCAGTTTCTGGATAGAGCTTTGAGCGTGCGACGCTTCTTTGTCGACATGAGGTTGATCAACTTCGTTGGGTTATCTTCCATGAAAGGCCTTTTGCATCCAGGTTAGGTTAGCATTGTCAATGAAGTTTTCCATTCCTCTTTCAATATTTATTTCTTGTAAATTTAATGGCGTGTAGTTGTTATCAGGCAAGGTAACAGCTTTGTGAAGCTGTGATGTATCTTGTTTGGCAAGGAAGTATACCCTTAAATTATCCACACTTCTATTATGTAAATATTCTATATTGATGAGCTCCCTCTTTCCTCGGGCTTATTAGACGTTGTGTAGCTGATTTAGGGTGATGTTCTCTATTTCTTGTAAGAGTTGTGTTGATTTTTGTTTGTAAGTGTTATAAATCAGTATTTATCCATCTTATCACTCCAAATGAGTATGTAAGAGCTGGGATAGCGTAGGTGTTGATTGCTTTAAACATATATTTAGCATTAATTCTTGGATTTTGGAGGCGTTCACTTCGTGGTACTTTTTCAATTTTGATATAAAGAAAAACCTTTAACTTTTTTATACCACTTCTATTTTTCTCTGCCGCTATTGATTTCGATTTGATTGGTATTTCAACGAACACAGGAATAACTTTTAATTGAAGGCACTGTTGGTTGAACCGAGCAGTAGTGGTATAAAAAAAAGTTAAGTATTTTCATTAAATCAAAATATATTTAACAGTAAGTTTGGTTCTCAGTAATTGATTGATTCTTGTGATTAGTGTACTTTGAAGTTTTTGTTTTATCTCTTTGTGTGTAATGCCTCAAATCCCAGATATTTATATGTCTTTGTCTCATCTAATGCCTCGCTGCCCTTAGAAACACTGTAATTATGAGTGGTTAATTTTTTTAATTATTACTAGTAACAAATCTTTATTACTTAAGAATTTACATGTAATTATATTATAAATTTTTAATTATTATTATTGTGGAAATAATTTATTATTTTATATTTCATTTATTTAAATAACTGTGACCAAGTGAATAAATCCTTCTTTATATTACTTGTGTGGAATAAAAATACACACAGCGGCAAAATTAAAGGATCGCAGATAAATTCGTTATTTCTTTTTTCTCGGCGCAACCTTTTTAGGCATTTCGTACAACCAAGTTAAACTAACTAATTAAAATTCCTTTTATAAAGTTATGTGCAATTGTGAAACCAAAAAAATAGCGTTTTCGCAATAGAACAATTATATACTTTGACTTTATATAAAAATGTAATAAATAAGAAAAAATAGTCATATTCTTTTTTAATATCGTGTATTATCTCCACAACTGCAGTCATCCGCTTTCCCGTACTTCTGATGTTGCCGTCGATCATTCTTCAAAGCAAATTTTGATATAAAGAAAAAAAATTAAGTGTTTTTTATATCACTTTTATTTTACTTACTTTAGTCATTATCAAACTAAATTGGTTTGACAATGATTACCGTGTAATTGAAACTAGTCACTAAAGTAAAATAAAAGTGGTATAAAAAAGTTAAGTGTTTTCTTTACATCAAAATTGAAAATGTACCACGAAGTAAACGCCTTCAAGATCCAAGAATCAAAGCAAATTATTTCATTCTTCAATTAAAGCAGCTTTTACTTTTTCTGTGTTGTGGATAGTAGAAATTCTTTATCTGAGTCGTCTACCTAGTATGTTCCAAACTTATAAATGCGTATCATTTGATGGATCGCCAAATTGATACATTTCGAATACCCTCTTGGAATAAAAGTACAAAAATATGTAGGAATATTGAGAACTCACCCTGACCGTCAAGTTATTTCCATAGGAGCAATAAATCATGAGTTGTGTAGCTAAAGCGATGGAGTACAAACCCAAGAAAACCGTATTCAAGAAATCATCACGGGCTGTCTGGAAATAGAAACAAAAAATAAACGTTATTATTATTTCCAAACTGTAATTAATCGAGAATTATAAAAAATATGGAAAATAATCATTGAAATAATATTTTATGTGCAATTAAAAATATTATTTATTATTATTTATAGGTAATGTTATATTTTAGACTTATTATCAAGTGATGAACCCTTTCCACAACCCTTCGAATGTATCTCTCTACGAAATGTGTAAAATTACCCCTATTAAACACAGACTAGAAACCCTTTCCTTAAAATTCGCTATAAATCCCCACATAGCTCCCATTATCAATCACCTCTGCATCCCACGTAATCCGAATATTAATCCTAGATATACCCATCCCTCATTATTAATTCATCAATTCATCTCACTAAAGTCTGAGATGACCGAGATGACCTGACCGAAATTCAAGACCTGCATCGGAAGAGAGACGCCATCCAACACTATTATTCATTCGAAACTTACAATTAAACTTCAACCAATCGAATTCAGTATTTTTGACGATTTTGTGAGAGAAAATGTGAGTAAAGTTATACACACAAAATATAACATTCAGAAGAAAAAAAAAACTAATACTCTTCTTAAAACGCAAAATAAATCAGTTTCTGTCACAAAAAATAAGAAACCTATACAGTCAGCTTCAAAATTTATTGATTTATCAATTATTTAAATTCAGTGAGACAGAACAAGCCCTTCTATCCCAAAACCCTAACTACAGTCCTTATATTAATAAAAATTCCCCTGAAACATATATAATAGTTGACTTTTATATAAATAAAACAATTTATAACTTTCGAATATATTGTAAACTCGCTACAATTGTTTCGCCACACTGTGGCTTCTTCAGGCGAAGAAATGAAAGTTTACAGTATATTTGAAAGTTATAAATTGTTTTATTTATATAAAAGTGAAGATGAACTTTCAACATTTATCAGCCTTATCGATCAATTATATAATAGTTGAGTCCGAAATCGCGTGAAAAAACCCTACAAATTTCTAACATAATTGAATCATATTCAAAAAGCTCATCGTATGAATCAGCTATCATAAAATTAATAGCTTCACTTAATGCCCCAACAATCACAAAAGCAGACATATCAAATTCAATTGTTATCCTCGAAACAAGTCAATATAATGATAAAATAAACGCATTTGTCAAAAAAGAAAATCTAGCTCTTCTCAAAAAAGATCCGACAACGTCTTTCCAATCAGTAATAAAAAATTTGCTAAGAAATATTACAGTTATTTTTTTGGATTTGGAAAAAATTCAAATCATTAATAAAAATCCACTAGCCCCAAGACTGTACGGTTTAATAAAAACCCACAAACCAGATCTCCCCATAAGGCCCGTAGTATCATATATTAATAGCCCCTTTCATACTTTAGCAATAAAAATTAAACCATCTTTTAAAAAAAAATACAGGCAATTTATACCAAAATATTCAATTAAAAATTCACTCGAGCTATCCATTTTTTAAAATAATAACCACCCATAAAGGCTCCAAACTCGTATCCTTTAATCTCACTAGTATGTTTTCTAACTTCTCAATTAATGAATGCCTCAAACTTATCCAGAATATGCTCGATATTATCACAAACTCAGAACTGTATGAGGCATTCGAAGTTTGTTTACAACAAAATTATTTCCAATTTAATTATCAATTTTACCAAAAAACTACTGGCCTGGCAAACCTCTTTAGATTGAGACCTTATCTCCAGACAAAAATAAACTATAACGTCTCCGTTTTATTTGTATTATTTTAAAATTAGGCATTCGCGTTTAAATTTAATTTAATAATTTTAGAAAAATTAAAATTATAATGTGGACCCTAGTTAGATATTACATTATCCCTTGTGTAGTTTAATATCTGGTGGGGTATTTGCTTGATTTAAGTACAATATTTAATGATGATTAAAAAATCTGAGCTCGAAAAGGATTATTTACTCACTATGAACTGAAACCACGTGTTGCAAATCGCAGCCACACTCGTGCCAAATTGGAACAAAAAATAATAGTTGTACATCTCTTCCAATGCAGTTGTGTACCTGTAATGTATACAGTAATGTACAAAAAAA
Organism: Philonthus spinipes; assembly: GCA_963082785.1. Taxonomy (NCBI): domain Eukaryota; kingdom Metazoa; phylum Arthropoda; class Insecta; order Coleoptera; family Staphylinidae; genus Philonthus; species Philonthus spinipes. The sequence continues at coordinate 20,635,829 of OY720314.1, forward strand.
GTATATAGACAATTATATTTTCTTAAATATTTTTGAGCGTATTAAAACTTAATATAAATAAACATTTGAATTAAACTATGTTGTAAAATATTAATATTTTTTTTTATATATCTCTAAATTAATTTATTATTTAAAGAAATGTTCAGCCAAAAGATGGCGCTTGCGTCGTCTTTAAATTATTATGATTAATTTATTATTGTTTAAAAATTATAAATTGTTTCGACAAAAATATATAGACATAACTAAAAACGCATTTATTATAATAATTAAATCATTTAAAAATAGAGGATTTCTTTTCAATAATGTATTTAGTACTTAGTAGGGTATTCTTATTCTTAATTATTTCCTGACAACTTGTTCAATCAATTCCAAGAAATTGATTGAACAAGTTTACTAATGTAGGCACTATCAATACTGTTTTTCTTCTAATTTTTTGAATAATTCATTTTGCTTTGTAGAAGTTGTATTTTTAAAAGATTCGAAAAATTCTCCTGAAAACTGTCTTTAAAGGAATTAATTTTTAATTCCATTTGAATCGAATAATAATCTTAATTAATAAAACGTCTTACTTAATTATAGCCATATGGTGAATAACACACTCCTTAACACTGGCGGCGACTTTCCGATCAATCTTCTCGTCGACATCCCCATCCGCGTTAGAAACCCCCCTGTCGATCTCCTCGTAGCTGTAGCCGGCCCATTTCCTCAAATTCTCCAACTTATCGCAGAGAATCTGAAACTGCGCTGTGGCGATCCCAATCAACCCCAGCGCCAAAACATCCAACGTGGTATTATTCCAAATCCCCACCAAAATCGCAACCATCTGCCACAAATGCACCGGCACCTGAAACACCCCCAACTCGAACGCCTCGAAACGGATAGCCGTGTTCAAATCCGTAAACCACGGTTTCAGCGTGTACAAAACGATCATCCCACAGACGACAAACTGGTACGTCCGCATCAAGAGTACAGTATACCTCGTGTTTAAAAAGACGTGCTTGTTGCTTGAAAGCGGGTAGTTTCTGAATAAAGGGTTGTTCAGTTGGTTGATTATGTTTAGAAAGTGTTTGGATTTGGTTAGAAATATCGTGTATTTGCTTAAATAGGAAATGTCGGTGGCGACGAAGCTTAAGAGCTCTGTGAGGTGTTTCCAGTCTTTCTGGCGGATGTTGTGGACGAGCTCGATGACGCACATGCAGCTCAGGCTTATGTCGAAGAAGAAGCAGATTACTAATCGCAGGTTGTAGATTCTGGGGCGTCTGCGTAGAGGGAATGCGCCTGTTTTTAGTAGCATCTCGCGCTGGATGTCGATGGCGGCGAAAATGTCCGTTTTTTCGGTCAAGGTGTTGGGATTTTTGAAGATATACATTTTTAAATTTAATCAAGGAAAACTACTTCCTGAAAACAACAACAACAAAAAACACAATAATATAATTCGTTTGAGAAGTGAGAAGAATAAATATTTTTATTAACCGTTTCAATGTTTATTTAAAAAATATTATTACTTTAATTTTCAACGCTAATTCAAATATCTCAAAAAAACTAAATATCGAGCGTATAACAAAAATCGACGACGAAGTTGACGTTGGAAGTCTCAAGTCATGTCTGTACTAAGATCACACGCGTGAAATGCTAGTTGCGGTCAATATGACAACCAGTACTTTACGGGTGCGCGTGTGATTTTAGTTCAGACATGACTTTAGATTTACAATACCAACTTTGTCGTCGATTTTTGATATACGCTCGATATATATTATCAAAATTGCGGAGGTCTTAGAACAAAAATTACTAACTTATCACTGGGGGTAAATGTTAGCGACTATGATATTATAATAATAACAGAAACATGGTTGTATAAATGACTTCAACTTCAAATTCCTAACTATATAATTTACAGATGTGAAAGAACCGTCGATGGTCAAATCAGAGGTGGCGGTATACTAATTGCCGTGAAAAATAATCTTAACTCTTCATTTATTTCTTGCGACAATGCAGTTGAACATCTGTTTGTTTTGCTAACGATTAATAAAACGATTAATCTTATATAATTGGTGGAGTTTACATCATTCCCGGGCCATCCATTACTAAGTATAAAGCGCACTGTAATTGTTTAGAAGGTATTGTTGAACAGTTTAATTGTTACAATTTAATTATTTTTGGAGACTACAACCTTCCAGGTATAAAATGGTATGATAATAGTTACGAAATGTCACAGACGGAAGGCAGTGAATCTTTAATAACTAATAAATTCAATTTTTTAAATACCCACCAAATTCACGTGGAATTTTTCTTGACCTGTGCTTTACAACTCTCTCAAATATTTCGTGTAATATGCGAATGATGTTTTACTGCCAACCAGCATTCACTACTATTGTATATCGATGTCAGTACGGTCTGTGAATGCAACATTAAGGAAAAACAATATTTGTTCAAAAAACGCTGATTATAATATTATTAACATGCATTTTATTTGTTTTAAATGATTATTTAGACCTTTAACAACAATCTAATAATAAAAAAAAGTTTCTGAAATGTGACAAACACCTTTGTTTTTGACCTTGAATCTGATATGTCAAAGTCTTTATTCGAGACTAATAATTGAAAGTAAAAAATATTTTAAATTAAGTTGGACATTTCTTGTCACTGTTCTTGTATAATTGAGTTATTTTCATTCGTTTATAAGCTGTGAATCTCTTTTAAAATAAATAATTTACCCGGCGCATCCGCCATGGTGGAGGAGCCGGACAAATCCGTGGCTGGAAATCCGTGGGTAACTTAACATCGGTATTTGTGTATATCGCCAAATATACCCAAAATGGATGTCTAAAGAGTTAATATCATTAATTCGTCGTAAGAAAAAGAGCTCACATAATTTACAAACAAGATTCTTCATATACTAATTATTGTGTGTTTTCTGCACTCATAAAAAATGCTGTAAACTAGCGAAATATTGTCGTAGCGAGTATTTATTAAGGGTAGAAAATTCATTGAAAATCGATCCAAATTTCTTTTGGCAATATGCATAAGATCACGATTATCAGAGTGAAATGGAATATAATGACATTAAATCAGAAGATCCTTTAGCAATAGTTAATCTATTTTCCGACTATTTTTCATCACAGCGAATTCTGTTCAAAATCCTATTTTTCACTCCATAGCAGAATCATATATTCATGATAGCAAGATAATCATAAACACGAAAGATGTATTCAATTCAATTTGTACTCTTAAACCTACCCATTCTCATAGTCCCGATAAAATATCAAACTTCTTTTTACAAAATTGCATATTTTCTCTTTGTCGTCCAATATATGACCTCTTTAATAAATCATTATCACTATCTTCGGTGCCAACCATATGAAAGACGAGTTTCATTATCCCTATTTATAAATCAGGTTCTAAGAATTTTGTGGAGAATTATAGGAGTGTATGCATACAATCCACCATTCCTAAAATATTCGATAAGCTGGTTTCTGTACAGTTATCATAGTATTCGAAACAGATTATTTCATGTAATCAAAACGGATTTGTAAATGGTCGTTCGACTGTAACAAAATTTACTTGAATATAAACAATTCCTGTCAAGAGCATTAGGTGATCGTTGTCAAGTTGATACAATATATACAGACTTTACGAAAGCATTTGATAGGATTGATATTAATTTGTTATTGAATAAATTATACTCATTGGGGTTTTGTAGGAATATGGCTAAATGGTTTTCTTCTTATTTAAACAATCGCACGCAATATGTTAAAATTAACAATATATACTTCTAAATTAATTTCAGATTCATCGGGGTTCCGCAAGGGTCTCATTGTGGACCTATCTTATTCATACTATTTATTAATTATTTGCATAAGGTTATTACTAGTAGCAATTTTTTATGATTTAAAACTTTTTAGAAGAGTAGGTAATATAAAGGATTAGTATTGACCTTCATGCTGATTTGAATCATGCAAATTGAATCGTTTATTCCTAAATATATGTTAAATAAATGTTACTCTATGACAATAAGTAAGCGTTCAATTAACATTGATCACACTTACAGTATTGATAATATAGATCTCGTAAGAATTGAATTCATTAAGGATTTATGTGTCTTATTTGATTCAAAATTATAATTTAATAATAACATATCGGTCATAATAAGGAAATCATTAAAATTGTGGGGTTTTATATGGCAGATTGGAAAAAATCTAAATACCGATTGTCTTAGAACGTTATATTGTGCACTAGTTAGATCTCACCAATTTGGACCCCTTATACCTCAACCTATGTCGAGCTTATAGAAAGGGTACAAAAGAAATTTCTAAGATACATGGAATTTAATCGGGTCTACAATACATGCCTGGTGACTACACTATTATAATGAATGAACTCAATTTAAAATCATTACAGAATCGACGGATTATTGCTGACTTATGCCTGTTACATAAGATTATTAATAGATATATTGACTCACCTTATTTATTGCAAGATATTTCTATTCGTATTCCTTGTAAGGGGACGCGTTTGCAATCTTTATTTCAAATAAATACTTACAGAACACTTAGTTGTTCTATGAATTCAATGTCGCGTGTTTTAGAACTTGGAAACTCAATAAATAAACAATAATTGGTTTAACATATTCGATGTATCCATTAATTATTTTAAATTAAGTTTGAAACGTAACATCTAATGATAAAAATAAAGCATTCGTTATGTATATTCTTATTCAAATTGTAATTAATTAAATTCTTACTGTTATATTTTGTAATGATTATTATATTCTAATCTATGTTCATTGTGTAATATTGTATATGTATACTTATATTTTTATATGTATTGTAGTATTTTATATTAAAAGGCGTTAGTCGTTAATAAATATATTATTATTATTATTAATTTTGAAAATGTACATGATTTTTTTTTGTACAAAATAAAACATTTTCGATTGAAAAATGTCTCAGTAGCAAAATAAAACAAACATTCTTTAGGCAAATCCTAAAATAGCTTGAGAAAACTGGCGATTCATTTAGGCAGCAATGACGATTTTAACATTGGGTGGATTGTGAAAAATTCTAAGTGTCAAGACAAAAATCGATAAGACTTACATATCATAGACAAATAACTTCTACTCTATATTAACCACTGGATATTTAGCTTTAAAAAACAGCTGAAAAAAACTGGGGATTGCATCCTTTAGATAGCGAACAGAAACAATTTTGTACAGTCAACAACCGAAACGTGGATTTTTTTAAGTATAAAGTTAGAAACCGACGACACAATCATTTATGCGTATTTATTTATTAATTTACGGAATCTCCTTTTCGAAATTTACAATAAATCTATATAAACAATACACATTAAAATATCAAAAATCATAAACATTGTGAACCCCTTTCCGAAGTGGTTTAACCTTTATAGTCTAAGTTTTCTTTTATGGTGATTATGGAAATTAAAAAAAAAAAAACATATAAATAATTAAAAAAAAACGATGAAATAAGTTTTAATAAACGTATTACAAAAACATAAATCGATGGATCGATAACAAAATATATATAGGCCTATACTCACAAATTATTAAGATATAAAAGCGAACAATTAAAATACGTATAAATATAATCCAACATGGCAGAAAGACCTCGGGTCGATAGCCTATGAAAGGACAACCTCAAATTATATACCGTATTATACTATACAATACTGTACTTAATATAATGTAAAAGTCCCTTGAATAAAGATATTTGTATATATATGTAAACCAACAATATAGTCATATATGTACAGATAATTGTATCACGATCAGATAAATGATATAAAACAAACATGTAAAAGAATTGAGACCATCAACATAAAACAGTTAAAATGAGATATCGGATATGTTAATGCGCTTTAATTTATTTTTGAAATAAGCATAAGACTCTGCGAATAAATCTAAATTATTCGATTTCAGTAAATCATTTGCAAAACGCATAAGCCGGCCAATTGGACAAAACATCCCATAGTTGGTTGGGTGAAAAGTCAATCGGAACAATATCTTATGTCTACTATTCACGCCTCTTGGAATATTAAATTGTAGTTTTCCAACAAGCTCTGCACAATCTATGAAACTATTGACCAACCCATGCAGAAAACGCATGTCTAATAAAATCCTTCTGTTACGCAATGACTCGATATTAAGGATTGTCAACATTGAACTATGACCAAAAGCAGTGCTTTGTCCACTAATTCTGTGATGCATTGATTTTAAAAATCTTCCTTGAACAGCCTCAATTTTTTTACAAGCAATCGAGATATAGGTATGGTCACCCTATACCTCGATTGCTTGTAAAAAATTGAGGCTGTTCAAGGAAGATTTTTAATACCGAGGCATATTCCAAATGAGGTCTCACTAGCGCGAGATACACGATTTTAATCGTTCTATTATTAAACCCTACTCAGAACCTGTTAACAAATCCCAGAATTTTCAAAGCCCTATTACAAATATTCTCAATGTGTTTATTAAAACTAAGATTTGATGTAAACAATACCCCTAAATCTCTGATTTGATATGTATTATTTAGAGCATGATTATTAATCTTATATTCAAAGGCACTAGCGCTTCTTCGACTAAAAGATATCTTGAAACATTTATTTAAATTCAGGGATAAATGAATCTCGACGCACCACTCCGAGACTCTGGTTAAGTCTTCTTGAAGAAATAATTGGTCTTCAATGGATTTAACACTCCGAAATATTTTAAGATCATCAGCGTACAGAAGAAAATAATCACTTTGAATCCAATATTTAATATTAACAAATAACAAAAATAAAACTGGAACACAGTGAGAACCCTGCGGCACCCCGGATGTAAGAGAAATATTATCTGAAAGTTCTGAACCAATACGAACCTTCCGTATTCGATCACTTAAGTAGCTTCTAAGCCAATTAATTACAGCCATTGCATCCAATTTTGCTAATAGTAAATTGTGTTGCACTCTGTCAAACGCTTTAGAGAAATCGGTGTAAATTGAATTAACCTGCAATCCGTTCTCCAAGGCATTCGACAGAAATGTCTGGTAAACAGTCAAGTTAGTAGTTGTTGATCTGCCCTTAACAAAACCGTGTTGTTCGTTTATTAATTTATCTGAGCATGATCATATTATAAATAGAAAAGATTATTCATTCACTTGGTCACAGTTATTTAAATATATTAAATAAAAATGACCATATTAGTTGTTTTGTTATTAAATAGTCTAATATTTTAGGCAAAACTGACTGCTTACAAACCCCCCTTTAATTAGCTATGTTTGTCCTACACCCATTCTTAAATATGGGAAGCTTTCATTCCAGCTCTGGGGAAATATCCCTGAAATTAAAGAATTGGAAACAATGGCATGAATTGGCTTAGAAAGCGTGTACACACATCTTTTCAAAAAAATATTCCGGAATTCCATCAGGGCCTGCACTGCAAGATTCAGATAACGAAGATATTTCATCAAAAACGTCTGTAAGCGATACTCTGAAGCAGTTTAAATCAATTATCTTATTTAGATTAAATTCACAATTTGATATAGTGGAAGCACCATAAACAGCAGAGAAATGTGAAGTAAATAAATTAAAAGATGGAGCCGTAGAGTCACTTAAAAACATTTGTTTTGGGAAACCACGCGTTTTACATCAGCAGTTCGCATGGTCCGAAATAGCTTAGTATTATATTCTAGTTGATTAATGTATGCATTGTAAAGATGAGTATTTATATGAAAACACATTGTACACTTTTCTTCACTTATTTATTTATTAACAGATGTACATTTCGATCACCATGTGATCATTATCAATGTTTTACAAACAATAATCGAAATGTACATCTGTTAATAAATAAATAAATGAAGAAAAGTGTACAAAGTGTTTTCATATTTCTTTCAAATTCTCACGAAACTCACATTTAATTAAGATGAGTATTTAGTTGCTTACACTTCCATCTCAATTTCCTAAAATTCTCATAATTTGATATTGAACCATTACTCTTATAAGCTTTACGAGCGGCCTTTTTCGCCTCAGTTAATTTAACTAAGTTGTTATTAAACCACTTGGGATAATTATGATTAATTGAAAATTTGACAGGTACGAATCTTATATAAAACAATATGAAAATATATTATTGAGATCACGAATATTATTATTTATAGTTTCATTTGAAAATAAACGGTCCCAATCGATGCTTGCAAGAAAATTATTTATTCTAAATAGAAAAGAGTATTCATTCACTTGGTCACAGTTATTTAAATATATATTAAATATATTAAATTACGTAGCGTAAGTCAAAAGTCACATAGCTAAATGTGGAAATAATTAATTAATTATTTTCAAATCATTTTTATTTAATATTATTTATACTATTATAATCGGCTGCTCTAAAATCATAAATCCAGTCCTGATTCTCCATAACTAAGTCCATAGCCATGAGAGGCATATTTATATGATAAGAGACGTGATGAAAACTTGATCAAACAAAACATCGCCAGCACGATTCACTTTTATATTAGATATGTTAGTGAACACCAGATTCAAAAATACACCCCGGTCATTAGGATAATTATTCACTTGGAGGATATTATAATAATTAAACGCTTTCGCCAATATATCAGCTGGATAACTTGTATTTCTCGTACCTAAGATATCTTCATCCGACTGATCATAAATCGCGTTAGGAATATAAGAAATTCACACTTTGGATTTGATGCAAACATTATGTCAAGATCTTCTGCATATTTTTCGTAGAGTAATAAATTCGATGCAAGTGGAATATATGCAGCACTGATGATGTATTTATTAGATATTAATAAATAAATGTTTATTAACGGCAACGCCATTTTCATATTTTTACACATTAATATTACAAGGAATAATGCTGCTATATATATATCATTCCTGACCGCAATCATAACACCTCCGCCCCTGGCCTTAGTACTGCTCGCCGAGTAACAAAAAAAAAGAGTTGTATTAAATAATTGTTTTCATTTTGATTTAGAAATAAGAGAGGAAAAGTGAAATAAATTTCAAAAATCGATATATTTTTTAAATGAAAAGAACTTGAACACATATTCTAATTACAATTAGGTCAATTGTAGGTCTAACTAAGATTAATAAGTTTATAATATAAAAAAAGTATGTATTTCAACTCGTGAAAGCTCTTAGAAGTCTGTAAGTGTTTATTGTCAGACACAAAGGTGATCAAAATGTGAAGTAAATGAGTTACGAAAAAAAGAATATTTTAAATTATGCACAAATGACGTTAAAAGCATTAAAAACGGTTTAGAAGTCTGTAAGTATTTAATGGTAGACACAAAAGTGATCAAAATGTGAATTATGTGAGTTATGAAAAAATGAATATTTTAAATCGTGCACAAATCACGTTTAAAGGCAAACAAAATGGTTCAGAAGTCTGTAAGTGTTTAATATCAGACACAAAAGTAATCAATATTTGAAGTAAGTGAGTTACGAAAAAATGAATATATTAAATCGTACACAAATCACGTTAAAAGCATTAAAAACTGGTTTAGAAGTCTGTAAGTGTTTAGCATCAGACACAAAAGTGATCAAAATGTGAAGTAAGCGAGTTACGAAAATATGAATATTTTATTTTCCTTTCCTGGTGGCGGCGCCGGGTTATTTTTTATAAATATTGCGAGATTCTCACATATAAATCGTGATATTTTGTTCCCAGGAAAAATAAACTTTCCGAGACCGAATTTAGTGGTAAGAAAGTGTGTTTAATTTAATATTGATTTGATTATACTTTTGACAGCTCAGTTTGTAGAGCGGTGGAGTGGAGAGGTTACATTAAACAGATATCCATAGGTCACTGGTTCAATTGATTTGATTTAATTAATTTAACATCAGAGCTGTACTGACGAGGGATAGATCCCGAAACACGTGTCTGCAGATTGCCTTATATTAAGTAACGTTCTTTTTTGCTCTTTACATTGAATTTTTCTCGGATCAAAAATTGTTGCATGATGCAGTATGTTATTAATCAATTTTCTGGAAAGGAAGTGATCTTAATTGGAGATTTTAATATACCCAATTACAAAGAAACATCTGCATCACGGAACTTGGAACTTCTAAACTCATTTCTAGACTTTAACGATCTTGTACAATATAATAACGTTGTTAATATAAACGATCGTATTCTCGATTTTCTTATTGCACCTCCTGAAATGATCTGTAACACTGATCTACGCACATCTCCGTTAGTCGCAGAAGACAACCATCATCCGGCATTAACACTTTCAATAAGATTACCGAATACCGCTAACAACCGTAACTTTGAGTCCTTTGGGCGTAAATATAACTTTAGAAAAGCAAATTTCCCAATATTGTACAACGATATTTTTGAAGCCGATTGGAATGACGTTTATTTGTGCAGGGATGTAGACTCTGCTTGCGAAACGTTTTATAAAATAATGTATAATATCGTTGATAAGAGCGTGCCATATTTTAAGAAGAAAACACCTACCGCTTTTGCACCATTGATTAATGATTCAGTTAAGAAAAAAACTTAATCTAAAACAAAAGGCACGTAAACGATATTTATCATCTCCTTCTTGAAAACATCGTCAAGAATATCATGAGGCTCGTAGACTAACTTCAGAAATATAAAAAGTGTATATATATAATCTCGATTAAGACAGATTTTATTACTTAAAAAGAAAGGTGGGAATAAAGAAGACATCTTAAAATACGAATAAAGCAATTCAACAAACTTTTATTCTCATATAAACCCATTCGGGAAGTCCGAAGTGGTTCAGGTAAAAAGAGACAAAAGTGGAACAATCAACCTGATTGGGATAACAAACAAAATGAGAATATCTTTCGGGATAGGAGTAAAATAAATTAAGACTCGGTTTTAAAAATATGTTATGGGGGCGGTTTTTTTATGCCGGTCAGTGTATAATATTTATATAAAAAAAAGAAAGGACAATCATTTTAATTTAAATAATAATTATCATTATACAATAATTATAAATTATAATTAAATTGTACTCTTAATATGTATTTTCAATACGATTCATGTTTTGTGCTTTAAATTTAATTTTTCTCTGTAAGTGGACCTGGTCTGTTGATAAATAAATATTCAATTACTTACAAAATAAAACTGATAATTATCCACTTTACTTTTTCTTTTTTTCGTATCTTTGGTGGAAAAGGCGACACGTTTTTTTTTATATACGGATGAAATTAATAAATTAGTCATTTGTGTGTAATTATTATGAGTGCAAATTTTATATTCTCACTCCAATGAATAAATAAGCGGAACAGTTGCGTTTTTATTCCGTTTTAAATAAATTAGCCAATTGCTCAGAACTTTAACGTTTTTCCGTACAATTATGTTTTTTTTTGCGTAATAATCGGTTTGAAATATTTAAAAATTTACTGAAAACGATAATAATATAGAAATAATAATTATGCCGTGAGATAATTTTTGTTCGCGCAAAAAATATCTATAGGTAGATTTATATAGTGTAATATGGTATGTAAATTATTTTAAGTTTTACAATCATTAATAATAATTAATTCTCCTTCTCTATTACTCTCTTCGACCTTCGTTTGTATTATCTTGTCATTTCTTTTTTTTTTTCGGTATTCTTCTTCTTTTGGCTTTTTGTATATGTGTTTACCGGTCTTTTGTCTGTGGCCGAAACATCTTAACTACTTCCTCAAAATAGCCTTGTTTTCACGATCTATCCTTAACCGTTTCCGGGTTATAACCAGAAGTCTACACCACTGTATATTTATATGGTTGTTTCAACAGATATTTGTTAAAAAACCTACAAAAATCTAGCCTTACATTTCTTAATTAAAAAATGTACGCACATAAAAATCCATAGCTAACTTGATTTTTTATGGAATTAGTTATTATCTAGCTTAAAAAAATACACATACAAAAAAAAAATTATCAAGAAGTAGTCAATGGTTTATATTATAAAAAAACATAGTATAAAATATATTTATACAATCACGTATATAACAGCAGTGTAGTATATAATGCAGTACAATTTTTTTTTTTTCGTTTTAAATTGGTAATTAGGATGCATAACGAAATATAAGCATCAAACTTTAAAATATTTTAACTTAAATTACAGTTAATACAAAATATTTAATACGTTTTTTTTACTATTATAAACTCTAAAACTTTTAGTAATATAATTATTTGGCAGTTTTTATATATCTTACTGTTTCGTGATTTTTTCTAATTGAATTAAATGTGTAGTATCTTTTCTTGCTTAAGGTTGCGGTTTAGTAGAATGAAATAGCTATATAGTAAACTGGAAATAATCGTTTGAGAAAAGAGCCATTCTTTTGGATTTAATAATATGAATATGTATTTACATATATATATATATATATATATACAGGGTGAGTTTTTTTCGATGTTCTCTATGGGGATCTCGGAAACTATAAGAGATAGAAAAACGGTTAAATGGGGAAAGAAGTGTAGTTTTATAAGACGAATAAAATGACACTTTCAAAATATTTGAAAAAGTCAAGGGTAACTAGATATTTTGAAAAAAGTAAAATGTGTCAATTTTTTTAAATCAATATATCTCTATTATTATCATAGATAGAAAAAAACTGTAAAGGACAAAGTTGTAGAAAATTTAACACAGATTAATAACAAAAAATCAAAAAAAAAATTTTCGCCTTTATTTTGGGAGATATGACACAAACTTACCTTTTTTTAAATGGAAACAGTAGTTGGCTATGACTTTATTAAAAGGGTTATTTTTTTCCCTTTAATCCGATATAACATATGTCATAGTTATTTTTAAAATAAAATAAGTTACAGTCGTTTTTAATTTTACCATACACCAAAAATTAGTTAGCCATGAAAAAGACAAAAGTAAAACAATTGCGGTTGTTTATAGCAACGAAATCAATATTTAATGTATTATCTTTCTTTAGATTTGTCAAAAGCAACATAAAGTAAAATAATTCCGAAATTATCAAAATAATAATAGAAGAAAATTTTAAATATTACATAAGATGCTCAAAAAGTCCACCATTATTATTATGGTATAAAGTACATCTTTTTAAAATCGAATTTGTGTTTTTTTTACTTTTCTTCTGTCAATAGAATAGGATGTTTCAAGTACAGCTAGTCTAAGATCCTCCACAGATTGATTTGATTGTTCATACACTTTGTTCTTCACATAACCCCACAGAAAAAAGTCTAAAACGGTGATACTTTTGAATGTTGGTAAAGATGGCTACCGACGATCGATATATTGATTATAATATTGTTCTGCAGCATCCGCAGCGTTTTTATTACACTGAATGTAACAAACAAGCATATCACGCTTTTCTTCGTTGGAAAAATTCATTATCACTTTAAAAAACTTACAACACGAAAAATATACAAAACAAACTTATCGAAACAAACCAAATATGGAAATGAATTAATGTATGTTTAGAATAAACAACTGCAATTGTTTTACTTTTGTCTTTTTCATGGCTAACTAATTTTTGGTGTATGGTAAAATTAAAAACGACTGTAACTTATTTTATTTTAAAAATAACTATGGCATATGTTATATCGGATTAAAGGGAAAAAAATAACCCTTTTAATAAAGTCATAGCTAACTACTGTTTCCATTTAAAAAAAGGTAAGTTTGTGTCATATCTCCCAAAATAAGGGCGAAAAAAAATTTTTGATTTTTTGTTATTAATCTGTGTAAAATTTTCTACAACTTTGTCCTTTACAGTTTTTTTCTATCTATGATAATAATAGAGATATATTGATTTAAAAAAATTGACACATTTTACTTTTTTCAAAATATCTAGTTACCCTTGACTTTTTCAAATATTTTGAAAGTGTCATTTTATTCGTCTTATAAAACTACACTTCTTTCCCCATTTAACCGTTTTTCTATCTCTTATAGTTTCCGAGATCCCCATAGAGAACATCGAAAAAAACTCACCCTGTATATATCTTTATTCAGACTATATAGATAATTTTAACAATATAAATAATTACAATACATGTAGTAATTAGTCTGTCTGAGCTATCGATCAGAGGTCTTTCTGCTCTGTCGCGAATTTATGATGAAGTTAAAGAAAAATCAATGCTAGCTAGACTGTATTTACATTTTTATAATAATAGAAAAAGGATGTATTCACTTGGTCACAGCTATTTAAATAAATTAAATAGAAAGAATTTGAAAATAATTAATTAATAAATTATTTTCTCTTTTGTTAAAATACTTATGTAACATAAGTCATTATATCACAGTAGCAAAAGAGAAAATATATGTACAAACATCTTTATTCAGACAAAATGACAACAAAATTTTACAAAATTTATTATAACAATATGTAGAACTGTGTTAATAGTCTGTCATGGGCTATCGACCATAGGTCTTTCTGCCCAAAGAAAATAATTTTATTAATTAATTATTTTCAAATTCTTTTTATTTAATTTACATTTTTTTCATCTACTAGGTATAAAGTATCAATCTAAATAAAAAATAAATCATTAATTTTCGTGTATTCGTCAATTTCTAGTTCAAGTTAGAAAAGAAAATTGTAAAATATAATGCAATTAATAGGTAATGACTGCTAAGTAATGATTGTTTGTAAAACATTGATAATGATCACATGGTGATCGAAATGTACATCTATTAATAAATAAATAAGTGAAGAAAAGTGTACAAAGTGTTTTCATATGACTGCTAAGTTGTTTGAATGCGGAATTCAGTGAAATCCTTGAAATTTTCATTACACACGTTTTTATTAGCATAAATGTAATTTAAAATTTGCTATAAATTTGATCAATTTTTATTGTTTTTTTTTACACAAACTAAACATGAAAATAATTTTTAAATCGTCTGATGAAATTCCTGCTTATTTTAAGATTACTTTAATGTATAATACAATATTGTTCATTGATCACAACAACAATCTAACTCAAATTAGTGATTGCCAATATTTTTATAACTATCCCTTTCGTCTAAACCGCAACCTTAAAATCCTTACGTTATAGATAATGCTTCACATTTTTTAACATAAAAACAGAAGAGAAGATTATTAATAATTAACTTCTCATATAACCCGTGGTGAAACATTTTTTAACTAATTAAGGTATGTTTTAATTAAAACACTTGGTTTGTTTCACTAAAAAAACAAGTGTTTTAATTAAAATATACTTTAATTAGTTAAAAAATGTTTCACCACGGGTTATGTGAGAAGTTAATTATTAATAATCTTCTCTTAAAACACTTGGTTTGTTTCACTAAAAAAAAAAAACAAGTGTTTTAATTAAAATATACCTTAATTAAAAAAGAAGATTTTTTGTATTATTCTAACAGGCATTCACTTCGGTGTCCGGATTTTTTTGGCCACCAGTGTTTATAGCAGTAAAAAAAAAACATATTAAATTTGAATTAATTAATATTAATATCATTATTAATTAGATTACAACAAAGTTACAATCAACATCATTTAGAAATTAAAATGAAATATATTTGAAATAGAGTGAATCTAGTTTGATCAATAGGAAAATGCGATTGAAAAATTCTGTATACACAGTAACAGTGGTTTGAAAATGTGATTATTAGTGCTTCCTTCTTTTTAATCCCAACCACATGCCGTTTTCTGCCTCCAAGTTGAAGTGCGACTTGCTGAGCACGACCGGAATCACCGACTTTTTCACCGGCACGATCTCGAAGTTCGATAGGAGGTGGAAGAGTATCGTCTTGGTTTCCATTAGAGCGAATCGGTTTCCTAAAGAAAAATAAATGCATGTACTTTAAAACAAACATCAATTGAAACAGCCACTTCTGTTATTATTTTTTTATAGTTTAATTCAAATACGAATTATGATATGCTTTTAGACATTTAAGTATTTAAATACAAATACTTAAATGTCTAAAAGCTTTTAAGCTAAATAGCTTAAAAGTAACCCTGTGTGGTTACGCGGGTTCGCAATTTGGGTTCAAGAATTACAAATACCAGTAAGATGAATATCATTAATGGTTTTAATATTTAGACATCGGTAGTTCATATTGTATGAAATAAATATGAATAAAATATTAAAAATCAACCAATAAAATACAGATTAGATTGAATAACTTTAAATTCTCGACTAGTTTCGGGTTATCAGCCCATTTTCAAGAGAATTTAAAATTTGTTTTATTAAAATTTCTATGGATATTTACATGAATGGATATATTGATTTTTTAATTTTTAATTTTAATTATGTAAGTTCAATTATATAATCCATATTCCAACTACTGACTAATGTTAAAATAACAAAATTAAACAAGTCTTAAAATAATTGACAAAGTAAAAACAGAAGCGACTGAAGAGCACGACGTTGTTTTACGTTCTTACTCGGAGAGCAAGTTTTACAAGTTTTAAAAAAAAATAGGGATTGAAAAACAAGAAGAGGTACAGAATTTTATAAAAGAAGGATAAAAGATAACAAGCTGGGGATTCTTCGGATTTTGACATCCGGCGGTTAGGTAGGGAAACGGTTGCTTACGACTTAATCTCCCGCTCAGAGATTATCTCTTATTGCCTTCAATTCGGCACGATCTTGATACATTGAATAGAAATGTATAAAATTGTACACAATGATTTATTGTCCCTTCGGTCGTTTCGAAAATCTCTAGAATTATAAAAAATCACGTTAATAAAATTCCCTTATTATAATTGGAAGTAGATTTTGCGTTAACACTATCTTTATGTTATATTTGAAGCATCCGTCAACTAATTTTCAGTTAAAATTTGGATCTTTCCCTCCTTTTGTTATATTTAAACTAATTTTCAGTAAAATTTTCTTTTGAGTCTTGTGAAGAATACGAAATGTTCAATAATTTGCTTCTACTTTCCTCTCCTCAAATATTAATATTAAATATCCTAATTGGCGTTGGATGAAAATCCATAATTTTGGAGCCTTAAACAAAGTATTGGACATTTCGTTTTATTCACAACATCATTTCCTGTCGTAATTTTTCCCTTAAGTTGCCAATCCCGACGTAACTTATTTATTTTTAAATCAAAATCTCGAGTAAGCCTTGTAAAGGTAACAACAATGGGGTCTTCATTTCGAGAGCCGCTAGAGTGGACCAGCCCTCGTCAAGGAGCTGGTCAACATCGTAATTCTCTCGAAGACCGACTGTCCTTATTGCAAACTGGCCAAAGAGGTGTTTGAGAAATTGCAACAGAAATACACGGCTATCGAATAAGATACACGTGAAGATGCCGAAGATATTCAGACTATTTTAGGTGAAATGCCAGGGGCGAGAACGGTACCGAGAGTTTTTGTGAAAGGGGAATGCCTAGGAGGTCAAGCAGCTCTTCAAAAGCGGAAAGCTTGTCAAGCATTTTGAGTAAATCCTGCTAGAAATAAAATGCCACGTGAAAACATCTGTGAAGTATAGAATAATTTGCCCGTACTAGCAAAATTTTGCCAACAGTGATTAATAAAATGTAAAAAAATATATTATATAAAGGAAAGAAGAATAAGAAGAAGAAAAAAAAAACAATGCTGTTGTCACGAAAGTATTCGAAGAAAGCAATACAATAGCTTTCTTGTACATTATGTTTGCTTTGTATACTTAATTAGCTTACTTATTTTTTTATAGCTTCACAGGTTGAATAAAATGAGTGTCATAAGTTTTCAGAATCACAAAGTCGATATTTGTTGTACTCTCGTTGTTATTACCAATCTAATTAATTTTTTTTTATATAATTTTCAAATTTACCTATGCAAAGCCTCGGTCCGATTCCGAATGGTAAATAAGTGCCCGGTTTAATGCTGTCCTTGTTTTCATCGCTGAAACGCTCCGGGATGAATTTATCGGGATTCTCGAAATTGGCGGGATCGCGGTGGATCGAGTAAATTGGCATCCAGACCAGCGAGTCCTTCTTCACGCAGAACCTCTTCTCGCCGGGATTCACCGGCTCGACGACGAAATCGGCGGTGCAGGTTCTGTCCGTCAATAAAGTCGGCGGCCACAGACGGAGGGCTTCTGAATAACAAAAAAAGAAAACGACAATTAATAGTTGTAGGCGAGTTATATGAAGATGATTTGTTAAAAAAAAAACACTGTAAACTTTAAATAAAAAGATTCTTAGGAGTTCATCTTGACAGTGGAATAGATTGAAAAAAAAACATATAACTAAAAAAGGAACCAAAGTAAACTCTATTTTTTTCACTCTTAGGGCCGTTTTACACACACAAGAATTCTCGCATAAATTCATACTATAATTATATATATAAAAATATTATAAATTTGTGCAAGTTGAATACAGCGATTTTTATAACTTCTTTAAGTCCATAATATCCATAAATAAACTCATAATATCTTTGCGCAAGTACTTTCTGGAATCAGGGAGCCACCTATCTGTCCGTCGTAGATGCCAACGACACCACCTCTCAGCAGGCGTCCCCCTTATTTATTTATTTATTAATTTACGGAGGCCATTTCATACAGTAACATATACAGAATAAAATAAAATAAATTATGCTACAAGAGCAAAGAAAATTAAATCACATAGTACTAAGAATGTTGTTAGCGGAACATTGAGTACTGCTGAGTATATTAAAATTATTGATGACTAAATTAGTCAGGTTACAAATAAATTAAAATAATATACCTACATCAATTTAACGTTTTTACTTCTTCACTATCTGTTCAAACGTGTGATCTTTTTTTTTGCGATTATTCTCGCGAGAAATATACAGGATGTCCCATTTTAATCTTTCAGGTGGAATATATCGAGACAAGTGCGCCCAATCGAAAAAGTTGTCTAATGCAAAGTTTAGTGGTTTGCAGGGGGACATTAGATTCTGTTATCAATTTCACCCCTCACCCCCCAGGGGGGTGAATAACAGGGGTTACTTCTGAATCTTAAATGGGAACCCCCATTTTTTATTGCAAATTCGGAAAGTGTGAAAAAAACTATGTAGGTTTTACTCAGAAACTTTTTTGTATGGGCAACAGGTGGCGCTGTAATCGTCAATATTAGATTATTTTACACTTAATCTAGAATTGATATAAAAAATGCCACCTAATGATTACAAAATAATCATAATAATATATATTTTTATAAAAACGTGAAGTTTATATTATTTAATAAATTATATATGATAAATATTAAATAATACAATGTTCAACTTTTTAAATTAGCAATTGATTAACTAGAAAAAAAAATGTCAAAACTGTTAAACTTTAAAACTAAAAAAATGTCGATTATGCAGATTATGTTCAGAAATTAATTGTAAAAACATTGAAAATGTCAAATGAACTCTCGTCGACCATGAAATGTCTGCTTTTAGAAGTGAAAATAATAATAACAATAATAATGCTTTATTAACGATGGCCATTAAAATTACCAAACCAAAAAAAAGCAAAAAAAAAATGAATTGTCAAAAATTTCAAATGTTAAATATAAAAAATAAATGTATTATTTTTTCAACATTAGTGTTTTTTAAAAAATGACATTATTTTGTTTTCATAAATTAAACATTTAAAAAAATGTTGTTTCATTTAAAATTTAACAATTTCTTAAAAATGTAACATCTTCTGAGAATTTCACTTTATTGAGAATTTTAAATGTTTATGGAAAATTCTAAATTGGCACAAAATTTGTTAAAAACGACGAAATTACAAAAAAAGACAGAAAATGACGAAGTGTCAAAAAACAGAAATTTTAAAAATGACATACAATGTTGGAATACCAAAAAAGTTGAGAATTTCAAAAAACTACAGTATTGAACGAAAAATAATCAAATTCATATTACATAATTTTTTTATCTATATTTATTTATTATCACTTGAAGATAGGAATAAGCCGGTTGCATTTTGTTTTCACAATGAACTGTTTGGGATTGATAAATAAATATTTCGATGCGTATTATTTTTATTTTGTATTTTGTCGTAATTTGTGATTGGTAATTTGCCTTTTTTATACATATGTTTTGTAATCTTTTTAGAGCGTCACACTTTTCTTATAACATTTTTAATATGTAATTATAATTGTAATTTGGAAATGGAGATTCCGTTAATAAAGTAAATTAAATTAAAATTATGTATAAAAAATGTCAATTACTTTTTCTTTGCGATTGCCAGAAAATCAATAATTTACAAAAAATCACATTTTATTAACATTTTCTTAAAAATATAGCTTTTTTTTCATTTTTCGAAAATCCAATTTCTTTTTAATAAATTTTGAATTTTCTGTTCAAAAATACATATTTTTTGGTCGTATTAAATTTTGGTTGTCATTGAAAGTTTAAACTTTTTCTGTGAATTTTAAAAATTAACATTTTTTTTCGCATAAATTCATACCATAATTATATATAGAAAAATATTATAAATTTGTGCAAGTTGAATACAGCGATTTTTATAACTTCGTTAAGTCCATAATATCCATAAATAAACTCATAAAATCTTTTAAAAATTAACATTTTTTTTTACAAAAGTAACTAATTTCAATGATTTTTTTTAAATTAATTAATTTATTAATATTATTATTTTGTAACGAGGAAATCAATAATTTCCAAAAAAATCACATTTTTTAACATTTTCTTAAAAATATGGCTTATTGTTTTCATTTTTTGAAAATCCAATTTCTTTTTAATAAATTTTGAATTTTCTGTTGAAAATTACATATTTTTTGGTCGTTTTAAATTTTGGTTGTCGTTGAAAGTTTAAACTTTTTCTGTAAATTTTAAAAATTAACATTTTTTTTTACAAAAGTAACTAATTTAAATGATTTTTTTTAATTTATTTATTTTTTTTGGGGGGGGGGATGGTTGTGTAACGAAAAATGTCGAAAGGCACAAAGTGTCAAAATTCATCAAAATTGTCAACAAGTGTTAGTAATTTTGACTTTCATACTATCACTATAAAGTAAACATTACTTCTTATATAAAAATACTAAAAATTTACCAATAAAATATCTTTGAATTCCCAAAGTTTGGGGTTATTAGTCCATTTTTTTAAGAGAATTCAATATTTGTTTTATTTATTTTACTGTGGTTATAATTGTATGTATTTTAACGTTTTAGAAAAAAATGAAATAATTTTAAAAATATTAAATCAATTATTCTATTAATTTTTGAAGAATTTAATATTTTATTTAATTTAATTAATTATTTCTTTTTTATTAAAATATTTTTGATACTGCTAATAATTTTTAAATATTTTTCCTATCTGCATATAATTTTTTTAATTTGTATAACCACAGAGATATAAATAAAACATTTTTTATTCTCTTTACTGGAAATTAGTCGAGAATTTAATGTTTTTTTTTATATATATATATATATAAAATAAAAACAATATTTTTTGTAATAATAGACTTTGATTAAAACACTTGCTTTGTTTCACTAATTTTTTATTTTAGTGTTTTAATCAAAGTCTATTAATTAAATATGTTTCACCACGGGTTAAGTGACAAATTAATTCAAAATAATATTTTTTGTAGTTTTTTTTTTATTAAATGCAACACACATATTTTATTGAATTGCGAATTCGGCATGAAATGAATAGATGGAATATGACCGCTCGAGAACAGCTGATTTAATAAATAAAATTATGTGCGGCAACACAGCATCAATAATTACGCGAAATTTTTATATGTCACCACATGTCAATGTCTGCAACAACTGTGCGGGTGAAAGAGGGCATGATATACTCGCTCCATATGCGTTTCGCATCTATATAATTTTCAATCAACGGTAAAACGGTCCTTAGAAAACTAAAAAAATACCTGAGTAAATCGGTGGTTAAAACAGCATACCACGCAAATTTGCAAGGTATTTCACGTTATGGTATCATATTCTAGGGCAGAATATCAAATGCAAAGCGAATATTTATTCTTCAAAAAGCAGCACATACGCCTAATATGTGGACTAAAATATAGGGATTCATGTCGTGGTATATTCAAAACAAACAATATTCTCACACTTTATGAATATATACATTAGAAACAGTCAGGTTTAATCATAAAAATATAAATTGCAGTGACAATAAAATATAAAAATAATATAAATTGCAGTAACACTTTAAATATAAAGAATTTGAAAATAATTAGTAAATTATTCTTTTTTTTATAAATTAACCGACGAGAAGTTAGCATTAAAAACCCAGCAATAAATTTGCGCCTCCACCAAAAGGGAAAGTATCATTATTTCATAAAATATTGAGTTAATTACAAAGAAGCTCGATAATACTTTAAGGGAATATTAATTAGAATAGATAACATCAATTGAAATAAAAATTCACGTTGAAAATTTTTCAGTATGTCGAAAATAAATTCGAAAACTTGCAACATTTACTATTAATAAAACGTTATTATTTCTTACCTCCGATCATTCTGAAATTTTAATAGATTGATCATTCATATATTAGCAAGAAAATGTGCGAAAATTGCGGGGTACATATTTTTTATTTTTTTATTTATGAGCTCAGCATTAAATTATAACACTGAAAATTGGTAATTGCATTTTCAAAAATGCAAATGGGGTTGTTCCTCACACTCTAGCATTTTTAAACTTTAGGGGGTTGTTAACTGATATATTAGCCATGTAATATATAAAAAATTGCGGGGTACATATTTTTTGTTTTTTATTTATTAGCTCAGCATTAAATTATAACACTGAAAATTGGTAATTGCATTTTCAAAAATTCAAATGGGGTTGTTCCTCACCGTCTAGCATTTTGAAACTTTAGGGGGTTGTTCACTGGTGTATTAGCCATGAAATATAAAAAAATTGCGGGGTACATATTTTTTGTTTTTTATTTATTAGCTCAGCATTAAATTATAACACTGAAAATTGTAATTGCATTTTCAAAAATTCAAATGGGGGTGTTCCTCACCCTCTAGCATTTTTAAACTTTAGGGGGTTATCAACTGGTGTATTAGCCATGAAATATATAAAAATTGCGGGGTACATATTTTTTGTTTTTTATTTATTAGCTCAGCATTAAATTATAACACTGAAAATTGGTAATTGCATTTTCAAAAATTCAAATGGGGTTGTTCCCCACCCTCTAGCATTTTGAAACTTTAAGGGGTTGTTTAGTGGTATATTAGCTATGAAATATAAAAAAAATGGGGGGTAAATATTTTTTGTTTTTAATTTATGAGCTCAGTATTAAATTATAACACTTAAATTGGTAATTGCATTTCCAAAAATTCAAATGGGGGTGTTCCTCACACTCTAGCATTTTGAAACTTTAGGGGGTTCTTCACTGGTGTATTAGTCATGAAATATGCAAAAAATTGCGGGGTAATTATTTTTTGTTTTTAATTTATGAGCTCAGCATTAAATTATAACACTAAAAATTGGTAATTACATTTTCAAAAAAATCAAATAGGGTTGTTCCTCACCCTCTAGCATTTTGAAACTTTAGGGGGTTGTTAGTTAGTGTATTAGCCATGAAATATAAAAAAAAATGCGGGGTACATATTTTTTGTTTTTTATTTATGAGCTCAGAATTAAATTATAACACTTAAAATTGGTAATTGCATTTCCAAAAATTCAAATGGGGTTGTTCCAAACCCTCTAGCATTTTGAAACTTTAGGGGGTTGTTCACTGGTGTATTAGTCATGAAATATAAAAAAATTGCAGGGTACATATTTTTTGTTTTTTTATTTATGAGCTCAGCATTAAATTATAACACTGAAAATTGGTAATTGCATTTTCAAAAATTCAAATGGGGTTGTTCCTCACCGTCTAGCATTTTGAAACTTTAGGGGATTCTTCACTGGTGTATTAGCCATGAAATATGAAAAAATTGCAGGGTATATATATTTTTTTTTATTTATTAGCTCAGCATTAAATTATAAAAATGAAAATTGGTAATTACATTTTCAAAAATTCAAATGGGGATGTTCCCCACCCTCTAGCATTTTGAAACTTTAGGGGGTTCTTCACTGGAGTATGAAATATAAAAAAAATATTCCATTTTTAGTATTACTATAAACTGTAATCATTTTCTTCATTGGGTGTGTATTTGTACCAGAGTACATTTCAATCACACAGTGATCATTATCAATGGGCATACAATTATAAAATATTCTGCAATTAATCGACCAATATGACTATTTGAAGAGTAGGTTATGATTTTACGATTTTTTGTTTTATTGAATCCTAAAGTATATTAGTATTTAAATTAGCAAGTGATTCATACTAGCTACTTAAATTTCATATTAGAAGTTAACCAATCAAACCAAAAAATTGACAATATTTAGGTGGAGTGACCACCTAAAGATTTTTCTTTTTCTAGTACAGCTAAACGTCATTTGCAACTCGCTTATTTAAGAAATTAGTCTATGCTCTTAACTAACCTGAACACACCATATCCATATACTTCATCTGCGACAACTTTTCGTACGTCAATTCCCCACCCCCTCTGATTTCATTGATTTCTTCGACCAGCTTATCCTGACAATCCTTATTCACAGCCAGCTCGTACGCGGCGTACATCATCAGCGTGGAAGTCGTGTCGAAACCAGCGGCGAAGAAAATGAACGCTTGAGCGGTCATATCCTCGACGGTGATTTCCGTTTTGGTGTTACCCTCCTTCTCGCGGGCTTTCTGCGCTTCTATCAGCAGCTGGACCATGTCCGGGCGTTTCAGGCCCTGCTCCTGGCGGAGTTTCAACGTCTGCCCGATGATGCTTTGGAAAAAGTCGGCGGTTGAATTGTCGACTACTTTAACACCGAAAAGCTAGAATAATACGTTTGTTATTCGTTTTTATATTTTCTGATGTTGATGGATAAAGAATAATTAGAATCACTTGATCTGAACACTTTATTTTGTAATTTTTTAACTTATTATTTATTAACGACATTCTCCTTGTTGATAAATGCATTTTGGACGTAGGGTACCTTGCGAATTTACGTTTGTCTTGATTTCCCTATTGTAGTCAATTAGTTCATAAGTTCTACGGACTCAATTTGCCTCGTAATGAAATTATTTATTTCTTGTAATAAATTAAAGACGACGCAAGCGCCACCTTTTGCCTAATTTCAAGTGGTATCGTCAACTATTTGGGTCTACAAGGTAGACGACCGAGAATGACCCTCACTAGTTATCCATACGCTAGATGAATGGTGACTGAACGTTTCATTAAATGTGAATCTTATTTCTTCTATCATTATTTTGTATACAATTTTAAATTACCTTTGCCAGGAAAGGACTAGCGGTGCTCAAGAAGAATTTCAGCGCTTTAAAACCGCTAAAATCGGTGGCTTCGTAGCCCTTCCTGTAGAACTCGTTCTCTGGTTCTTTGAAGGAATTGCAGGTGACTCCGAAAGCGCAGGTTGCTATTACGTCGTTGCTGAATCTCGTGAAGGTGTCTTTGACATCGAACGTGACGACGTCTTCGTTCTTCGAAAGGAAGTAATCGACCATTTGTTTAGCGCAGTCGTCGATTAAGGAGAGCATGGCGCGCATTTTTATGCCGGTAAACGAAGGGCTTAGCGTTGATCTCATATCTTTCCATTCTTCACCTAAAAATATTAATAATGGTAACAGAATAGATGTGGAAACAAAAAAAATGTGATAATAGTTCCGATTATAAATTTGATCTCCTAAAATTAATATTAGTTAATAATTCTCGAAGCAAGCTAATATTTCGTCCACATATCTATACTACCATTTAATCTATATTTTTTTGCCTAAGGATGAATTTAAGATTGTATTTGTTAAATTGTTCGTGAATACTTCGGCTAGCAGTGGAATAATCGTAACTATAAATAGAAAACAGTATTCATTCCACTTTTCAAATCATTTTTATTTAATATAATCGTAACTAGTCATGATTAATAGAAATCCAAGTGATGTAAAAAAATGTTTTGTTTTCTTTATATCCTATTTTTTTATATTAAAAGGTAAATAATGTAAAATTAAAATCACTTGATTTGTTTCGCAAAACAAGCAAAAAAACATTTGTTTTTATTTTCAAATACACGTTAAAACTGCTTTATATTCATTATCTCTTTTTCGATTGCTCCATTAACTTCGTTCAGGGTATGCATTCGACTTTTAAAAACGCAATAGCAAACTACGACATACGACGCCGCTAGTGTCAAATATTATTCGTTTTTCCCTGGCATGAACTTGGAGCGATAAAACTCCCCAGACTTTTCGGGACTTGTCTGCAATCATTGATTAATTTGATCACTCTGTATATGTTTTTGTAAATTTATTATTACCTTTTCTGGCAAATAAATTTTTGTTCCAAAGAACGTCGTCTTCCGTGGCGAAAGCTTGATGATTTTGGAAATGGTTGAAGCTGCTGATGCCGACTTCCTTAATCAATTCCGGGTCGGTGATGATCAGAGTAGGCGTCATGAATTGGTAGAAACCGAAATACCTTTAAAAAATAACGACAACGGGTGTTAGAGGCATCTAGAAAATGCATTCCCACCAGTACCAGTGATGTTGGGAAAAATGTGGGTGCCGTTGCCGGAAAGAAATTTCCGGTTGTAGCACCCATTCTTAATGTTAATGGTCGACAAATGAAAGACACGGTAGAGGTGGCGGATGCAATTGCTGCCAGTAGCTCTCGCAACTATAATGCAGATTTCCTGGGTGGAAAATATAATCAAGAAGTCGCTCTTGATTTCTCCTTACCGCACATTATCAAGTTTTCTTTGAATGAATTAGAAGAGGCAATTATTTCTTAAGAAAATATTTCTTAAAATATTCCAATTTCAATTTTATTGATCACTGTTTCGATAACACTATTTTTATCTTATCACAATAACCATCTTTGGTCATTTTCTTGCACAATTCATCCAAAGTCAAAACATCAGGATCCTGCGACATTGAACTCAAAACTTCATCAGCGCGCTTCAAATCAAAAACGACATATTTTGAATCCATGCTCTGATCCTCAAGAAACTGCAGCCGTTTTCTGACAATATAGCCAATCAACTCATAAAATCCCTCAAAATCCATCCCGTACGAAGCCCTCAGCATGAGCTGTGTGTGCCTCCGAAAGCCCTCCATCCCAACACAATCTCCGATCTTAGATCCACTGGTGCTTCTAAATCCCGGGGACAAATCGGGATTCCATATCAGATTATCCGGCAACATCCCTCTCACATGAGGGTTTATTTGCTGGATGGAATAAGTGCGTATACCCGACATAGTGGAAACAATTGCTTCTTCTGAAACTGGATAAGGGCCCAACTAATGTCAGTAGTTATCGGCCTAATAGATTAAAAGTGCTTAAAAACTGGCTTTCTCGACTAATTCAACAGCCATTTGATGAATAAAAATCGAAGATTGCTTTGAAAAATATTTTTTTTTACATTGCAAACATCAACTGTCAAAGTGATATGAGTCTACGTAAACTTTAGTAATATTAAAAGTATAAATATTTTTTTGCTTACGCTTTTCATAATCAATACAACGAATTCAATCGAAATGATTTTATAGTCTTTCTAGAACTCGTCTTCACCTCTAACTACACAATAAAACATGCAGCAAACAATCAAAGACGTATTTCAAAATATTACACCCGACTTATTACAGTGACTGGCAAGGTAATTTCATGTTCGTCTTCATTTGTGGCTCCAAAAAGACATGTCAAACATAAGTTCCTTTTAATGTTATAACTGAAACTATGTTTTATACAAAGCTTATACTTTCATAATTCAATTCATTTATTTATGGTAAATCACCTTTATACAGAATAATAACAATATTCAAAATGTTTAGATAAATAGCATGACTGTAAATCACATATAAACAGAATAATACAATTTTACATATATAACATATTTTAATATCAGTAGCGGTTAACCCAAGTCGTCGACCCAAGCGATGAAAAAACTAATTGAAATGTCAAAAACGGTAATCTCAGTGACATTAAACAAATAAATTATACCATAATCTATGACTTAGACAAAAATCTGTGAAACTTTTAAAACTGTCGTTATTATAATTGTATTTAGATTACACGTTTATCAGTAGAGTGTTTTTTCAAAGCAACCTACGATTTTTATTCATTAAAATGTCTATTGAAATGGTCGAAACAACAGTTTTTTGTCAATAACTTTTTATCTGTTAGGAATTTAGGTAAGGTTGTAAGGAAGAAAAATGTTTGATTTTTAATTCTGCATGGAATGATATAAAAATATACACGAATTCCAATTTAAAATAATAAAAATAAAATACATTCAAGTTTGAAAATTTTGACACTAAATTTTGGACACCCTGTATAATTCATATCAATAAAAATTGACTATTAGGATTGTTAGACCTTATTTAACAAGTATCCTGTATAATTTTATTCACAAGATCTTATTTTATTCTTACTGATTTTTTTTTAAGCCAATGGCGTTGTTTACGAAATTTAATCGATTTTTTAAATTAATTAATTAAACACGTTATATCTTAACAAAAAATATATTTATTAAATAAACGTGCATCAAGATAAACGATAAAGTATAACACAAAAAATATATACAAGTTTAAATAGTGATAAAATGAATAATAACATTGAGCAAAACAAAATCAGAATTTAACTAAAAGGTTTACAAGTGAAAAAATACAAACAAAATTTACAAGTTAACAAAGTTTACGATGGTGAGAAATTAGAACTTACTCGTGTTGAGGACGTGGAAGACGTGGCAGAGTAAAATCAAAAATTAAACGAAAAGGGGATGGTTGGTTGGTGGGGGATGTTTTGGAAGGAGAAATTAATAAACAAAGATGGAGATTTTTTAGCACGAGTTAAAAGGAGATGTAGAAGGTCAACAATCACTTTTGGGCCAAATCTGAGATTTTATGAACGTTTCCACAATTTTCGATGGTGTTTTGCCCATTCCCGGTTGCCTTTTGTTAGACACATCCGTGCCAGCACCCTTGTTCGCGCACAAATTTTGACAAAGGGCTAATTCCCCGTTACCGGACGGTTCGTCCTTGCTCGTTGATCATAAAATCTCAGTTTGGCCCCAAACACAATAGCATTCTTACAAAGATACGAATTTTTTAGAGAACGTGAAAATAACAAAAAATACTAGATAAAATATAAACTGACACAAATAAAGGGAAGAAATAAATTGAAAATATCTACAAATAAAATTCGCGTATTTGGCGCGAACAGGCGTAAAACCAATTATTTTTGCTTCTTATATTTTGTTATTGTTGGTATTACTAAACCGATTTCAATAAAATTATAGAGGTATGCAGGTAATCATAAAATGTGCCTAAATAATGAATAAAATGTATATCAAGCAATTAAAAAAAAACATAATCATGCCGTAACTATTTTTTGGAACACCCTGTATAATCAAAAATATTTTCCTGAAATACGTCCTGAGTAAAGTTTCCAAAATTTCAAAGTCCTAACTTAATTAGTAACTTAGCTATCGATGATGGGAGCTGTGATGCAGGACCCTGTATACAATAATAAAAATCTATTGAAACAACTATTGTCCAAACAAATATTGGTTTAATAATTATTATTGTAATTCATTAATATAATTATTTTCCTCGTTTAAATTGAATTGTGAAAAATATACTTAAAAATCCACAGCACATAAACTTTTCAATATTCGCCCGGCGCATTCACCATAATTCCACAATTTTAATTTCTGTTTAACTTCTGTTTGAAAACGGGAATTTACCAATTTTAAACTGTAAATTGTTCAGTTTGTAGTACATTCAAATTCACCAAAGGATTTTATTTTATTTTTCTGAAAAAAAAGAAAAACAAACATTTATTTGAGCTTAAATGCATTCCCCAACATATTATTGCGAAATTAGGGTTGGATATTTAATTCTGAAAAATGATTATTTATTTTATAATTTAAAAATTGTAGATTTTATAGAAATAATGTTCCTACAAAATTTTCTTAAAATTTATCTTAGAGTTCGAAAATGTGAAAATATAAAGGATGTCGACAAACCAAACTTTTTTGGATTTTCCAGAATTGTAAGGTTAGCTCAAGTAATTTTAGCTTGTGTTAGGCACAGTTGGGTTATACTAGGTTATGTAAGTTCAAGTCAAGTAAGTTTAGCTTGGGTTATACTAGGTTATTTAAGGTTAGGTCAAGTAAGGTTAGTTTGGGTTAAACACAGTTGGGTTATACTAGGTTATGTAAGATTAGATCAAGTAAGGTTAGCTCGGATTGGGCGCAGTTGGGCTATACTAGGTTATGAAAGGTTAGGTCAAGTATGGTTAGCTTAGGTTGGGCGCAGTTGGGTTATACTAGGTTATGTAAGTTTAAGTCAAGTAAGGTTAGCTTGGATTATACTAGATTATGTAAGGTTAGTTTGGGTTAGGTACAGTTGGGTTATATTAGGTTATGTAAGATTAGGTCAAGTCAGGTTAGCTCGGATTGGGCGCAGTTGGGTTATACTAGGTTATGTAAGGTTAGGTCAAGTCAGGTTTTAGTTTGGGTTAGGTACAGTTGGGTTATACTAGGTTATGTAAGATTAGGTCAAGTAAGGTTAGCTCGGATTATGCGCAGTTGGGTTATACTAGGTTATGTAGGGTTAGGTCAAGTAAGGTTAGCTTAGGTTGGGCGTAGTTGGGTTATACTAGGTTATGTAAGTTTAGGTCAAGTAAGGTTAGCTCGGATTGGGAGGAGTTGGGTTATTCTAGATTATGTAAGTTTAAGTCAAATAAGTTTAGCTTGGGTTGTACTAGGTTATGTAAGATTAGGTCAAGTAAGGTTAGTTTGGGTTTGGTACAGTTGGGTTATACTAGGTTATGTAAGGTTAGGTCAAGTAAGGTTAGCTTGGGTTATACTAGGTTATGTTTCTTGATTAATTATACATCGATTCTCAAAATTTAAAAAAGCACCATTTTCGACAGATTTTTAAATTTTCAACACATTCAGGTTATTTCAGGATTTCTTTAAAATGAACAGGAAAGCGGGAGTTTGTAGAATAAAATTTCACATGTGAAATGCCTATGTATACTTGAAGGCGTCGACACTAAGATTATTTAAATAAAATGTAGATATTATAGTTTATTTTTGTGTGGATTTAAGATGAGCTGAATATCAAGAAAAAAATCAACGCGAAAAATGAGCATTACCTGTAAATTAATGGAGTACTACAAAACACACATTTTTTGTTAAATTTGTTGGTTTCTACAAGACAGGGGTCTGTGATATAACAACCTTGAATTTTTCAACACCGCAAAATTAACCCTAACATCAAAATATCTAGACTTTATACTGAGCTAACTGCGGAGTTACTCCGCATCAAAACATATTGGAGAAGCTAACGCCCGCTTAACAACAATTCTGTTGGGTGTTATACCCATTCTGTTGGGTATAACCAGAATGTGTTGTATTATACACATTCTGTTGGGTATTATACCCAACAGAATTGTTGTTGAGCGGGCGTTAGCTTCTCCAATATGTTTTGATGGGTTACAAGAAAATCCAACGATGTACGCACATTTTGTTATAGCAATTTACAAGTGTATAGTTAAAAGCACCCTCTGACGTATGGAGGCGGAGTGGAGCGTGCAATTGCAGATTTTTGAATTGGGCAGATTTTTATGGGAAACATTTATTTTAACATCCCAGGATACATTCAATCTTTCATACACACTTTTTGTCGATGTCACAGCAGCCTCAATATCAAAATATGTGGATTTTGAACTTAACTATTTGCAGAATAATATCAGTTCGGGTTTGGCATGTAATTTAAACAAAAAATTCTGCCTGCGTGCCGATTCCTCATTTGGTCAGATTTTAATGGTCGATATTTTTAAAAGAGGACCCCAATACACGACCCTTCGCAGCCCATCGGAACGACATTCCTGGAAATGCGGCCGGACAACGGGACCGAGGGTGCGAAAAAAAGGACCGAGGATGCTTGCCCCCCTCGAAACACGTTGCATTTTTGTACCAATTTCGTAAATATTTGTCATTACTTGTCCAACCGTCGTGAAATATAAAAGCTCTAATTTAAACTGTCCATCTTGTTATTTCTAAAGTCGTAACAACAAAGCACAAAATACAACGAATAACACATAATATTATACAATACAAAACAATATTATACAAACAAAAACTTAAAAATTACTTGCTTGAAAATAGTTTGTACACAATTCAAGAATTTTTTTTGGTTAAAATTGATTAATTTACACTCCTAGGCGTTTTATTTTTGAATGTACATATTTGTTAAATAATACTTACAAATGGAAATAAACTGTATTATTATACCTAACAGAATTGTATCCTTTCAAATGAGGCATTCAAATTTATGTTAAAATAAATGTTATTTTAACATCCCATGAATATTTTGAATTCACTAGATTTAAATAGAAAAGAGTATTTATTCACTTGGTCACAGTTATTTAAATATATTATATGATTTGAAAAGAATTAATATATTATTTCCACATTTAGCTCTGTGACTTTTGACTTACGCTACGTAAGTACTTTAAACAAATGCATATTAAAACAGCTACTTCCCGGGTAAATACCCACGCCGGACATTGAATTACATAATATACACCTGCTGTTGCATATCAATAAAATCTTGCATAATGCAACAAATTTTGATCCGAGAAAACTTTAATGCCTTGTATACAAGAATAAAAATCTATTGAAACAACTATTGTCCAAATAAATATTGGTTTGATAATTATTAATGTTATTTATTAATATAATTCTTTGCGAGTTTTGCAATTGGC
This sequence comes from Philonthus spinipes, assembly GCA_963082785.1. Taxonomy (NCBI): domain Eukaryota; kingdom Metazoa; phylum Arthropoda; class Insecta; order Coleoptera; family Staphylinidae; genus Philonthus; species Philonthus spinipes. The sequence goes on from OY720314.1 coordinate 20,668,490, forward strand.
ATGTATACCTAGATTGTGAGGATAATAAATAACATATATGTTAAATTACTGATCACTGAGGCTTCTACTTCGTTATACATTGTGTAAGATTATAATAAAACACTTTTTTTAACTTTGTTTGTATAACAGAATATAATATATGTTAAATTTAACATTTTCCGTACCGAATAGCCCCCATTACCGCAACGTTTTAATAAATTCATTTATAAGAAATAAACATCATGAATATGTTTACCTTTCACTATTAAACTTCTTATAAATATCACCCATCATATCCACGAACGTCTTCCTCCTGAACAAATTCGAGGCCATATTCCCCAAAATCGGAAAGGGTTTCGCATATTTAACACCCCTTTCTTCCCAAAAACTGTAGACGTTCTTCAAGTAGAGATACGCGAGCAGGAGAACTGCGCCGAAAATCACGTAGAACAACATCGCGCCGGATCATTCACCGCACTGCCGATTCGGTTGAAACCAGGACGCAGCGATGGATGTAATAAACAACGCAGTTATAGTCGTAATAATTGATACAGCCTTGGAATATAAATAGATAATAATAGTATATCGCGAATGTTTGTTTATGTAGGTTGAGATTTAATAATTATATCGCGTTTTGTTTATATTAGATACAGGTTTTACGTAAGATTGTTTGCTAATTTTTAAATATTTTTTTGTTGCTGTAGACTTGCAATTTAATTCCCCATTAATTTTTTTGTTTGTTTGTTGATAAGATAATTATTTTGTTTTTATTTACGGAATTGATGTTTGCTTTAATTATACAACTTTGTATGCGATTCCAAGGTGGTCGCGATTTTTTTCATTAATGAAATTCCCTGACTTCACGATTTCTGAAGGACTCAGCATTTCAAAATAAAACGCTGTTTACTAAACAAAGTTATTAATATTCAACATATGTTCACAGGATAGTAATTTAAAAATTGAAATCGAAATGTCAGAGCATTTATCTGAAATATTTTTATTTACGATTTTATAGAATTACTTTTGGGAAGCACTATATATATACAGTGCTGTAAATATAGTGCATCCCAAAAGTATTTACGATTTTATAGAATTACCTTTGGGAAGCACTGTATATATAGTGCTTCGCAAATAAATACTTGATCGATGATTTTCCAACTGATCGTGCATAATGTGGAGGCGCACCGTCTTGCTGTAACCAAATTTATGTCATCGGGTTTATCAGGATCTTCTGCGTTGAGAAGCAGTACCGTTAAAGTAGATAGTAGTTCATTTTAGAAAAAGTTCATTTTCGAAATAAAAAAAGATCCAATAATTCTAGAACCCACCACACCTCCCCACACATTAAGCTTTTGAAGATATTGTGTGTTAGCTTCCATCATGCAGTGCGGATTTTTAACGGCAATTTTAATGACGGTATCATTCAGACAAAATGTTGCCTCATCAGAAAAAAAGCAATGTTTCTAATTAAGCAAGGATTTGAATTAAATTTTGTCTCACAAAATAGCACTCGTCGATCAAAGTCATCATTGGATAATTCTAGTTGACGCAAGCGCCATCTTTTGCCTAATTTCAAGTGGCATCAACAATGATTTGGGTCTACAAGGTAGACGACCGAGAATCATTGTTTCGTCCACTAAAGGAAACGATTATAGTTTTATTCACGCGTAGGAGGAAGCTGCGTATAAAGGCTCCCTTTCTGAATGGAATAGAAATAAACCTTTCCAACGAAATGAAGTATCTGGGAGTACTTCTAGATGCCAAACTGATGTGGAATCAGGACGTCGACAAAAACATAGCCAAAGCAACGGCGTCGTTCCGGGCTTATCGGCGGCTAATGGGGAAAACCTGGGGACTGAAGCCCAAAATCATATATTGGCTGTATAGGTAGAACGGCAATTGTACCCATTGCTACCCCTCTTGTGTGGTAGCCAATAACACAAAATATAAACACACAAAAGAAGCCGAGTAGGTTTCAACGTTTAGCTTGTGCAAACGACCCCTACTGCGGGAATGGAGGCAATCATGGGTCTCCCATCACTCCATCTAGTGGTAGTGTTCTCGAATTCCTTCTAGGGCGGGGCATTAACCAAGAACCAAGTTTTGAAGTTGGCAGCATGCGTTGGGACCAGTGGCGTAACTATAATGACGCTAGAGCTCGCATTGCGGGGGGCTTGAAAGGTTTGAAGTTAACAGCTGTTTAAAATTTTATATATAAAATGTATTTACGTTAGAAATATAATAAAATAACGTATTCCTATTTTCTTCCTCTCAATCTGATGGAAGTCTCTCGAAAACCATGACGAGCTCACAGTGCGGCGTGTGGGGGAACAAGTCCACTGCAACAGCTTTGACAGGCACGAGAGGTTCGCCGAACATCTTCTTAGAGGGCGCTCGGCTCAGGTCCACGAAATTCTTCATCGCCTGCCGGGGATTGCAGGAGATGTAAACCAGCTTCTTCAACTTCTTGATCTTCCTTAACGTCACGATTGCTCTATCATCTATAACAAAAAAAAGATGTATTATCCCATAAATAACAATTCTATACTTCCCACATTATTTAAGGTTTTTATCACAACTGATGTTTCGAAAATTTGAGACAAAGGAAAATGCTTGTTTGGGATACATGAATATTTAAACTAAAGTTCCAATAACTTTAGTTTAAACTAAAGTTCGAATAACTTTAGTTTAAATCTTCATGTAACCCAAACAACCATTTTCCTTTGTCTCATATTTTCGAAACATGTTTTTCCGCTATATTTTTATATTTAGATTTCAAGTACTACTAATATCAATAGATCATTATCTATTGAAATGTGTAGTACTTGAAATCTAAATAAAAAATAAAGTGAAAAAAATACCATTATCTATTGATATGAATACATAGTACTCGAAATGTATTTTCCACAACTTTTATTTGAAACATTTTTCTATCCGAATTAAAAAAAATGAAAAATCGTCAAAAGTAAAGTTGCTTTTAATGAGTTTTTAATCAAAAGCTATTCAGATCATTCTACTGTTATAAAAAACTTAGATATGACGTTTGGGTTCAATCCGTTTCTGCGCTATCGCGGAAACACACAGATATTATTCAAAACTCGATAGAATGGACTCAGGGGACCTCAAAATGTGCATATTCGTTGAAATTGGCGATTCGAAAATTATTACGATCACAATACTTTCCCGTTCCGGGGAAAGTAAAAATTATAGTGTTTTCTGCTTGCACAGAATCGGGGAGCACTAGGGAGCTGTGACGTATTGCACTGCCCCGTTTTTCAAACACTGAGTGCAATTCGTAACAAAGAACTAGTGATGGGCAAAATCGAGTAATATTAGTAATCGAGTATTTCTAAATAGGATTTTTTTTATAAATACAGTCTATAAGTAACAATAAATTTATATTTTCAATAAATAGGGAACAGTTTCTGATATTAATAGAATATGCTGCATTAATAAAAATTATCATATACTTAATTTTCCAATAACAAAATGATCGAAAAGATCGACATTGCCCATCACTACAAAGAACCTATATTTGATTAATTTTAAGATTTTTTTCTTTAACATATTTTATGGATATGTTTCCACTTGAGTTGAATAAAAATACACAGAATCTATGTTGGACTGGATTGTAAATATAAACTAATAATAAAAAAGGAAGGGATCAAGAAATCAAGGTAATTACAAATGAACTGCTTTTAATTCAAATAGTTCAATTGTAATTACCTTCATTCATCTCTATTATTGGTTCATAATTATAATACAATCAAAACCAAGGAATAAAAGTAACATGCAGCTACTATAAAGTTGAAATTTGGAAATATGAAGAACACACAATGATTTCGCGTGTTGAGATGTGGAATGTTTCAAATTATAGGGGATTATAGTACAGATTATATAAAAATTACATTGGACAATTGACTCAAAATATGAATAGGTTAGAAAAATTTGGCCAAGTTTAACATTCTTAATTCAATTGTTGAATTTATCCATTTTATTAACTTATGTATCGAAAAGTAAAATAAAAGTTCTAGCATTTGCAAAAAAAAATCGAGCTAATATAGCAAAACGTTTGAGCCGCTTGAGTTGTATTTTTTTTCTGGTTACGCATTTTTCATCATTAAATCATTCATTTTAATTCAATAATACACTTGTCGGTCGATAGCCCAGACAGACTAACTCCAAATATTAATAATTACTTGTAAATATTTTAAACAAAATTGTGTCAAAAATTGTCTGAATAAAGATGTTATAGTAGTAGTAAAACACGTTAAACTTTAAAGTTAATGCTTGTGGTGTTACATTCTTGATGGAACTTAATCCTAATATTGGGTAAATATGAAATAAGAGGGAAAGAGAAAGAAATTAATTTAAAGTGCGTCTAAATTAGTCATTTTTGACATTGCAAATTGTTTTTGTAATTTACCAATTCTGAGTTCGAAGAAAAAAATCATAAAAAATAGATAAAATAAAAATCATAAATTTGCTTACTCAACACATTTCTTAACAACAATAAAAATTAACGTAGACTAAGAAATTATATTGAAACTGCGCCTAAAGTAGTCATTTTTGACTTTAAAAAAGTTCTTGTAAATAGACGATTTTGAATCTGAAGAAAAAAATCACAAAAAAATTAATAGAAAATAAATTATAAAGTTTTTTGCTTTAGAATTTTCTTAAGACTACTAGCAATTACCTTAATTCAAGAAATTAATTTGAAACTTCGCCTAAAGTAGTCATTTTTGACTTTTTAACTTAATTGTCGGAGATTTATCGGTACTCAAGATTTGCAAGAAAGGGAAACAACTGAACTTTCTAGAGGGATTAGAGATTAAACGCGCGGCCACCAAAGGGATTACCATTTTAAACAAACAGCAAGAATTAAATCACACCGACAACATATTAATCGCTGGTTTCTCCGATAATTAAGTTAATTAACTCACACTCCATTTTTTATGTATATATATATACAGAGAGGTTTTTATATCAGTATACATTAGGGGAAGTGTATACCTGCAAAAAACGCGAGTCAATTGCATAGATCGATTAATGTGCGTATATTTTGTTGATTATTTGGCATATGTGTGTTCAGTTGCGTGTTATAGGCAACTAAACACACATACATTAATGCGTTTGACTCGCGTACTTTGCAGGTATACATAGGGAAAATGTATACTTATAAAAAAAGCTCTCTGTATATATATATATATATATATATATAACGACTCTTTCGTATTTCATGATTAGTTTAAACCTTGTAAATGATCTGTCAAGATCGAAACATGTCAGGAAACTGAAAAAAATAAAAAGCATGGAACAAACAAGAGTGATTGTATTTTTTACCCAATGTTTCAACTAATTAATTCCATAATGATCCTGAGGATGTTTTTTTAGTAGTTTTTTTTTTCACCTTGTGAGCAAATGTTGTGACCGAAATAAAATTAAAAAATCAATATATCCATTCATGTAAATATCCATAGAAATTTTAATAAAACAAATTTTAAATTCTCTTGAAAATGGGCTAATAACCCGAAACTAGTCGAGAATTTAAAGTTATTCAATCTAATCTGTGTTTTATTTGTTGATTTTTAATATTTTATTCATATTTATTTCATACAATATTAATTTATTGTGACTAAAACTTTTAGTTTAATAATTACAAGTGTAAACAAAGTTTAAAGTGTTTTATTTAATTGATAAACAATGTAAGTTGATGCCTCAGTTTTTAACAATTTCATTCGTTTTACTTACGCAGACCAGCTCTAGGTGGATCCACGATGGCGATGACGTCCTCGTTCTTCGCCCTCGCGAACACGGAATGTATCATGTCCTCGGCCTTTCCCGCGTAGAATTCCCCGTTTTCGATTTTGTTTTCGACGGCGTTCTGTTTCGCGTCCTCGATCGCCTGCGGGATTATTTCCACCCCGAGTACTTGATCACATTCCTACATAAAAAGAAGGAAATCACCGACAAATAAAAAGGAAAATTATTAACAATTTGCCTTTATTTGTAGGATTCGACGTACATAATAAACTAAATTATTGGATAAATGGCGATGCGTGTTTGAAATGATACAAACATTTCTTGATTTACAAATAAATGTGAAAAAAAAAAGAATCCTTGAGTGAAATACTTCCTGTAAGCAACACAAATAAACATCTGAATGTTTCACAAATTTAAAGACTGTTAAACACAGATTAAACACTTCACGTAAACTAAAAAAAAACATTCAGTGATGTAAATGTTTTATATACAGGGTGTTTCAAATTCGAGTCTCACCATGGGGATTTCGCTTATTATAAGAGATAGAGGGTAGGTTTAAATTCGGCACTTTTGCAGAATTTCATGCTGATTAATATTCCGTTGAGAAAACTGGGCTAAGTTTCAAGAAAAATGAAAAAAAAAAACTGAAAAATGCGATTTTCTTTTTTCATTTAAATCTTCGTTATTTGAAGCAATATTTCAATACAATGAAGACATTCTTATAGCACTTTTTTATGATCTAATCGATGGCGTACTAATATTACTCATAGCATGTTTCGTTTCATCTGGACCATCATCAACCTTCTTATTTCTTATGGGCGCCATATTGTTTTTTTATCAGATTAAAATCCTCTAGTTTTTCTGATAACAATGATACCACAAATGATACCTTTATTCTGGTAAATAAACACAGTCTTAACAAAATATTTTTTAATACTAATAAATCACGCATGCTATGAAATTAAAAGTAATCAATAGAAAATATAATGTAACTTGTTGCTTTGTGAATACAATATTAATAAAAAAAGTTTTGCAATGTAACAAAAATTTACATAATGATTTTTTTTTACAAATTAAAAATAATTTAAAAAAAATATTAATATGCCGAATATCAACATTAATATTAATAAAAATTTTAACACAAATAATATTTCTTTAATTTACGTTAAAAAACAGTTTTAGTAGTAACAGAAATTCAAAGGTGTTCCTTAAATTATTTATATTAATACATGAAAAAATCAAAACTGTTATACTTTGACCTGGTTTGCAGACCGAAATGCGAATATCTGTCATCTAATTTAAATATACGCTACTTCTAGAGGTTTACTTCCGAACTGTGTTTTTACGATCATTTTTATAGCGTTCGCAAAAACTGAATTTCGTAATTTTCATTTGACAGTAGTTTGATGTTCAGTTTTGTGAAGAATAAATAGGGAACCAATCACATACCGAAACATAATACGAGTAGAGAACTAATCACAGTGCCGAAATCGAACTCTACATGAACTTATCGCGGCAACAACGATTTTTAGAAGCTGATTGGTTCTAATTCATTCGTGTTTCGGCTCGCCGTCTTTGGTGGGATATACGGGGCTATTCCATACGGGATATGTTAAGTTTATTGTGTACGTTATTAATAAAATTCACATTCTATGAATATATATCTATTACAATAGCTGCTTAGACTGTGATGATAAAAATAACGGACACGTTAAAATTAACATTTCCTTCACAGAACAGTCCCGAATGTCGACGACATTCTCATGTTATAAAAAAAAACACATATATTTCATACACTATCAATAAAAATTATGATATCAGTCAGTAACAGTTGATTCTCCTAGTGCAAATTTTGACACATACTAAATAAAAGACGATGCAAGCGCCATCTTTTGCCTAACACATACTGTTTGAAGGTTGGTACTACCCAGAAATCAAGTGTCTGTTAACAACGTTGTCCTATATGTGCCAGCCTGAAGACTTGTTTAGTAATTAACACATCACTCAACAGTCTTCAGGCTTATACAAAATGCTAATTTAGTAACTATTAATAAATTGGTGGTTATTTACTTTTGCAAAACATAATCCTATAGTCCCTGTTCCGCAGCAGATGTCCACCACTGTGCTTTCCTTTGTGGGCTCTGCTAATTCGATGGCTGTTTTGTAGAGCACTTCAGCCGCCTCGGTGTTAATTTGGAAGAAAGCCTCGGGTGATATCCGGAACTTCAGCCCTAAAATCGTTTCGTGAATATGCGTGGCGCCGTGCAAATGGATCGGCTTACAGGAATCGTCATCATTCGACACTCTTGAAATTAAATAAGTGAAAAGTTAATTAAACATAACTAACTAACCATGTTTATTCAAATGTGTACAATAATATATAAAATTAGAATTATATTCTGTAGATGAATCGGCTATCAACTGGAGGTATTTCAGACAATTAAATATACTAAAATAACAATATGAAATGTATGTATAAATGAAATACATAGGCATAACCATTCATTACAAAAACTTTAAAGCAAAAATTAAGCAGAGAGTAGGAAATTTCAGATGCCTGATGTACATATCGCAAAAAAAAAAACATCAAAACGGCAATCAGTGTTTATAAAATTTATAATTGGAAAAATAGCACAAAGTCTAATTTATATATGTCATTGTTATTTTTTTTTATTTACAAGGTAGACGACTGAGAATCGTTTTGTCCACTAAAAGAACACGAACTTGTCCTTTTTTTTGAGATATTTATAAAATGATTTATCCTTTGATTAAACCATTCTTCTCCATAATCTTCCACCCTTGGAAATATTCAAGGATAACAAGAATAAAATATCCCCAAAATCCACTCCATAACCCACCAAACACACACCTGAATGAATAAAAAAACAAAAATCCTACTCCTGCATTCAAAAATTTGCAACAAATTTTGATCTGCAACAATTATGTCTACCTCAAAAACCCCAGTTATAAAAATCCCTCCACTGCATTCTGTTAATTCATTACTATTGTTTTTATGCAATTTTATACCATTATAAAATTCTTCCATAAGAATATTCTTCCATAAGAATAGAATAGAATTGCTTAATTTCTAATTGGCATCATCAACAAATGTAAGCGTGTTGCGCTATTCTTTCAATTTATGATTCATGTTATTATGATTATCCGGTAGATATGTTCGGATATAAAAAAATTATAAAAAAAATTAGAGAAAGGAATGCAAATTTATTTATCATATTATTTTTATATTATTTTATTTTTTGTTATGTAAAGGGAAATATTACAATAAAGTAACAATTAATTTAACTCGTTTTTATATGATAGTCCTTTGAGGGATTCGATAGATATGTTCGGATGTAAAAAAATTATAGAAAGGAAAAAGTTAGAGAAAGTAATGCAAATTAATTTATCATATTACTCTGCATATTTCATTTAAAGAAGATTTCTAGAAGCTTATATTTATGATAAACATTTTTTAAAGACATTGAAGTCATTACTATAAATGAAATTACTTGCTTTAAAATTCGTTTACTGGCTGATTCCAGAGCGATCTTTCCAGTTTCTTCTTCTGTAGAACATTTTCGAGTGATGTTTCCAGTTTATTCTTTCACTTTCGTTACAACACTTTACCTTTACTGTTGAAGGTTTATAATTATGATAAATATTTTTTAAAGACATTGAAGTCATTACTATAATGAAATTACTTGCTTTAAAATTCGTTTACTGGCTGCTTCTGTTGCCATTTCTCATATTTAAGTATAAAATATCATCAATTAAGAAAAAGTTGATGTAAAAACAGCCCACTGAGAAAAAAAAAATTACGTAAAAATAATGCATCAATGTTACATTATTATTATTATTAATAATAATCTTTACTGTCCAACAGGAAATACATATTTATATTTGTTTGTTTAAACAGGACAAGTCCGCCTTCCTTTAGTGGACGAAACAATGATTCTCGGTCGTCTACCTTGTAGACCCAAATCGTTGACGATGCCACTTGAAATTAGGCAAAAGGTGGCGCTTGCGTCGTCTTTAATTTATTAGGAAATACATATTTTCCTAATTACAAGACAAAATAAAAACAGTTAAGCTGCAGTTACGATTAATACAAACATAACATAACAGTATACATATGTAACATAAAACAAATGAGCCATGTTAAAGCATCCTCTGTAAATTGTTTAATTATTTGGTTAAGTGAATCATGAAATATATCTGTAGTGTCTGATGTTTTATTGAAACACAAACACACAATGCTGACAGGTGACTTAACATTTAATGATGTTTTTTTAGAGCACTTCAGCATGTTACACTAATGTTGATGCACCGTTATTTGTGAACATTTTGATCTGTGGGAGTATAAATAAGTAGTCTGTTTATTTCTTCTTAATATAACCTTTCAAGATTTTACTGTTCATTTGATGTATAAGTAATATTTTACTTACACATTAACTATTGGTGTTGTAAATAATATTTTATTTACACACCAACCAAAATATTTTTTTTATGACTTCTCATATCTGATATTTCAAGATTGTAATGTTCCTCCCACTGAATAGTAAAATAAATATAAAGGATGATGGCAGAAAGACCGCTGGTCGATAGCCAGTTCGGGACTGGTATGTACTGTATGATATTTTATAATAGTTTTGAATTGTATTGTATGCATATTGTAAGCATTAGTCCTGAATAATGATTTATATATATATATATATATATATATATATATATATACAGGGTGTCTCAGCGTGGTTTATTTTTTTCAAAATCGGCTTTCGCAGGCCTATGTAGGTCTATTAGGAACACATTTTAAAATTAGTTTCAAATATACAGGGTGTCCCATAAAAGCATGGCGTATCATAGTTATATTTTTTCCAATGAAATGACCCATATTTTATATTTTTTTCAGATTCCACATCAAAAATAAAGTTATGTTTCATAATATATTCATATGCCTAAACCTAATAAAGTGTTTTTTTTTTTTAAATTAACTTTGACATGTCAAGATTTTACTGTGTGTAATAAATGCTCTGTGTTTTAAAATTTTTTCTCATGGTATGTTGTAAACCATGGTTTTATTTATTTTATTTTTTGTTATTGAAAGGGAAATATTACAATAAAGTAACAATTAATTTAACTCGTTTTTATATGATAGTCGTTTGAGGGATTCGTGTGTTTAAATTTAGCATCATTTGACAAGTTATAATCCATATCTATTTTTGCAAACATCTCAAAAATTCCGTGCTGTCAAAACAGACTGTTTACAATAAAAACACCCGAAAATTATCGTTTATATTAAAAACACACTTTCTGATCACATTTTCATTTCAAATTTCACATTTTCTGATCTCAAACTCTGAAATTTTAATTAAGAATTCACGACTGTTTTACGAAATTACTTGCTTTTTCAAAATGGGCTGATAGTAGAGGGATGTGACATTCAGATCCTTCCCGTCTTTCTCATAAAAGAACTCTATCAGATCCTTCTTGAGAGTCTCCACCCTTTCCTGTGAAATGTCTTTGGGGCAAACCCCGACCACCAGCATCAGTTGCTTGTCGGCCTGCCGCACCATGAGCTGCTTGAACTGCCCCGATTGGTGCTCCGGGTTGAAGACTTCTAAATCGGAAGTACGCACGAATTTTTCAAAAACCTGAAATTAACAATTTTGAATATAAATCTCACATAATTGATAAAAATAATAGTCTCCCTTTATAAAATAATAATAATATATCTTTGATTTGGTTGGCGTTAACTTTGTGGTACATCTTGATAAAATAATATTAAAACACTTAACTTTGTTTTACCACTTTTATAATATATAAAAGTGGTAAAACAAAGTTAAGTGTTTTAATATTATTTTAAAGTGGTAAAACAAAGTTAAGTGTTTTAATATTATTTTAATAAAGCTATGGATTCTCAGTCAAAAATTTAAAACTCCTTCAAGTTTCTTCGATTTCAACTCAAAATATGTCTTATTTAAAAGTACAAGGTTAGCTCCATTTAAGTACATAATAAAATTCTGATAGCCTCAAATAAAAATATTTTTTTTTTATTAACCCGACACCATATGGTAAAAGGGGATACTGATTATACAGGGTGGGCCACGAATAACCGCCATTAAAAGTTTTCAGGGTTCCTGATTGCAGAAAATTTTGAAAAAAAAACATTGCACGGCCACCTTATTGAAAATATTTTGACTTTCTTTCACTTCCGGTTATACTGGGAATGGCTACCAACTTTGTTATTTTAAAAGGAACACCCTAAATTTTAATTATTTTTCGGTTTCCCCGTTCAATTGTCTAACCACTCATATGGATTTATCTCTACATAATTCTTACTGTTTTTGAGATAAAAAATTATTTGACAAATTTTAACCTCAAATTGACGTTTCGAAAAATGCCTATAACTTCTAGTAGGAACAAGATAGAAAGACCAGCGACATCTTGAATTGTTAGTAAAAGATCCATCTAAAATCAAAAGAATTCACATCTGTCAATTTTGACAGTAGGTATTTCAAAAGTGTCAAACATTCGGAGTCCATGAATGTATTGTGACGTGTTAAATTAACATTAAAAAAAATAACAGTGACTGGTCGAAAGGGCCCTAGTAGCCAAGGCCATTAAAAAAAAAGTGTCAACATTTTAGTGACCTCTTAAAAACTCGTTTTTTTCAAATGGAACGACCCATATTTCGTCTGATAGAGTAATTGGCAAGATAATTTGCAACAGAAAAGTATTATGCAAGTAGTTTTTGAGTTATTTTGAAATTTCTTTTCTCCCAAAAATTTTGCACAATCGATAATTCCTGCATTATTAATAAGTATTCCATTTACTATGAGGTGGTCATATTCGACGGTGCGATGCAGATTTTTTCTGCCAGGAACCCCGAAAACTTTTAATGGCCGTTATTCGTGGCCCACCCTTTTACCATATGGTGTCGGGTTAATAACAAAAAAATTAAAAAAATATATTTGGTTAACCTTGGCTGCTGCTTTCATTTCATCTGAAACGTGTCGCAACTTATCCACAGGTCCGACTCCAGTGATTCCGTTCACGTAACTGCCGATCCGAAATCCGACCGTTTTCAACCCTGTTTCCTCATTCATGCCCACTGTAAACTCGCATTTATTCCTATACCTATAAATAACAAGATAATATCACATGTTAGTAAAGACAAAAAGCGTAAATTTTATTAATAAATTGTTCAAGATATAAAAATAATAATAAATCATTTTTATCTCATGACAAATATTACTTTGAATTTCACTGCTGTGAGCGGCGAAATTCTTGGCTTTCTTTTGTCAGTAAAGATGGGAAAATGTGAGAAATTTTTATTTTTTTTTTAACTGCTATAAAATTAACAGGAATACAGAAATGTAAAATTATATTAAATAAAAATGATTTGAAAATAATTAATAAATTATTTCCACATTTAGCTCTGTGACTTTTGACTTACGCTACATAAATGCACATTAAAACAACTACTTCCCGGGCAAATACCCACGCCGGACATTGAATTAGTTGAAGTAGTTGTTTTAATGTGCATTTGTTTAACGTACTTACGTAGCGTAAGTCCAAAGTCACAGAGCTAAATGTGGAAATAATTAATTAATTATTTTCAAATAATTTTTATTTAATTTATTTAAATAACTGTGACCAAGTGAATGAATACTCTTTTCTATTTATTGTAAAATTATAATTAAAATTAAAAAAAAAATAGATGTAGGAGGATAGAATATGTCTTTATTTAAGGCAATCTTTGTAATTAATGCCAATAAACATTTTCTTTTTTTAATAAAATTCCAGGTGGCGCTGCCTTTTTGAATGCACAAAAATCGACAGCTGAAACACGCATGTGACTTCACATCAGTAATTCAGCCTTTTTTTAAAACTCACCCATCAATTTTCTTTGCGTGTCTTATATCCAGCAATTCACAAGGAAGTCCATCGAAAAGTTTCCGCTTCTCTTCGAAAAGGGCTTTCAGGCTGGAATTCTTATGGACCATCTGGTAGCTCATCTTTTTCAAAAACGACTTCATCTCATCTTGCTTCTTCACCAACTACAACAATAAAAAAATAAATGAGTGTTTCCATTCAAAAAAAAAATATATATATATATTGTTTTTCTGATTACAACTTTGTATCTTACTTGCTCCTCGTAAGGCTGATTGTGCAACGGAGTGGTGGATTCCATCAGCTTTTCCTCCGCACTCCTATTGTCCTGTTTTTGCTTTTTCGCGGAAGTGTTTTCCTCATCGTTCTTGCGCTTTCTCACCAACGGGTCGGGCGCTGGTTTCGCTTTCTACAAACACACATAAAAATTGAACCGCAAATAATAATAACGTCGTTTATTTTAGTGAGAGTAAAATACAAAATTAGAATACAATGTAAAAGAAAGCGATGGAATTATACATTGAAAATTCGTTAGAAAAATACGTTATATTCTAAAACCGTATAAAATAGATGATTACTTTAAATCGTAAAAATAATCATCTATTTTATACGGTTCTAAGTTACATAATAAATAGAATAACTTCCACTTAATTTCAGTAAAAAGAAGATGAGTATAAAATTTAATAAATTTGTATAGATTGCCCCTAAATATTAAACTTTAATGTAACATTAATGCAATGTTTTTTTTACATAAATTTTGATCAATAAGAATGTCTATTAATTTTGTATAACTGAATTATATTTTCAAAACAGAACGAGAAAAATCATTTAAAATATTACAACTTTTACTTATTTTGTAATAGAATAAGTAAAAGCTTAATTATTACAGCTTTTACTTATTCTGTTATAAAATATTTTCAAAACAGAACAAAAAAATTATTTAAAAAAAGCTGTAATAATTAAAATATTTTTTTTGTTCTGTTTTGAAAATATTTCATATTAGAATAAGTAAAAGCTGTAATATTTAAAATGATTTTTTTGTTCTGTTTTGAAAATATTTCGTAACAGAATAAGTATATATATATATATATAATCGATGTCCCCTTTTACAAATTGGTGTCGGGGTGTAATAGAATAAGTAAAAACCTTATTCATAATAAATTAAAGACGACGCAAGTGCCACCTTTTTCCTAATTTCTAGTGGCATCGTCAACGTTTTGCGACTAGAAAGTAGACGCCCGAGAATCATTGTTTCATACACTAAAGAAAGGCGAACTTGTCCTTTTTATAAAAACAAGGAAAACATTTAATTAAATGTGAAAAACCTTATTATTATTAATTAAAATGATTTTTTTGTTTTGTTTTGAAAATATTCTTACTTACAATAACTGTGAATTCACTGCCTTTCCACTTGTAATTCTGCAGGGCCTCGATGGCTTTCTCCCGATCGGCGTCATTGCGGAAACAAACGAAGGCAAATGAGCTGTTCCTGGACGGAGTTTTCAGTTTGCAAGAGTTCAGCTTTAAGGTCTCATTGATTAATTTACGCAGTTGCTGGAACACAATAAATAGAAATAATATTTAATAACTGTGAATATTTAGTTAAAAAGCGCAGTTGCTGGAACACAATAAATAGATTTCACATTAATAACTGTGAATATTTAGTTAAAAAGCAACTCGGAACCATAAAAGTGAATAAGTACACTCATTAACAGTCTACCTGAATTCCATAAAACTTTGGCAAATTCTTGATTTCAATCTTAAACTTCTCCGAACTGAACTCATTCCGGTCTAAATACGCATACGGGTTATTCTCCTGCGACTTCTCCTCCTCGGGCTTGCTTTCCCCATTATCCTCTGTTTTAACCGGATTTTCCACTACATTCGTATCTGAATTATCCATTGAAATTCCCTTCACACTTTCCTCGGGTTCAACTGCAACATTTTCAACTTCCATTTCAAAAGGGGAATGCGAAATGTAAACATGCGGTCCGGTTAATTTTTTAGGTTATGTTTTCGTTGACAATCAGCTGTGAGGAAAAATATTTAATAGTTTAATAATTTAATTAAATCGTTTTAATTTATTATTTATAAACAATAATTTAATAAGCGAAGTGTTTTAATTGAATTATTTAATATATTCCAATATGTTTTAATGAAGGATGCGTGTGAAATTAATTAAAGTTAACTGGATGTACTGTTTAGGAACAGCTCCTAGGTAGCAGTTTCGGAGTAACGGTTCGAAAGTAACAGCTCCGGGCGAACCTGTTCTTTATGTTCCAAGCGAAAGTAACTGTTTCAACACGGATTTAAATTAAAAGAAAAGCATTTAAAAATAATTAATTATTCTCTTTCTAATTGCTTTGCAATTGAAATATTTCAACCATTTTTGTAACACGGATTTGTTTATTTAAATCCCACCAATATAACGATATATTTCGATAAGATTATTATATATTTGGGGCTATTCTCTATGGGAAATGTTACGTTTAACGTGTACGTTAATTTAAATCATTTCCCTTACAGAATAGCCCCCATTTAGTACAATTTTTTTAAGTTGAACGTGTGTGTTATTGATTAGCTTCACATTCTATGTATATACATGTTTGTATTAGAAGGTAGTGGTAATAAAATATAACGTACACTTCTGTGCAATAAAATTAAGCTCACAATATATGTTATAGTTTAAGGAGGGCATGATAAGCTTCCTAGTTACGAAAAAAGATATGTAAATATGTCAATTTCTTTAATTTAACTTTATTATTTATTGAAACTGCTACTAGGCAATTAAAATTCTATGAAATCCAATTCTCGTATAATACGAAAATGATAAATACATATCTAGAATATTGTGGAAAAATTGTTATGAGGCTAGTGCTTAATTTTTTTAGAAGTGTACACGTTAAACATAATATTTTTGTTACATAATGTTAAATTTAACGTATAAATTTAATATTTTACGTACGAAATAGAGACGAATAATGAAGTAAATACTCGTAATAATTAAGAATTATATCATTTAAATTTAAAAATAATTAATCACTATCATAAACTATCTATGATTTCATTGTTTTGATATTGGCAGCAATGAAATGTAGTTTGCAGTTTTTCTGCAAGGGTGCGTCTTTTTTACGCGCGCTTGATTTAATTCGAATATTCAAATATTTTTTAGAAGTGTACACGTTAAACATAATGTGGTCAACGACAATGAAGACCTTTGGAATTCCCCGATATTAAAAGCCCTTATTACCTAATAAAACGTAAAACTCTGTATATATTTCAAACCAAACCCATTTGTACATCATTCTTGATAATGGCATTAAGCCGAAACTAGTTGAAAATAAAATTTGAATAAGTGAAACAAAACCAAGTGAATTTAATTTACAAACCAATATATTTAGAAAATGTTTTACCAAGTGATTAATGAGAAAAAAGTGTCCGAAATATTAAACATAATATTTTCCATACATAATGTTAAATTTAACGTATAAATTATATAGTTTACGTACGAAATAGAGACGAATAATGAACTAAATACTCGTAATAATTAAGAATTAAATCATTTAAATTTAAAAATAATTAATCACTATATAAACTATCTATGATTGTTTGATTTCATTGTTTTGATATTGGCAGCAATGAAATGTAGTTCGTAGTTTTTCCGCAAGGGTGCGTCTTTTTTACGCGCGCTCGATTTAATTCAAATATTCCTAAATACAAATTCATCAAATTTAAATATAGTTATTTATTCCTTATTACATCCCGTTTATTAAAAAAAAAAACAATATCTAATTGTGTAAACTAGTTTTTAATTAATATTCATTTGGAGATACATTTTTTTTTAAAGAAACAAACGAGATATCATTCAAAAGAAATGTTAAATATTTCTTAATAAAAAAATAATATTATTCACTCACAGAATGTTTGAATGTAAAATGAATTATTATTAAATTAAATAAAAATAAATTCTGACTTATGTTACATAAGCCAAGAATGTCGCAGTAGCTAAAGAGGAAATAATTTATTAATTATTTCCATATTATTTTTATTTAATTTATTTAAATAACTGAGACCAAGTGAATAAATCCTTTCTTCTATTATTATGAATTATTGCTATTTTCTAATTTCTATTGAGTCCTTCATTTAGCAAAAAGTTACATTTTACGTATTGTAATTTAAATTAATTCTTCTCCTTATTAATAAATTGAATGAAGCTTAATAATATTATTATTATAAAGTTAGTTTTACATGAAGTTTCATAATAAAAATAACACAAGGAACTTTATCTAATTCTTTTTGTCGTAAATAACTAATCTTACAAATGGACGAGAAAAGCTAAAAAATAGAGTAACTAGTATACAGTATTTCATCCTCTTTGGCTAAAATGTATAACTGAAATTACTTACATTTTGCCATATTTACATTTCTTAAATGATGTGAAATGATGGAAACACAAAATAAATAAATAACAGTCTAAATACAATATTATATTTATAGAAAAAAAAACAATATTATTGAATAACGTATACAAACATTTTAAAACTATTAATTAAATAAACAACATAGCGCTTATTATTAGATAAACATCAACATTTTCTTTTAAATCTATATGTAAAGTGTATTAATTTTTTCGACGTAAATCATCTCGAGAATTAATTAACAATGGCCGACACCGGCGCGAACAACGCCAGCGAAAACAATTAGCGCTGTTTTCAAAATTATTTGGCGACCGTCCATTTTCGCAGCCTCGCCGCCGGAATAATTTTAGAAATTTATTAGTGGAAGTTTAAGGGAAAGTTTAGCACCGCGCTGCAACGGAGATATGTTTTATGGTTTGTGTATTTTTTTTAAATTATTTTTGGGAAAATTATTGAAATAATTATAATGAAAGATTTGTTTCTCGATATAAGTTAATTATTTTTTTATTGAAGGTTTGTAATTATTAATAAAAAGAACCAAAATATTTCTTATAATAACAAAATATTGAGAATAATATGAAAATAATTAAAAAAAAATACATTAGAGGCAATGATAGATTTTTTAACAAATAAAACGAGAATAAAATGAAACAATTTAAAAGATACACTGTCCCAAGTGAATCATTTAACTTTTTTCATGAAAGATTTTTCAATAAACTTCAGCCTGTTTATAGAAAATTCTATAACGAAAAAAAAAGAAAGAAAAATAATAATAATAAATAAAGAAGAAATTAAAATATTCAGGAGGGACTGAATATTTTAACTTTTTTCATAATAGATTTTTCTATAAACTTCAGCCTATTTGTAGAAAAGTCTATCATGAAAAAAGTTAAAAAAATACACTAGGGATAGTGTGTCTTTTAACTTTTTTCATTTAATTCTCGTTTTATTTGTTAACTTGAGGTCGATCTAAGATTTGGTAGATAATTTTTTTATAAGGATATTTCTTGCAATATTTTCATTTCATCACTTCAATCTAATTAACGTGACACAAGAATGTTATAAAAATTTATATTTATGCCAATTTAGTGTGAAATTGTATATGATTTTATATACAATAGAAACACGTTCATTTAACAAAATTCCTACTGATTAAAATTCTATAATGTTGCATCAACATTAAAACAATATACAACCTTAATTTAATATTAATATACAATAACATAATGAATTAAATAAAAATAATTATTAAATTATTTGCTTCTTTAGCTACTGTGACATTTTGACTTATGTAACATAAGTCAGAACTTATTTTTATTTAATTTAATAATAATTCATTTTACATTCAAACATTCTGAGAGTAAATAATATTATTTTTAAAATGTACAATAATGTTCATTTTACTCAGTGGGTTTGATTGATTAATTTTTTTTTTATACAAAAAAAAAATATTTTTGTATAGAATTGTAACTTTTATTCATTCCATTAAGATAATTAGTACATTCAACAACATCTGCTCTATGTGTTGTGCGGTTTATTCTTGTTATGTATAAAAATATAAATACACACGAAATAAAAAGAGATGGTCTGGTTGGTTGATCGAAAATGAAAAAAACAATAATCTGCGTGTTTTTATTGTTTTCGTCATTATTCGTCTTTGTAGAATTCGGAGAGGGGGCCGAACAAGTAAACGGCCGGACACGTTTCGTCCGGGTTTCCCAAGAACTGGGCATACAATTCCTGGTATCTGGACAGCGTCAGGCCGCCCCTTCGTCGGTCGTCATCCTACAATTAAAATAAAAACAAAATAATATATCGAAATTTGATAAAGTTACGAAATATTAGAAATTAATATAGGATTAACTATTGGTTTTGTAAAGAATGTTATTGTTTTTACATCAATTGTTTTCGCGTTTAATGTCTTTTCTTCAAGTAAGAACAATTGGAAAAAAGTAAAAAAAAAATACTGATTAATATTGACGAAAGTTGTTTTAATTATTCTTAATGGATAATTGCAAATCATTTATAATTGGATTTTAGTTGCAATTTTTTCTACGATCAAAGTATTAAAAATTGCACGATCCGTTTGTGTCATATGATCGAGAACTTTTCTCAAAAGCACTCTAAATGTTTTGATTTTTTTTTTATATTTTACGTTTTGTTGGTGCTAGTGAATAAGAACGTCACAATTATCATTATTTATCAAATCAATGTGATATGTTACAATAACATAATCTATAGGATGTTTTTACTTTTATTGCCAACACTTAATTTTTACATAAAAAATATTCAACGCAATCTAGAGGAGAAAATATCTCGATCAAATGGTGGTATGATTGGATGCCAATTTGCAGTTATTTATTGCAAAAATCGCAAAATGTAGTTGAAAATTGAAACTGTTACTAAAGCAATTATTTATTTATCCTTGGTTTGTTTACCTTTCCATTTAGGTAAACAAACCAAGGATTAATAATACTAAATAAAACACTTTTTCACTTTGTTTGTATAACTTGTTATTTTATTTAATAAACTCAAAATGTATAACCAAGTGAAAGCCTTAACAATCAACAGATTAATAATACATTTTGAGTTTGTTTTTTGTTGCCATTTTTTTGTTGTTGGATAATTTTAAGTTAACACACGCGAAGACAGGATGAATTAAATGGGATGAGAAATAAAAAAAAGTTTATTCTGAATAATGAGATATTCGGTGAAATGTATGAATTAATCAAATTCACATTAAATTCATACATTTCTATTACAAAAGGTGCTTAGAATGTGATGATAAAAATAACTTACACGTTAAACCTAACATTTCCCTTACAGAATAGCCGAGATTGTTTACATACTACCGACACATGCTTATAAAGATCAGCAGAAGAAGATAGCAAACATCTGCCGAGGGAAGTTCCGTTCTGGAGAAACTAAGAGAAACTAAAATCTCATACTCCATGTTACAACACCTACTTTTTCATCAGAATTACCGACAGATGCTTATAAAGATCAGCAGAAGAAGACAGCAAACATCTGCCGAGGGAAGTTCCTCGATCGTTTAGTTTTGATTATTTGTACCACCATGAAAATTCATAGAAAGAAACGTTAAAATAAAGGCCATCAACTAGCAACAGCTAATTCTACAAGATGTATCAGAAACTTTGGTAGCGCAGCACTAACCAAGACAGTTCTACCCTAAAAGAAGAATGGGTACCAGAGAATTCCGCCATTTCAACAATTTAACTCTTGAACAATTGCTTCTGGAATTCTGGCGAGATTCCGATGAACTTTTAAGTAATAGAAGCGTTGATAATTCCTTACTTCACTTGTTTATTTGAGCAATAATTGTACATTTCCAACACTATGTCTTCATTATCAATAGTTAACCGGAATTTACTAGTGCTTCAATAAACAAACAAGTGAAGCGATGATAATTCATTTTCACCGCTTTTATTACTACAAGGTTAGGCGGAATGAAGTATTCATTTTAAATTTAGTCGTTTTTATTAATGGCTAAATTTTTATTCAAGAATCAAACAAAAGATCCTTAATACTTTATGGATCTTTTATAAATTTCTGACAACAGCAAGCAAGCGACGAATTTTCTCGCAAACGCTTTGACGACTCTAGTAAAATTTCCATTTATTGCGACTTGATTTGAATTTATATCTCATTATATTATGAATTAAATTTGAATATTGATACTTTATTCAGCCTAACCCTGTATTATAAATCTTCACATTACTCACGAATACATATGGATTTTTAAGCGCCACCGGAATTGCGGGACGATTGCCGAAGAAAGTTCTTGTCATCTCGGAAGAGTCAAATACAACGATGGCACATGAAATGAATGACTTCCCCCAGGCGTCACGTTATTGAATGTCAAGGGGTTAATGATTTATTGATTGTTGTAGAGAATGTGATGTGGTGGTTTCAATAAGGTGGTGCGACATGATATGCAGTCCATTAAATTTATATAAAAGTACTTCCGCATATTTTAACTAAACTCCAAAAGTCGACATATAATGAATGCAATAGAGGGAAAATGTGCGAAATAAGGTGGAAGAGTCGAGAGAGAGAGAGTGATATTTACGTGAATATTTTTAGTTTTCCATTTGCCAGATATTTTGTTTTGTTGATACAGAAGTTAAATAAAATATTACAGGACAGTGTAAGTAATAAAACAAAATATTTTGTGAAAATACAAAAAAAAAAAAATGGTGATGTGTCCATCATGGCACTTTCCCCGGTGAATACGGTCAAATAAGTTTCTTATAGAAAATTTAATAGGGAAGCAAAATGATTAATAGAAAAAAGTGATTGTTATCTTTTAAAGTTAAACCCGAGTATTTAGAAGAATATTGTAATTAAGTGTGTTATTTCTTACCTTACAATAGGTTAAAATCATTCCTCCACACTCTTCTTCATTTTTGCAAACTGGAGGCGTTTGCGAATGATAAGTTGAATTTGACGGCACTTTGACGTTTTATTTGTCATTAAAATAATTATTTCAATAATTAAAATCTCTAAGGGAATTTATCAGATAAATGCTTATAAAATGAAAACCGGAGGTCCTACAATAAAAGTTTTATAACGGAAATTATTTATTTTCCAAGATCTAAAACTTTTATTTGAAACATTTTTCTATCCGAATTAAAAATTGAAAAATTGCTAAGAGTAAAGTTGCACTTAATGAGTTTTGATTCTAACCAAACATTTAATTGATGACGATTTGTCCACCAATTTTTGGCGAAAAGAGGAAAGATGCTCCTTGAGTCTGATTTCAAAATTTCGACCAGTTTGGCTAATATACACTCCGTTACAATCTTTACATGTTAATTTGTAAATTCCAGATTTTTTATGTTTATTGGTTTTAGATTTAGGGTTAAAGATTAAAAAAAATGTTTTTGTGTATGGTTTAAAGGCGATATTGACATTATGTTTTGCTAACATTTTTTTTTTAATTTTTAAAGAGACGTTACCAGGAAGGTAAGGGGTTGTCAATGGATTTTGAGTATATATATTTACTGGCTATTTTCAATTTTTGTTTATTTGTTAATTTATCTATAAGGGTAGATGAGTAGCCGTTGGCCACTGCAATGTTTTTAATTGTAATTATTTCTTTGTTGAAATTAGTTTTGGAAAGGGGGATGCTGAGTGCTCTAAATATCATAGAATTAAAAGAGGCATATTTCTGTTTTAAGGGGTGGTTTGAGGAAGCGGGAATAACTCGGTCAGTATAGGTAGGTTTTCTATAAACATCAAATGTTAGTGTGTTATTAATTTTAGTTATGGACAAGTCTAAAAATTTAATGTTTTCATCTTTTTCTTTTTCAACTGTGAATTTAATGTTTGGGTGTAATGAATTAATAAAATTTAAGAATTGGGTTAGTTGACGGTCAGTTCCAATGAAAGAGGCCAAGATATCATCGACGTATCGATACCACGTAAAAATATGTTTTTTGCCTAATGGTGAGTTTAATATTTGTTTAGTCAAATTATTCATGAATATTTCAGCTAGCAAAGGACTGAAAGGTGAGCCCATTGCTGGTCCTTCAGTTTGTTTGTAGAATTTGTTTTTATACGTAAAATAATTATTGTTTAAAATGATTTCTAAAATATTTAAAAATTATATTTGAATTGAAATATTAATATTACATTCTTGGAAAGAGTTTTTAATTAAATTAATACAATCAGTTGGCGGAATTTTAGCAAACATGTTCGATACGTCGAATGATACCAGTTTGTGATTCGGTGGAAAAATATGTGATGTTAATTTATTTGTTAGTTCTTTGGAGTTTTTAATAGAAGTTGGGTCTTTGAATTGTGTTAATTCTTTAAATAAATTGCTAAGATGGGATGTTAGTTTATGAGCTGGGGAATTTATAAATGATACTATAGGACGTATTGGAGCGTTAGTTTTGTGGATTTTTACTAAACCGTATAGTTTTGGACAGGAAGGATTTATAAGGAATATATGGGATTTATTAAATTTATCAAAAATACAACACGATTCATCAGTAATGGATTTGATTTTTTTAAGGAATTGGAGGGTGGGATTTTGTTTTAATTCTATGATATCCGATGAATGAATAAAGTCTAATAGGTTGTTAGGGGGGACCCTCTGTTCTATCAACACCTATCTCATCCTTTTCTCATTCCTAGCCAACACTAACACTAATCTTTAACTCTATGTATCTATCTCCATTCTTTTTAGCAAATCTCATCCACTAAATACAAAAAAAATACAAAATCAACTAAATGAAGCAGTGGCTGGTCAAGAGAGCTGAAAAGCTGGGGCCATAAAGCCCGGAAGAAGTAGAAAAAGAATTTTCCGTATACACATCGCGCTCTTAAGGTTAGGATTTTTTTTAATCTTGCGAGAGGAAAGAAAAAAAAAACATTTCAGGATAGGAGGGTATTGATGGATGATAAAGACGCTTAGAAAATTGCATGTTTTTACGTTAGGAGTAGAGGTTACTCGCCTTGCATTAAATGTTGCAATAATTGGTAATTTAAATAAACAAAATCCCACTCAATAGCTAGTACCATACTAGCTATTGAGTGGGATTTTGTTAAGCTTACACCCATCTGTTCTTCCATGTAAACTAGAGACGGCTCGAGGGTTAGCTTCATGTGAGGTATAGAAAATTGTAAAACTCGTTTGTATTATCAACGTTTTGCAACACTTGACGTCAGCTTGAAATTGTGTATTATCTTAGCTGTGGAGCCTTACATGGAGTTTATTATTTATCCTTGAGCCGCCTCTGGTTTACATCCCACCTAATGGCGTCCGATGGAGCTATTATTTAAATTACCAATTTTTGCAATATTTAATAAAATATTAACTTGGCTGCGTAGCCTTACATTAAGTTAATCAGTGAGCCGTCTATGGTTGGGATGGAACAGATGGGTGTAAGCCTACCTGAATCCGACCCAAAGGTAAACTAGTGCTATTTACATTACCAATTATTGCAATACTTAATAAAATGTAGACCCAAATCGTTGACGGTGCTACATGAAATTAGGCAATAAATGGCACTTGCGTTATTTCTCATTTATTATAGTTAATAAAATTTTGCTATTCATCCAGCGTTTGGATAACTGGTTTTTACTAGTGATGGGTAAGATCGATCAAAAAATATCGAGTGCTCGATCCTTCAACTGATTAATCATTGATTGATCGATCTTGCCCATCGCTAGTTATTAGGCAAAAGATGGCGCTTCGTGCGATCCTTCCATTTATCGCAATGTTATTTTAAGTTTACATTTCAATATAGATTAATATTATTATTATATATACGTGCTAAACAAAAATTGATTAACTTACGCTGAGCAAATTATTGAAGGCGTCGTCGACGACCTCGATGTCCTCGATGGCGAACTGGGTGATGCAGTTGAAGCGGTACTCCTCGGCGCCGATGACGCCATCATCATTGAGGTCCACCATCTTGAAGTTGCTGTCGATGAAAAGCTTCATCGCCTGCGGGAAGTCCTCGTACCTCCTCCCCATGCAGCACTGCTGCACCGCCATCTTGAACTCCTCGGTGGTGATCTTGCCGTCCTGTAAAAGTTCCTAAACGCGTGAGGACCAATCGGGCCGTCATTAATCGTGTCACGTGTGGCCTGTACCTTTGACTTTCTAACTACTTTCACGACTACAGAAACAAAAAAAAATTGCAGCGGCTATCTAAAAAAAAAACAACGACAAAAATACTACTAAAGGGGCAGAAAAGAAGAAAATGCTGCTACTATTTTAGATAATATTATAGAATGCTGCTACTATTTTAGATAATATTTTAGAATGCTGCTACTATTTTAGATTTATATCATATATTATTGAAGCTACTACAGTTTTAAAATTTATTATTTGCTTATATTATTTCCTCTATTAGATGTTCTAAAAATTAATTCTAAATGGCAATAACAAAAAGTTTTTAAGTGAAAGCAAATTATTAAAAAAATCAACGAAAGTTATTTAAATTTATAACGAAAAAGTTAAGTGTTTTCTTTATATCAAAATTCCTTAATTATTTTTTTAAAATGAAATGTATCTTATAAAATGAAGTTTCCGTAAATGAATAAATTATTTTCAATTTTTATTTTTTTAGCTAAAACATATGTTTATGTAAATAAATCAAGATGTTTAGTTTTAATTTATTTACATAAATTAAGATGTTTAGTCTTAATTTATTTATATAATTAAACATATGTTTTAACTAAAAAAAAATGAAAATAAATTATTCATTTACGGAATCTCTATTTTATAACATACATTTCATTTACAAAAAGTAATTAAGGAATTTTGATATTTTATAAAATAAAAGTGGTGTAAAAAACTTTATACAATTCTTGGATCTTGGAGGCGTTCACTTCATGATACATTTTCAATTTTGATATAAAATAAAAGCGGTATAAAAAAGTTAAGTGTTTTCTTTATATCAAAATTGAAAATGTAGCACGAAGTGAACGCCCCCAAGATCCAAGAATTACTTACGGAATTAATTATCCTCTTTTAATTGCTCTACAATTTATGGACTTGCGAAGTAAGTAGCAAGGAAAATAAATGTCTATTGAAATAATACAACTACTTTCTGGGCAAATACCACCGGAAATTCATTAATACAGATGCGTTGCATCCCTTGATTTTTTAAATCAAGATTTTTTTAATACAAAAAATGTGAGTATATATAATACAGTGTGATCAAGAATGATTGTAGATAAGTTAATATTCCTGCCGAAAAATCTGGGGAGTTTTGTCGCTCCAAATTTACATCAAGAAAAAATGCTGAAATGAAGGTTATTTGACGCTTGCAGCGTCGAATTTTGTCATTGCGTTTTAAAAATCGAATGCATATCCTAAACGAACTTAAAGCAGTAACTGAAGAAGAAATAAGGAACATAAGTCCCGAGTAGCTTCAACGTGTAAAAATTAAATATACAGATAGAAGATATATAAGAACAATAAACTACTATGTATAGTTATTATTATTACTATTGTTTATATTCCGTTTCTCAAACATGTCTGCTTGATATATGTATTCTTCAGATGGGGTTTTACCAAGTCTGAGGATATATTTATTAAATATTTGTTGTTATGCAAATTCATATATTTCCTGACTATACTACACGTGTTAATAATTATGGATTTCTGTATTTGTGTGATAATCTGCTCTGGTAGTTGCAAAATCTTTATATTTTCAATTGTATATTTGGGTATGATTCCTGTAACTGTTATTATTATTAGTATTATATTGACTTGTCGTTGCTTCCATAGTTTTTCGATTTCTACATCTAGCGGAAAGTATTTTTCTCGATTTTTTGCGTATTTTATTTGCGTGTTATTATTATTATTAAATATTTAATTTATTTTGAAAAAAAAATTGAATATATATATATATATATATATATACAGAGTGGTTTTTATATCAGTATGCATTGAATCGATTAATGTGTGTATGTTTTGTTGATTATTTGGCATATGTGTGTTTAGTTGTCTGTTATAGGCAACTAAACATACACACATTAATCGGTTCAATGCGTTTGACTCGCTATTTTTGCAGGTATACATAGGGGAAATGTATACTGATAAAAAAAGCTCTGTATATATTTTTTCTATGTTAATGACAATCTAGGTGATTTTATTTTCATATGATCAGTTGTATCAACATGCGTATTTAGTTGTGTATCTATCAATCTGCAATAATTGTTGATCACTATTTATGAATATTATATAATATGGAGCGAATGACCAAAGATATCGAAACGGTTGAGAGTAAACCTCCCACGCCAATACCCACCCCCTGTAGCCGTTGCTGCATCTTTGAGCACATCACGGCGAACTGCACACAGAATATTACATGTGAAAAATGTTCCCACACATCAACTTGCAACACTACGTTACCACCAATATATAAAATGTGGAGTATATATAATAAGGTTATCTGTAGACACGTGTTTCGGTATTTATCCCTCGTCAGTACAGCTTTACAGAAATTAAAACAGATAATAAATAACGTACTGTTTTCTCCGTCTATACATTACAGAGCAATTAGAATAGACAAAATAATTCCTTAATATTTTTCGACTATTTTTTTAAATTTATATTTAATTAAAACTGCAATGGAAACAATTTAACCATCATTTAAAAAATCTATGATCGTTTACAAAATTATAATCTGAAATCGAAGTATGAATCGATTTACTTTTATATATATTTATAAATACATATATTATTAAAATGCCATTTACCTGACTTACTGTCGGCTGTGTGTCGGGACTTACTTTTATATAAAATCATTTTTTTAGGACACTCGTATTAGATTTCGTGATTGCAATCAAAGACCGTATTTATAGTGAGACAGTACGATGCTAACTGCATCATATCTTAAAAGACTAATTTTTAGTGCGTGCATGTGTCAGTAATTAATATTTTGTGTTAAAAATTAGCTCCTTTTCACGGTATGATGCATGTAGCATCCAGCATCGTGCTTCTCCACAATAAATGGGGCCAGAGATATTAGTCGGGGCTATTCTATACGACGAAATGTTAAATTTAACGTAAACGTAATTTTTTAACCAGATTGTATCCTTTCTAAATTGCAACCCTTGTAAGTTAATTGCTACATGAATATTATCTACGTTTAAAGCTAACCCAAAATAATATTGTGAATAAAAACATAAATAGAAAAGAGTATTTATTTATTGATCACAGTTATTTAAATTGAATTAAATTAAAAAAAATTAAATACCGAGTAAATTAATTATTTTCATTTTTTTTATTTAATTCAATAAAAAATAATCTATTAAAATAAAAATAAATTTCCTGTCTCCTACTTATTTAATAAAAATAAGTTGGAAAAGAGTAGACCATTTTTACTTAAATATAATTAAAAGGCAGAAAGACCTATGGTCAATAGGCATTTAACAATTAATTAAATTTGTGTGATATACTTAATTAAATGTTTATAAAATAAATATGAATAAATTATTAAAAATCAACCAAGATTAGATTGAATAACTTTAAATTCTCGACTAGTTTCGGGTTATTAGCCCATTTTCAAGAGAATTTAAAATTAATTAATTTATTCATATTTATTTCATACAATATGAACTACCAATGTCTAAATATTAAAACCATTAATTATATTAAATGTTTATAAATTCTGGTAAATTTAATTATTAAGAAAGATTGATATATATATATATATATATATATATATCACACTGTCATAATTTATTTATAACGAGATGTTGAGCACTCGGACATTCGTGATAGACTGGCTGACATCAGCGCCGCTAGCGCTCGTTTATATAGCGTGCTTGTTTTTCGAACTTTCCGAAACTTTGGATAATAATAATAAGTAGGAAAAAGGATATTCATTTTTATTTAAATAATTAACCAAGATTAGATTAGATTAGACCTAAAGTATCCGTAATCAACAGCCAATATAAAGAAGATTTAAAAATAATCTAATTTAACTAAAACTTACTTAAAAATATATATACTTAAAAAATTAATTCTTTCAAGGAAAAGCCTGCAATTTTTAAGATCATCTAAGAATACGTTTCAATTAAAAAAAAAATGCTTAGATTGCGAGGGTAAAGAATAATGCACGTTAAATTTAACACTTCATGTATGGAATACTTATGAAAAAATTAATTGTATAATTTCATTTAATTTATATATTTTACTGCAGTTTTTACTTTTTTTACAGCAATAATTTATTTAAATGGGAATGGTTCCGCCAATTATACGTGAGCTTTTTTTAATTTTAATTTTTATATATAATTTTATTTATTCATAAATTATATTAGAGAGAAAAAAATGTGTGATATATGTATGCTTGCGTGTGTGTATTATGCAACTGGAAACAAAATAAGTGCTCGGGAGGAAAGAGCGAGAGAACGAGAGAAAAATCCGCGGGTTATTTTTACGCGAGCGGGATTATTTTTGTTTTATTTGTTTGCGTTCGTGATAAATTATTAGCGCGAGGGATTTTCTATAATGAAACGAAAATAAAACGCCCGTCGTCGAGGTCTTTTTTTTCTCTCTCTTTCTTGTTTCCGCGCCTTGTCTTTCGCTCTTCCCAAGCGGAAAATTAGTAAGGCAGCCACTGGCCAATCAATCAAGTGGTTACAGTTAAAATGGGTTAGTTAAATTTATGATGATTTTATTAAGAAACGAAAGAAAAAAGAAACAATATTGGAAATTTTGTTAATAAAGCATTTTTTTGGATGATTTCATTTAATCAATTATATTATATAATTATATAATATATAATTTATTATATATTTTTTTACCAATGCGGTCTGAATGAACGGGCGCGTTCAGGGAGCTGTAGCGCAGCAGCGCTTTACGAAAGCGGTGTCGCTGAACGGTACCGCTTTATGTATGGCGCTGCAGCGCTATATCAAGCGGCAAAGCATATATTTTTTTCGCTGCATCGCTTTTCAAGCCGTGCAGCTGTAAACAAATCCGCCATATTTTCTGTACAGACAACTACAATTTACATCAATCAAGTTGCTACAGCGCTACATGTCTAAAATTTCCCTGAACGCGCCCAATGTTATTGTAAAATTGCGTCTGAGTTAGATTAAATTAAAAATGTCTTCGAAGCTGGCCAAACTTTGAGCCATTTTCGAAGATAACGAAGAAGGAACTGGCTCAAAGTTGATCATCTAAACTTTGATCTCAGAGCTGATCAAAGTTTACATGATCAACTTTGAGCTAGACATATTTTAATTTAATCTAATTCAGACACAATATTACAATAACACATTATTAAATATTTTTTAAGGCTTCTGTTTAGTATAAAATATATTATTGATAATTAAATATTAAGATATTATTAAATTAAGAAGAAAACAAGATTCCATGCTCATATGAATCCTTCTTTTATTGGATACATAAACATTTAGTAACAATTATTTAATTTCCAAGATATTTGTTGGTCAGTACGTGAAGTTTTATTGATAGTAATATTTATATTAATATTATATCTACTATTATTATTATCAATTTTCAGCTATTTGGCGTGCGGTGTTATTCTAGTGAGAAAACAATTCAATTTAACTCACTAATAAATGAAAGACGACGCAAACGCCATCTTTCGCCAAATTTTATGTGACGATGCCGAAAGAAATTGGACAAAAGATGGCGCTTGTGTCGTCTTTAATTTATTATGATTAATATCAGGAATATAACCACAATACAAGATTCCTTCAGCCGCCTTCATCAAGGCATTGCGCATGGAAAACACTAAATTAAATAAAAATAATTTGAAAATTTATTTAAATAACTGTGGCCAATTGAATAATATTCCTATTAATGGAACACACTAGTCTGATGAGGTTCGAAAAACTAGTTATCCATAGGCTAGATGAATGGTGGCTGAAGATTTTATTAAAGCTTAAATACTTTCTGTCAGTATGGCATGTTTGCAGCAAGACTGCATGTTGCCCAACATCAATTATCCTGTTAGGTAGTCCGAGGTCCTTTATGTTGACTTTTAGATTTTTGTTTACGATTCCTTCAGCTAATATCACCAAAGGGTATATTTTTATGTTCTTTAATTTATTATTATTATTAACTTCAACACCCGAAAGGGCACAAGAAAAAAGTTTATAATAATAATGATATTAATTATCATTAAAACTTATCAATTATAATAATAAATATTATATATAATAATTATTATTTACTTAAGAAGTAAAGAAAGGTATATAATATAAATATTACTAATTGTTTAATTGTTAATTTTTGAATAGTTGGAAATAGCAACAAATAAAAACTACAGTTCATGTCATTTTTTTTAGTTGATTTTTCACTGCTGGAATCAAACCTTATCGAAATCCGCCAATTCCGAAATCTCCTCCCACAGACTCATCATGATATGCTGGTACTCCTGCAGGCGTGAGAAGCTGAACTCGCCCTTGCCCTCGATGATGGTCGCCCTCAATGCCAAGCAGGCGAAATCGCGCTCGTCCAAATATCCATTACTGTCTATATCTGAAACAGCAATTAATCCGCGCTGTTCATTCCGGCGCAAACAAATACTTTGAACTTGGACGCAAAAATAGCCGGGGCGATACAGATCGATCAGTTGTCGGCGTGCCCTTCGCGGACAGATTCCAACAATTCAAACACAGCTGTCCGGCTATATAATAGAGGAAAGTGGACCGCCTTTCTGACGTTGTCTTCTGGGTGCGCTGATTTATCGCCGGTTCGAACAAGTGAAAATAACCGCGCGCGAAAATTTGGCTTAGTTTTCGGATTCTTGGCGCTCGTATGAATGATTGTAACGAGTCTCGGGCTGGCGTGATAAATTGCACCAATTTTATAAATCATAAACGCGCGTATTAATTATGAAAAGGATTTATTTGAATATTACAGAGTTTATATTAAAGTCATAAATAAAGAAATAACAGAAAAAAAATACAAGTTTTCTTTTCAAATCTTTAATAGTGTTTCTTTCAATATGCGTTGATTTTTTTAATAATAACAATTCTTTATTGAACGGACCAGCCATTTACAATTTGACTAAAAACATAAATTACACAAATATGCATATATATATATGTATGTGGACAAGCTAACACCTAGTGTACAATATCCGCGAGACTCCTCCTAAGTAACCTAATCGACGTGTTTAAGAAATCAATTCTGCCACAAATGTTATTAGCCGTGCGCGTTAAACGAGTCATAGGACAGTTTAGACCGCAAGTCGTTCTACAAAATGCATTATGCAGTAGGGTGTGGTGGTACATGATACTTAATCATACTTTTATAGGAATAAATTAAGTATATATTACTAGACTTAATTTTAAGTGTATATTACTACATTTTTTCTAAAAAAAAAATGGAATACATCATGAGCGAATAAATTATTAACGTTTTGAGAATAACCAATTTTTTTAAATTCCCAACTCTGATGTAGAAGCAACAGATGCAGTAATAACGCTTTTGATACTCTCCTGCTTCGAGACCATTAACTGTGCATTCGTAGATCTAAGTTTGTTAATTTCTAAATACTATTAAAAATAAATATTATATTAATTTCACACCTAAGAGCTGTAAATTAATTATGTCATGCCAATAGGGTACAATATGTGCAATTAGACATTTTTTGTAATTTTATTATTTATTTCGGAAAATCAGGTATTGTACACCGGGGTCTATCCATGGGACAATATTTCTTTTAATATTCATCAATGGTATGCACACCGGGGTTCCTCAAAGATCCATCCTTGCGATATTTTTGTTAATATTTATCAATAATATGCACACCGAAGTCCCTCAAGGATATATCCTTGGGACAATATTTTTTTTTTAAATATTCATCAATGATATGCACACCCAAGTCTCTCAAGGATCTATCCTTAGGACATTTTTTTTAATATTCATCAATTATATGCACACCGAAGTCTCTCAAGGATCTATCCTTAGGACAATATTTTTTAATATTCATCAATTATATGAACACCGAAGTCTCTCAAGAATCTATCTTTAGGACATTTTTTTTATATTCATCAATTATATGAACACCGAAGTCTCTCAAGGATCTATCTTTAGGACATTTTTTTTTAATATTCATCAATTACATGAACACCGGAGTCTCTCAAGGATCTATCCTTGGGACAATAAATTTTTTTTAATTCATCAATGATATGCACACCGAAGTCTCTCAAGGATCTATCCTTAGGACATTTTTTTTAATATTCATCAATTATATGCACACCGAAGTCTCTCAAGGATCTATCTTTAGGACAATTTTTTAATATTCATCAATTATATGAACACCGAAGTCTCTCAAGGATCTATCTTTAGGACATTTTTTTTAATATTCATCAATTATATGCTCACCGAAGTCTCTCAAGGATCTATCTTTAGGACAATTTTTTAATATTCATCAATTATATGCATACCGAAGTCTCTCAAGGATCTATCCTTGGAACAATATATTTTTTTTTAATTCATCAATGATATGCACACCGAAGTCTCTCAAGGATCTATCCTTGGAACAATATATTTTTTTTAATTCATCAATGATATGCACACCGAAGTCTCTCAAGGATCTATCCTTAGGACATTTTTTTTAATATTCATCAATTATATGCACACCGAAGTCTCTCAAGGATCTATCTTTAGGACAATTTTTTAATATTCATCAATTATATGCATACCGAAGTCTCTCAAGGATCTATCCTTAGGACATTTTTTTTAATATTCATCAATTATATGCACACCGAAGTCTCTCAAGGATCTATCTTTAGGACAATTTTTTAATATTCATCAATTATATGCATACCGAAGTCTCTCAAGGATCTATCCTTGGAACAATATATTTTTTTTAATTCATCAATGATATGCACACCGAAGTCTCTCAAGCATCTATCCTTAGGACATTTTTTTTAATATTCATCAATTATATGCACACCGAAGTCTCTCAAGGATCTATCTTTAGGACAATTTTTTAATATTCATCAATTATATGCATACCGAAGTCTCTCAAGGATCTATCCTTAGGACATTTTTTTTAATATTCATCAATTATATGCACACCGAAGTCTCTCAAGGATCTATCTTTAGGACAATTTTTTAATATTCATCAATTATATGCATACCGAAGTCTCCCAAGGATCTATCCTTGGAACAATATATTTTTTTTAATTCATCAATGATATGCACACCGAAGTCTCTCAAGGATCTATCCTTAGGACATTTTATTTAATATTCATCAATTATATGCACACCGAAGTCTCTCAAGGATCTATCTTTAGGACAATTTTTTAATATTCATCAATTATATGCATACCGAAGTCTCTCAAGGATCTATCCTTGGAACAATATATTTTTTTTTAATTCATCAATGATATGCACACCGAAGTCTCTCAAGGATCTATCCTTGGAACAATATATTTTTTTTAATTCATCAATGATATGCACACCGAAGTCTCTCAAGGATCTATCCTTAGGACATTTTTTTTAATATTCATCAATTATATGCACACCGAAGTCTCTCAAGGATCTATCTTTAGGACAATTTTTTAATATTCATCAATTATATGAACACCGAAGTCTCTCAAGGATCTATCCTTAGGACATTTTTTTAATATTCATCAATTATATGCTCACCGAAGTCTCTCAAGGATCTATCTTTAGGACAATTTTTTGATATTCATCAATTATATGCATACCGAAGTCTCTCAAGGATCTATCCTTGGAACAATATATTTTTTTTAATTCATCAATGATATGCACATCGAAGTCTCTCAAGGATCTATCCTTAGGACATTTTTTTAATATTCATCAATTATATGCACATCGAAGTCTCTCAAGGATCTATCTTTAGGACAATTTTTTAATATTCATCAATTATATGCATACCGAAGTCTCTCAAGGATCTATCCTTGGAACAATATATTTTTGTAATATTCATCAATTATATGCATACCGAGGTTCCTCAAAGATCTATCCTTGCGACAATATATTTTTTTAATTCATCAATGATATGCATACTGAAGTCTCTCAAGGATCTATCCTTGGGACAATATTTTTTTTTAATATTCATAAAAGATTGTATTCAAGAGATAAACGTAATACTTTACGCAGAGGATACAACACTTCATGATTGAAAGATGCCAAAGTCAAACTAGAGTCGCGCGAATAACTAAAGATGTCAAAGCACCCTATAATGCGTGTGATAACTTTGAAGCGCGCATTGAGACGTGTGATTGGTCGGTAGGTTTAGTCTGAGACAAATCTTCGATTTTAGGAAGCAATATTGTTCGTTCCTCAACGAACCTCGAGGGTATATGCTGCTTACATCAAGCCGAGAATTGAAGATTTTTGTCAAATGGCAGTGCGAGGAATTGAGTACCTTCTAACACTAGCTATTAATGCCATCTGGACCTGGAACAGCGATGTTCTTATAACATGCAACTGATCGGTTGGTGTTCTTCTTCCGATCAATATGACTTACAGAAGGCATTAAATTGTTTTTAAAATTATTTTTATTTAATTTATTTTAAATAACTTCGATCAAATGAAAGAATACTCTTTTCTTTTGAAGCAAGTTTAGATGTGGAAACAAGGAGAAGGCGAATGAGAGTTGTATGAATAAATGTGAGCATTGCGAGGACTAAAGAATGATTGTAGTGTTGAAGAGAAAATTAGGAGAGAACGAAAAAGGAATGGAATGGAAAGTGGGAATGAATGAGAATAGAGAGAGGGTGGAAGTGTGTAATAAATGAAATTGGAAAATCTGTAAAAATAAAGAAAATAATCGTGTTCAGCACGATAAAAAAATGTTGATTGGAAACGAGGTGCGGTTCATCGCTAGGTTTAGCTGTAAACATGAGGAGAAGGTGAATACGAGCTGGATGGAAGAAGAGTATAGTAAATGAAAGGATGAGTGGGGCTTGTGGTTGAATGACGATGTAGAGTGTTGAAAAAAAAGGAGAGAATGATAAAGTAATATCATGAAAAGTGGGAATGGGGAAAAATGAAGGAAAGGTGAAATGTGCAAGAAATAACTTGAGAGGAAGCCAAAGAGATATAGCTACTAGACATGAAGTACGTAGTTAAACTTATATTTTGTGGATAATGTATTTATAGAGTGCCAAATAAAGTTTTTTTTGTAAGATAAAAAATAGTGAAGGAAAAATTAGGAACCACATAACGTGCAAACGACAAGTGAATCAGATAATTCAAATTTATAGTGAAGTGTTAAGTAAGACTCCAATTTGTAATGACAAATGTAATATTAATGAATCGATAGAGGATGTGAAACAATCAAGTTTGCGAAATAAAAATGAAGAAATTTCTTTAAAAGAAAAACCTGATTCTCTCACATTAGAAAAATGTTCAACCATCTTAATGGGAGATGAAACTTGCAATTCGCCTGTTCGCCCTAAACGACCATCAAAGTGGTTAGCTTATTAAGTTTTTTTTTTGGATAATGTGAAGAAATAAGTTGTGAGAAGTGTAGTGTATAATTATTTTGATTTATATTTTTGCGTGCCTTTATTTCTTAATTGATTTTCTGGTGATATCCTTACAATCCATTCGCGAACTCGTGCCCCTGTGGATTGATTGTAAGGATGGATTGTAAGGATTGGGATGAGCACGCAGTCGATCAAGAGTTTGTAATTGGCATGTACTTAGCAGGGATTATTATTCAAATAAAGTTCGGTTCTCTATGTCACTGTTTTTCTCAGCCACCTAGTAGAACACTACAAGAATGAGACAGGCGTATCATTGAAAGTGGAAATGAGTGAGGATGAATAGGGGGTGGAAGTGTGTAAGAAATTGCGTGAATAGACGTCAAGAAGATGTAGTTAGGTATGAAATACGCAGCTAGACGTGCAAGATGATTGTATTTTGTGGATTATTATATATAGAGTGTTGATGCCAAACAATGTATTTTTTTGGAAAAATTATCGCGCGCTCTTTTGGCTGTAGAGTGGTGAAGGGAAAACTAGGAGAGAGCGAAAAGGTATGAATGAGTGAATGGAATGGAGGAGTGTGTAAGAAATAATGTGAATGGAAACCAAGAAGATATAGCTAGGTTTTTTTTATTCTGTAACATTATCAAACGGTCAATTTATTACGTTACAGAATAATAAAAAAAACTAATGCGTGATACAAGCAAATTGTTTTATTTATAGCAAAAGTGCTAAATAATTTCTCTTTATTATTATTGTTATTATATATAGAATGTTGATGTTTTTTTTATTAATCAAATCGATACGTAATTACTTGTATCTTTAATTTGTAACACTGTTTGTAATATTTTTGTAAAAAAGGAGATTCCGTTAATAAATTAAATTAAAATGCTTATTAGCTTTTTGTGGTCTCTCAATTATTTCAATTACAAGAAATATTTCGAAAACTATTTAGGCACAATAACTTTGCAAAAATCCAATGGAGGCACCCATTTTTTTAATGACATAAGAAAAAGCTGTAATGATTTTATGTATAGGTGTATTACTTAAAGCGGTCCGTTTTTGCATTTATTTTTTATAAACAAAATGAATTAACACAATATTAAAAATATTAACCATGACTGACTATAACATTTTTAATCATTCTAGCAATATAAATTGGAGTCCATAAAGTGTTAGTATGGTTAGTAAACACGTGTTGCTTTTTCAGGTTCAGTTCAACCACTAACTTTATTCATCACACATGCTGTTTACATTATAATGGTGTTTACATATAGATGGCGCTTATTCATAGTTTGTAGTACACTTTTTCAATACCCCCACTTACTAAAAAAATAAATGTAATCTATATTTCATTACTACAAACATTTAAGGAAACCATTTTCTCTTTTTGTGAATACACATGGCTCATATTTTGATCTTAAATAACCTAATTCTAACAGAACTTCGTTAATTCTATCATTCTAACATTTGTAAGACTGTTTAAGGCCATATACTGCCCTGTTAAGTCGCAATACTTTTTCTTGAATAACTTTCTCATTTATCACTTGGTGAAACATTTTGACAATAATATTAAAGGATAAATCAAAAACACTAATACAAATAGTGAAACAAACTAAGTGTTTTTTATTTATCTTTTAATATTATCGCAATACTTTATTGTCCGCTCTCAAACAAGAATACCCTTCAGGTATTTTAATAAACACTTTATATTTAAAAAAAAAAACGTTCAAAAAAGCTGTTTTCGCATATAAATGCCTTATGTCTAAATTTAATTTCACTGACAAAGTAAATAAAAGTCTTAATGTAGTATGTCTGACTACAGGAGAGAACGTTTTACTATAGTCAATGCCTTGTTTCTGGATAAACCCTCTTGCTACTAGACGCGCACGGTACGTTACTTCACCTTCACTAGTAACTTTCTTCTTGAAAACCCATTTGCTGTCCATGATGGTGGAGTTTTCTTCAGGATTAACCAGTTCCCACGCGTTGTTTTTTTTCAAACGACTCCAGTTCCTCCTCAAAAAAAAAATAGCTTCATGACCTGAAAGGGCTTCTGAAGCACTGACTGGATTATCTATTAAATTCGCTTCCCCTTCGTGACAAAATCTTTATAGACTTTTGGCATTCTTCTTTCTGCTTCTCAGGTTACATCTTCACACATTTCAGGAATATCTTCTTTGTGATCATCTGGCAACGAAGTATTTTCTGAAATCTTTGTCCTTATCTTTAGTTGAATCAATTATTAATTGTTCCCCCAGTGAATCTGATACCTCGGATTTCTCAACGATTTCTTCTTCAGTGTTCTCCATTATGATAACATCACGATTGATGATTACTTTCCTTGTCTTCGGATTGTACACTCTGTAACCCTGTAACCTTTTGTCGTTTTATCGTATCTTACTAGAATATGAGTAATTGCTTTTCTGTCCCATTTCTGTCTGCTAACCTTTGGGATGTACTCCCAAAAATTTTCAAGTGATGTCAGGCTTTCTACCGAACCAAATTTTAAACGGAGTTCTTCCAGCACCTGAAGCCACAGAGCTATTTAACAAATAACATGCTGTGTTACTGGCTTCAGCCCAGAATGATTTGTCCAAGTTCTTATCAAAAAGTAGACATCTAGCTTTTTCTACTATACTTGGATTAAATCATTCCGATATACCGTTCTGCTCAGGGGTGCGTCTATTTGTTTTCTGGTGTATGTATATTTAACATCTTTATTGACAAATAACGTTACATTTTACAATGTGTATTTACAATATTTACAGAATTATTTCAATTCGTTATGTAACTGTCATTGTCAAATGGCTATCGACCCGGAGTCTTTCTGCCTAGATTATTTAATTCTCTCGAACGTCCGTCGTTAGTAAGTGAATGGGTGAAACGATGAAATGTGGTCAAATGTTGTCATCGGTAGTTTTTTGTATTTGGGAAGTATGGTGGGATTTCTGTGGAAACAATAATTGGAAAGGATTTGGTAGTTGTAGTGTTGTTCGGAGAATTTTTCGGAAAGGAATTGAAGGCGTTCTTCTATAGGAATTATGTTGGCGGTGTCATAGAGGAGTTGGTTAGAGGGGTTATGTAGTGGGTTTAAGGGATGGCGAAATTTGGTGAGGTTCGCTCGCTAACCTGTATATGGTGTAGTGTGGGGTTCTGGGATGAGGAAAATAGGATGGATCCATAATCAATTAGGGGACGGCATATCATTTTTTAGAACTGCTGTTTTAATATTTATACCAGCTTGTTTATAAGTCATACTTCTGAAGATTTTTGCCCGAGTAGTTACTTTATTTTTCACAGTACATGCATGCTTTTTGAAAGTGAGCTTGCGGTCGAAAGTAAACCCAAGGTATTTTATGTGGGGGATGGGTAAATGGGGTTTTGAGATATAGAGATAGTGAATGGGTAGTTACTGATTTTTTGGTAGGGGATAAGGAGCTGTGACTTTCGGGTTTGATTCTCCATTTTGCGAATCAGTGTTCTTTCTGGTGTATTATTCCACTTTCTTCCAGAAATTTGCTAAAGTCATTGTTTACATGGAGAGTATGTAAACAAGCAATGTCTGTTCTTAAAATTTTAATCTTTCTGTCAGTTTGTGTTTCGACCGGATTTTTAAAAACCCTAAACTTTTCTTGTGCTGCATTCTTAGTTGTCGTAAAATATATAAAGCACATTCTGCTGTAATCGTTAATGAATGTTATAAAGTATTTCGAACTGCCCACTGATTTTTGCTCCATAGGTCCGCAAACATTGCTGTGAACTCTCTTTAATAATTCTCCTGCTTTAGTTCCTATCTTGGGAAAAGGTAGCCGGGCTCACAGCAAACTTTTCAGTTATTTTTCTGACCGTTTGCCGTTCTTTTGTAATTTAGTCCATCTACTAAATTGCTCATGCATTTTGAATTCTTATGGCCCTATCCTAACCTATGTCATATATCAGTTATTTTTTTGACCGTTTGCTGTTCTTTTGTAATTTAGTCCGTCTACTAAATTTTTCAACTTGCTCATGCATTTTGAATTCATATGGCCTAACCTATGCCATATATCGCTAGGTGCTAGAAAAGTTGTTGACATTGATGTCCGAGTGTTCCACCGCCATTATCATTGGTGCAAAAAATTGACGAAGAATGGGTTGGTTCACTACTCCTAGCGGGATTACTAGGAGTAATGAACCAACCCATTCCTCGTCATTTTTTTCTAACGATTAGTTTTGGCACGCTATTTAAATAATTCACTGCCATGTTAGCTATTTACTATAATCATTAAAACACTTCTTTCTCGCAAACCTTGGGCCCATAACCTATTAAAAAAACACGTGTTGTTTGTTCAGGTTCAGTTTAGCTACTAACTTTATTCATCACATACATTATAATGGTGTTTACATATAGATGGCGCTTGTTTATAGTTTGTAGTGCAATTTTTCAACAGTTAGAAGTTTACGGAAGAAGCTTTTATATTTTGAAGAATGAATCAAATTGTGAATTTACAAGTTTAATTCAATGTTAACAATGTTTTACTAAGCGATTAAAGAGAAAAAAGTGTAATATACTTCTTAAAAGCTGATTCTAAAAAATAAAAGAAATGAAAAAAAAAAAATGGAAGATTGTTCAGGATGATTTAATTGAAACTAAAACACTTGGTTTGTTTCACTTATTTATATTTTCTCCAACTAGTTTCGATCATTGGTCATCTTCAGGGAGGAATGTTTTAATTTCAATTAAATCATCCTGAATTAATTTAAAAATGTTTCACCACGGGTTAAGTGAGAAATTAATTAAACATGGAAGATTGTGATAGTACTCTCATTAACTTATTATTATATAAATATTATTATCAACAAATCATTTATATCCTTAAAAAATATCAGGTAACTTATTATTACAAACATAAATGAACTCATTAAATTGAAATGAAAGTATCTGTCAATGAAATTGCAGGACCATCTAAAAATATCAAAGAGAACAAAACACACTCCCGACTTTTGTTTGAACATCCCGAATCCGTCAATACACGCCCACGCGACTAATTGGGTTTTCTCCGGAAATAGCCCGCGGTTTTATTCCTAGACCCACTCACCATACAAATGGCTAATGACGAAATTAACTCTGTTGTCCCAACTATAGGCCATCCTCTCCGATCCAATCCAAACTTCTTGGACGCGCGTCGCCACCACCAACCACCAACCGGAACACGGAAGAACTCTTCCCGACAAACACCAGTTGCTCGCGGCGAGGTGTTCCCTGTGCGGTCCCGATCGGTCTTTTGACGGAGAGAGCGGCAGGAAAATTAGCGCCGGCCGGTCTATGGTCTATTTCGGAGCTCGCGTGTGATCGTCCCCAAACTATCCCAAACACTTCCGCGTGCGCTTTATTAACTATGCGCGCTGGCTCGACGCGGTCCCGCGGGTTCAATTGCACGGTTCGGGGAGGAAGTTGCAGGATCCCCCTTGATTTTCGCGAAA
This sequence comes from Philonthus spinipes, assembly GCA_963082785.1. Taxonomy (NCBI): domain Eukaryota; kingdom Metazoa; phylum Arthropoda; class Insecta; order Coleoptera; family Staphylinidae; genus Philonthus; species Philonthus spinipes. The sequence continues at coordinate 20,710,951 of OY720314.1, forward strand.
GCTCGCGCAAAAATCGCCAGCGGCTGTAATGTTGGAAATAGATTTAAGAGTAGTATATATTTAGATGTGGTGTGAAATGTTTACGTATGGGTAAAAGTTTTGTAAATTTAGATTATGATTTAATTTCGCGCGCGGATCGTGCTTTTTTTTCATGCCGCTGCATATTGGGTTTATCGCGTGTTTCATTCCTGTATTTTTCGATCGGAAACTTCTGGAATTTGTTAATTTCGCGAGTAAATCATTTCTAAAATTATTAGAGTGAGTAATACTGAAGCAATTTGAAAGTGACTTGCAGTATAGATAGGATTAAACCATAAAATGAATAAAACATGTTTAGTTGGTTCATGAATAATTTAAAAAACACAGTTTTTTTCTGCATTTTCTGAAAATCATAATTGAAAAGTTCTGCTTCCGAAGCTTTCCCTCTATTATTTTTTTTTACAACAGCAAGTTTAGTCGTTTTACTAAACACAACCTGAGAAGTTGTGCTTCCGAAGCACTATTATTTACTTTACTTTAGAAAATTTAGTAAAACGACTAAAAAAAGTACCAGTTTGAAAGCTTCGGAAACATCGAAGTTTATTATTTTTTACTACAGCAAATTTAGTCGTTTTACTAAACACAATCTGAGAAGTTGTGCTTCCGAAACTTCCCCACTATTATTTATTTTTTTTTAATTAATTTTATTTACGGAATTCACCATTTTACAATTAATGTTTACATCTAAAACAATATAAATTGCATGTAATCACAATGAATTATAAACGAGGTAATAAATGAATTACAAGAAAATAATAATTACGATAATTATACGATAATAATTACTTTAGCAAATTTAGTAAAACGACTAAAAAAATACTAGTGGGGAAGCTTCGGAAACATCAAAATTTATTATTTTTTTACTACAGCAAATTTAGTTATTTTACTAAACACAACTTGAAAAGTTGTGCTTCCGAAGCTTCCCCACTATTATTTATTTCACCTGAACAAATTTAATAAAACGACTAAAAAAAAATATGCTAGTGGGGAAGCTTCGGAAGCACTACTTTTCAGCTGTGTTTAGAAAAATAAATACATTTGTTGTAGTAAAAAAATAATAGTGAGAAAGCTTCGGAAGCAGAACTTCTCAGTTTTAATTTTCATAAAATGCAAACAAATATTCCAATAACGGCGGAAAGACCAACGGTCGATAGCCAATTGGCAGAAGAATTTATTTTTATGTTATTTATTGAATTTATTTATTATTATTACTTTGTTAAAAATAATCTGCCAATAAAGATTTATATATATATATATTCCAATAACTGTGTTTATTTTAAATGAAACTATTAAGTTTTGATTTTCATTTTAATTTATTATTCGCGACAATTGTTTCGCTACACAGTAGCTTCTTCAGTTGTAGAAATATAATTAAAGTTATCATGGATTTTCAAACAGCTAATGCCTTCACAATCAATAAAACTGTTGTAGTTGAAAATAAAATTCCTTACTTCACTTTTCGTATGGTTTAAAACTGAAGTAAGGAACTTTATTTTCAACTACAACTTTATATTACTCAACCTAAGTTATTCAGAAATAAAACTGTGTTTATATTTTTTTTTACTAAAAACAAATTATATTTTTTATACTTTAGAAAATATCAACTTAAAAACGTTTACAGTCAAAATTCCATATATTTGCCTTTTTTTTCAATTTTTTTTCTAATAATCTGTGTTCGCGTTATTATGGATCGTAACTAGAAGAAAGTTGTTTAACGTAATCAATTAAAGTTTGTAAAGAAATTTAATTCCTGCCCCATTTTTTGATCGCTTGCCCCGTGAGGAGTCCTCCGATCGCCCTTGTGTTTAACATAATCTACTAAATATGAAGGAAAATTGATTTTTTTTAAATAATCTTTTTTATTGTGAGAATTACAACAATAAAGAGAAGTGAGAAATTAAATACGTATTGTAATGTGAATCAAATATTTAATAAATCGCACTAAGCGCACCTCCCACTGTCTAGTCTTACAAGGTTCGAAAAAAAAAACCAAAAGACTATAAACAGTTATCTAAACGCTAGATACTAGTGGCTGAACAAAATTGAACGTATCGTCACACTTTGGGCTCGTATTTTATGTTATCATATAGCAAGATGCTAAATAAAGATTATTATTATTATTATTACTTAAAAGACGATGAAATGGAACACACGACATTCAAGAAAAAAATTGTCAAAATGAATTGCGAATGGCTTCAAGGAACAATTGTCTTATAAAATCAGGTAGGTCAGCTAAATCATTTAAGGAATCGAGTGAAAGACCTAAGTGAGGAAAATCAGAAAATTTCATTCATTCGGAATAATTTATTCATGTAAGGCGAGAAATGTTTGCTGGTAAAATCATATTTAAATGATATTACAAATTCTATAGAGTACTGACTATAAAAATGTGTTAAAAATAATAAAAAAATAATTAGTAGTAGTAATTTTTTACTTTCTGAGAAAAATAATATATTGTGTATGCCACGCAATCCTAACATTTCCCCAAAATACAAGTTTCCCTCATCTACCATTTATCATTTCATCTCATCCAACAATGCGGACTTTGATAATAACGTTAGCGATCATGACGATTAGATAGACAACGACAAGAACGTGACATAGACAGACTGAAAGACCTCCGGTCGATAGCCGATTCATCTACAGAATAATATATTGTATATAATCTGGCATAATATAATAAATAAATATTTTCATAATATATTCCCAAATGAGGGCTACAAACCATAGGTCTGAGGATCAGTGAGCTGTGGGAGGTAGCACAATGGGCCTAATGTGTAATGTGTAGCCGTACACCTCCTTTTTTTACCAGATACCAGACACCAGACCATAGGTCTTTCTGCTCTTGTTTTCTTCTTCTTTTTTTATCTGGTAATTGGGATTTATGTAGGCGTAGGAAGATTCAAAAGTCGTTAGAAGAGCATGCGAGATAGTATTAACAATATAAACAAGGAAAGGAATCTTCTTGTTGTGCAAGGAAGTATCCATCACTTCCACACAAGCCAGGCGCAAGATTAGTAGTGCCAGGAGAAGAGGCGATATTGCAGAATATAATATATATTGGTGGAAAGGAGAAGCAAGGTAGTGGCACTCAGGCTGGAGATCGAAAGGAGTAAGGAACGAAAGTGAAAGGAGCTCTGCGATCAAGTGGAGAATGATCCGCGGAGAAAACCATACGGCGACGTAATGGGAAAGATCTAGAAGAGAGGCCTGCCAATATACAGAGTAGTACCTGGAGGGATGAGAGCAGTGGTGGAGGCACTTTTCCCAGCGGGCAACGAAATAGAATGGGGGATTAATATACAGGACGGGGATGACAATAACCCATTCACGAAGTAAGAGATTGTAAGGGCTGTTACCCTCCTTCCAAACAAGAAAGTCACTGGTCTGGATTGAGAAGAGTATGCAAGATGGCAATACCAAAAGTAACAATACAAACAAGACTAGGGGTCTTCTGGCGGTGCATGGATGCCAGAAAGGAGGCCGTGCAAGCCAGGCGCAAGATTACCAGAGCCAAGAGATATATTGGGATATTGCAGAACCTAAATAGAAAACAGTTTTGGATTAATTTAGTTGATTTATTTTAACATCTTTAAATTATGTAAGGCATGGCTGTACTGACGAGGGATGGATCCCGAAACACGTGTCTGCAGATGGCCTTATATTAAGTAACGTTCCTTTTGTTGTTTTTACATTAAATTTTTCTCGGATTAAAATTGTTGCATTATGCAATATTTTATTGATATGCAGCAGCAGGTGTACATTATGTAATTCAATGTCCGGCGTGGGTATTTGCCCGGGAAGTAGTTGTTTTAATGTGCATTTGTTTAACGTACTTACGTAGTGTAAGTCAAAAGTCACAGAGCTAAATGTAGAAATAATTTATTAATTATTTTCAAATCATTTTTATTTAATATTGCAGAACCTATACTGGTGGAAAGGAGAAACAAGGTGGCGGAACTCAGGCTGGAGATCGAAAGGAGTAAAGAACGAAAGTGGAAGGAGCTCTGCGACCAAGTGGAGAATGATCCGCGGAGAAAACCATACGGCGACGTAATGGGAAGGATTAAGAAGAGAAGCCTGCTAATAGAAGGAATAATATCTGGAGAGATGAGAGCAGTGGTGGGGGAACTTTTTCCAGTGGGCAATGAAATAGAGCGGGATATTAATATAGAGCACGGGGATGCCAATGACCTATTCACGAAGTAAGAGATTATAAGGGCTGTTACCCTCCTTCCAAACAAGAAAGTCACTGCGCTGGATGGGATAACTAACGAGGCGATAATGGTTGCGGTGCAAGCGAATCGCGAATTATTCAACCTCACGAGGCTAGCCCTTATTTTATTTTATTTTTACTCGTATCCCGAAAGATATTCTCATTTTGTTTGTTGTCCCAATCAGGTTGATTGTTTCCACTTTTGTCTCTTTTTACCTGAACCACTTCGGACTTTCCTTATATCGAAAGTAATCAGAAAATCAGAGAAGCCATCGGCGATAGACTCCGTCCAACTCGTGAAACTTTTAAAGAAGTTTCAAAATGAGAAGAGTTATTGACCACATAGAGGAGAAGGGTGGGTTCTATCCGAGGCAATTTGGGTTTCGTCAGGCACGATCTACTATCGATACAGTGATGGAAGTAAAAAGAATAGCCTCGAAAGCTAACACAGGGCCGTAAAGAAAAAGAGAACTTGTGGTGATGATAGCCCTGGACTTTAGAAACGTATTTAACATCCTTCCGTGGATAACGATTAAGATCGCAGCTCTCCACGCTATCTAGGATTGTAAACGAGTACCTGCAGGACAGATTTGTAGAAAAGAAAAATACGAATCGTACAATGAATGTGGGTGTGCCATAAGGATTGGTCGTAAGTCCTGTGGAACCCGGTGTATGCTCGGGTGCTTGAGCTGCAGCTACTGGACGCGCCACGACTGTCGCGTATGCCTATGACCTAGCGGTTGTTGTAAAAGACAAAACTACGAACACAGCACGAGAGGCGACCGAAATGATAATTTAGTGGCTGGAAGAGGTCGGTCTGAGCGTAGAGGCGATATAGAGGGCAGGGAAGAAACCGGGTGACACAGCGTTGGTAGAAGGGAAGGAAATCAATCAATTGACAAAGCATTGAAGTACCTGGGAGTTTGGCTGGAGGAAAATCCCAGATGCAGCAAACGAATCCGAGGTAGATACCCCTGAGACAATGCCGATACCAGGCGATTTCAAGGAAGAGAGAGGGAACAATAACACCAACCCGACACCATTGGCGAATAAGAACAAACGCCTTCCTAAATCCCCACTACTGAGAAAAATGTGTAAGAGTGTGTTGTGAGGATATATAATATATTCAAATAAAATGGTGGTTGGGTTTTTGAGGGATGTTGGGATTTCTGGTGATGCACAGTTGCTTCAGTAGCCCATAATAATTATCGTTGGATTCAAAATTGAAAGTCTATCATAGATTGGTAATATTTTTGTTCTTTGATGGAGAAGGATAATGGAGACGATTTTGTGCATGACGGAGTTTTGTCGGAATGTGGAGGGGTGATCCCTCAGCAACTTCGGGATTGTTGAGTGTGGCTTTGGTAGGAAGGGAAGAAATAAATATTGACAAAGCATTGAAGCACTTGGGAGTTTGGTTAGATGCCAACCACAGTTGCATCGTGGTGACTGATGAGGCGAGGATGATGGAGGACATGTTAAAAAGATTGATGCCTAACGTAGGAGAAGCAGGTGGAGATACTATCAGGAATGGTCGCTGGAGACATCTACATCAGTGAGAAGGCCGAAGCGTGTTAGGCACTTAAACATACCGGCGATAAGGAGGCGGCAAAGACGGAGCCCTATTATAGCGCTATGGTTAAATGGTAGGAGAGTTGGCAGGCTAAGGACAAAAACATTGATCGCCAATATACAAAAATGGATAGATAGGAAACACGATCAACTGACCTATCACCTCACCCAGCTGATGAGGTACCATGGCAACTTTGGTAGTTACTTACACAGAATAGGCTAATCATCCACAGCAATATGGAAATATTATAAAATTAGGATTAGATAGATATTGATAAAATTAGGATTAGGATTGTAGAGGTCTTGGCAAACTAGATTGTATATCAGGAATATAAGAGAACCTTGGGGATACCTTATTCAGATACGGATTTGTAGTAAGCGGTTTTTCAGCAAGTTGATGTTAAGGATGCTGCATTTGTATAGCTATCCACGAAGAAGAGCTATCGAAGATCTTAGCTATGTCTAAAAATAGGAGGGGCATCTGTGAGAGGGGGCACAAGAAGTGTATTATAATATTGGTTCTCATACCAGCTAATTACTTTATTGAAAAATGTGGCGTTGTAGGACGTGTCATTTTGAATATGTTTTAGTAGAGTCTAGCAAATGTCTCTGATATGTCATTGTCAGAAGCGAGTCGTCAGTTTGACGCTGGGTCAGCTATTTCCAGAGTGCTATAACATTTGTATCTACTTAGTTTTTTTTTTAATTGCCGTTGAATATTTTTTTCCGTCAAAGTCGTTAATATACTTGCAGGTCTCTAGCCATTTACTTGTTTTATATTCTAATATAAGCTTTTATATGTCTTTGTTCAATCTGTTTAATGTTGCTTTAATTCGTTCGTCCTCTGTCTGTAGTCTCTGCATAACAAAGTTGTATTTTGTAGAATAAATTTGGGAATACGATGTTCAATTAATTTGGAGAGAAAGCTGATGAAAGTTGAAAAAATGTGGAACGCTTCACGATTTTGCAGGGGCCATGCTAATCTTCTCTGCATCGTTCCAATTTTAGTATAAGTTCCGTCGAAGCGAGTAGTAAAAAATATCCTAATAACCTTAAAAGTTTGGAACGAAACAATAAACTTTATAGAAAACTAATTGAATTTTGAAATAATTCGTGTTAAAAATTGTATGATTCCATTGAAAGTTATGAAGTTAGTATTGTATTGTATAACATTTATGTGTTATTCCGCCTCGGCTAAATATTATTGTAATTGTATTATGTGTAGTTTAAACAAAGATGTTTGTACATATATAGGTTGTCCCGCTAATATTGGGAAGTGGTTTAACCTCAAGTTCCCGCGATCAAAATATGATGATTCAACCAAATTTATCTATATATAAAATTTAACCGTTAAGTCAGAAATCATCTTCAAATATAACAAAATACTATTTGTATGAAATAAATATGAATAAATTATTAAAAATCAACCAATAAAACACAGAAATAAATAAATACTATTTGTTTTATCAAAAACAATCCAATGCTACATTCGATTTTTATGAAATTTATTTTGTTTAAGTTTGAAGATGAACTAACTGTTAACTTTTGCATGTAGATAAGTTCGGTTGAATCATCATATTTAGATTCCAGGAATCTGAGGTTAAGCCATTTCCCAATATTAACAGGATACCCTGTATAGACGTAATAACGGTGAATAATGAGTCGTGATATGTTATATAAATTGTATCGGGTATTTTCCCGAAAATTAGTTGTTTTAATGTGCATTTGTTTCAAGTAAATGCTATATAGCTAAATGTGGAAATAATTTATTAATTATTTTCAAAATATTTCTAATTAATTTATTTAAATAATTGCGACCAAGTAAATAGATACGCATTTCTATTTTAATTGCGAAACAATCAAATTCTGTATTTAATTCAAACCTTGCGTACATTTTGGGACACCCTTTATAAAAACCACCACTCGTATATATCATTATATTTTTTTTTCCTTTATGTGTTGAAAAGGAATTAACATCCTGGTACACCCTGTTTAATTCAATCCCCTGATTACATCCCTAAATTTCGACGTAAACAATTTGTGAACGTGAAACGCATCATCTTTTATTTTTTCCGCAAGCCGGATATGAGCGATGTACATACGATGAGCGATGGTCGAAGGGCGTGGGCGCACTTCCGCCGGTGGTCACTGCACTTTTAATACTAATCCCCTATAATCAAGTAACAGCATGAACGTGAACTCCACGCGCTATGCATATGCGCTCGTTCCGCATAATGTGCGAAATGATTACTCTTCTTCTATCTATTTGAATAAATGGCTACCGATAAATTAACGTCGCCTCGCATAAATGCAACCATTCAAACTTTGTTTAATTAATTTCTCACTTAACCCGTGGTGCCACCGTGAAGGAATAATTCCCAAATTCATTCAAACTTATTTGCAAAAAAGAATTAAAATGGTATGTTAAAAACAAAATAAATAATTTTAGTAGTAAAGCAATACTTATAGGCAGAAAGACAAATGACTATTTAAAAATTAAATAATTTATATTATTATAAATATATATTGATTATAACATATCAATCAATAATCTTGTGATTATGTGAGCTTGTTAAATGAATTTAAGTTCGTTTGTTAATTGTTGGGGCTTCTACTTTGTTATACATTGTAATTCAATTTTAATAAATGAAACACTTTTTTACTTTGTTTGTATAACTCGGATTGATTTTATTGTTGACTATACTTTCGACAACCTTAACGTATCATTATCAAAAAAAAAGTGTTTCATTTATTAAAATAGAATTTATGTTCGTCTTATTGTCTTCACGTAGAGGAAAATATAGTGGAAGGTTTATGTGTAAATTAATCGAAAACAAAATTTACTGTCCGCAATTAAAATTAATTTCCATGTTCCACGCACACAACAGCACAATTGATTATATATATATATAATCTAAAATCCCCATCTACCATAATGGTGGTGTAGGGGTACAATTGTTACCGGCGCTTTTCCGGAACATTTTAGCTGCATCATAGCGCCGGTAACACAATTTATTATACCATTTCTTGATTTCAAATTTTAACCGGCATTTATGACTGTTACTGATGACAAAAATGGTGTAAAGATACTCAAATTTACACCATTTTTGTTGAAAGTGATCTTTCATTGAATACAAAATAGAAAGACTGTTATTCCTTACTTCACTTTTTATTTTTATGTTAGATGTAACATAAAAATAAAAAGTGAAGTAAGGAATAACAGTATTTCTATTTTGTGATCAATCACTTCACGTATACTTGAAAATATACAGTTTCATTGAATATAATTTGTTTTAAAAAAGTGTATTATTTTGTTGATTGTTGAGGCTTCTACAATGATAAAGCACTTTTATCTTGATTTTATAACTGAATATTTTATTCATACTTGATAAGAATATGCGTAATTTATTTAGATTACAATCACATACAATAAAATTATGTTTCTGTTACTTTCTTCTGCGTTGCGGTTTAGTAGAAAGAGATGGAAATGAAAAACAAAAAAAACGTATGAGAAAAGAGTCATTCTTTTGGATTTAATAATATGAATATGTATTTACATTTTTTATCTACCAAGTATAAAGTATGAGTCTAAATAAAAAATAAATCGTTAATTTTCGTGTATTACGTTAATTTACTAGTTCAAGTTAAAAAAGAAAATTGTAAGTTATAACGAAATTAATAGGTCATGTCTGTTAAGTTATTTGAATGCAGAATTTAGTGAAATCCTTTAAATTTTCATTGAACAAATTTTCATTACCAAAAATTTAATTTGAAATTTGCTATAAATTTAATCAATTTTCATTGTTTTTCATAATAATTTTTCACACAAACTAAACATTAAAATAATTTTTAATTCATCTGTTGAAATTCCTGCTTAATTTAAGATTACTTTAATGTATTATACAATATTATTCATTGATCACAACAGCAATCTAACCTCGAATTAATGATTGCCAATATTTATATAGCTATCTCTTTCGTCTTAACCGCACCTTTAATCACTTGGTAAAACATTATTAGTTTAACCCTTTGTACTCCGTTGTCACCGCATTTGCGACATTTCGTATGTTAGGAATAAATCCGTTGTCGCCGCATTTGCGACACGCTTGTTTATCTCACTCTGCGCTCTTAAGTCTTAGATAATCAAAAGTGTTTAATTTAATTGTAGCAACCGCACTTTTCTTAAACATTAATGCATGCACTTTTCACTAATATAGCTCTGGAGTTACTGGTTCCTACTATTGCTTATTAAGCTGGAGTGCAAAAGGGTTAAAATTAGAAACAACATTCACTTGGTATTGTTTTACTTAATATTATTAAATTATGTTGTAAAGAATGAAAAGTATGATTACCGTGCAATCGAAACTAGTCACGATTAATAAAAAAATCCAGGTGGTATAAAAAAGTAATTTTGTTTTCTTTATATACTGTATTTTTTTGCTTTTCAGTTAATAAAAAAGTGAATTAAAGCCAAATTATTATTAAACCAACATACATAAAGTGATTAATGAGAATTAAACAAAGATTAGGTTTCCACAATGGTATAACAGTTATTCTTGGATAAGTATCGAGTTGTCTACATTGCCGATAAAAATACACCATGGTGCATAAGTTGTCTACGTTGAAATCGCTAAACTTGATCTCAACCGTTTCACTTTCGCGTGACTTATCTTTACAATTATGAATTTCTCTTATTATTTATAATGGAAATACTTTTTTTTATAAAAGTTCAAATAAAGTAATTTAAAAGTTGTTGCGAGTTACGTGAAGAGATTAAAACAATTAAAATTTTAATTATTTTTAATTAAAGTAACTAAGCATTCGATGCATAAATAAGATCATGACTAACAATTAACAAAATTAAATTATATTGATTTTTTTTGCATTAAATAAAAATGATTTGAAAATAATTAATAAATTATTTCCACATTTAGCTCTGTGACTATTGACTTACTTACGTAAGTACGTTAAACAAATGCACATTAAAACAACTACTTCCCGGGCAAATACCCACGCCGGACATTGAATTACATGTGACGTCACTACAGCCCATTCTGCACGAAACTACACTTGTATAATAATGTGAACGCATGACGCTCAAAGGATTATTAAAGAAAAACGAACGCGTTATAACATCGTCTATAGTTTTTTTTTTGTTTTTCTTTTTTTGTAATACTGTTCTCGATCACTAATAGTTTGAGGGTCTCAAATTTATGGTGGTTATTACTAAAAAAAGAAAAATACATTGAAAATTATAAGGCTTCACACTTTATACTAATTTAATAATTCTTATGAAAAAGAACATTTGAAATTTCATTATGTATGAGATTAAAACAATTAAAATTTTAATCATTTTTAATTAAAGTAACTAAGAATTCGATGCGTAAATAAGATGATGACTTAACAATTAACAAAATTAAATTATATTGATTTTTTTTGCGTTGTATTTCATGCTTTAACAAATTTTAAGGTTGACTGACTCAAAATGAATTGGTTATGGTATCATCAATTAATTTCAAAATTTTAATAAGTGCCTCAGTAATCAACGATCAACATCTTTATTCATTTAACTTTTATACCTAGTTTAGATAATTATTTAGAATGTATTTGTAGATTTATATTCATATATATTACATGAAATGGCTAACGGCCGAAGGTTTTTCCGCCTTGATTTTATTTATTTATCTCTATATATTACTTACTTGAAACATTTTATTCTATTGACGGAAGAAAAGTCAAAAAAGCCACAAATTCGATTTTAAAAAGATGTACTTTATGCCATAATGATAATGGTGGACTTTTTGAGCATCTTATGTAATATTTAAAATTTTCTTCTATTATTATTTTCATAATTTCGGAATTATTTTACTTTATGTTGCTTTTGACAATTCTAAAGAAAGATAATAAATTAAATATTGATTTCGTTGCTATAAACAACCGCAATTGTTTTACTTTTGTCTTTTTCATGGCTAACTATTTTTTGGTGTATGGTAAAATTAAAAACGACTGTAACTTATTTTATTTTAAAAACAACTATGGCATATGTGATATTGGATTAAAGGGAAAAAAATAGCCCTTTTAATAAAGTCATAGCCAACTATTGTTTCCATTTAAAAAAAGGTAAGTTTGTGTCATATCTCCCAAAATATGGGCGATTTTTTTTTTTATTTTTTGTTATTAATCTGTGTAAAATTTTCTACAACTTTGTCCTTTACAGTTCTTTTTCTATCTATGATAATAATAGAGATATATTGATTTCAAAAATTTGACACATTTTACTTTTTTCAAAATATCTAGTTACCCTTGACTTTTTCAAATATTTTGAAAGTCTCATTTTATTCGTCTTCTAAAACTACACTTCTTTCCCCATTTAACCGTTTTTCTATCTCTTATAGTTTCCGAGATCCCCATAGAGAACACCGAAAAAAACTCACCCTGTATACAAATATCTTTATTCAGACAATTACATTTTTACAAACATTGAGTATAAACATTACCTCGACACCCAATACGGACAAAAGATGATAAGATTAAGAAAGAAAGAAACATTAAAATAAAGGATTGTCTGTCCTGGGCTATCGACCGGATATCTTTCTGCCCTATTTCTCTTTATTTTTTTTTAATTATAACACCAGTATATCATTCTCGAGCAAATACATAATTTCCCTCCGATATTTGCAAATACCGAGTTGAGCAAGTCCAATAAACGAACACGTTTCTCCCCCTGAACCGAAAGTCTATGCATATCGCGTACGCTTTGATGTGTACAAACTAATTGTTGCTGAGCCTCGAGGATGTAGAGTAACAGTCGGGGAACTGCCATTGGTTGCGTGTGTCGCAATACTCCGAGAACTATTTCTTTGTTTGGGGATGAATCATTAGCGCTAGTAGTTATTAGGTGTGTTTGTGTGTGTGCACCGTGAGCGTGAGCGCATTTGTTTTAAAATTCCACCTTGGACGAAAGTATGTTTGCCATGTTTGAGATAACAAAGATAATTAGAAATTGACGCTGGATAAGTTTACAAACTATAAACAATTTTATATTAAAAAAAAGTTTGTTTAAATACAGATATGCAATGAAAATTAAAATTATTACCTGTTGCACGACGAAGACGTAAACGCGAAAACTACACTAAAAACTAAAAAATTACAAAATCAAATTAATTGGCTTTCAACCAATGGTCTTTCTATTTAAAGCCATCGGTTGAAAGCCAATTAATTTGATTTTGTAATTTTTAATATATATAATAACATCTTTATTTCTGCAGAAAATTTTATATATACAATAAATTAACAATATAATTCTTATAATATGTTATACGTTGTCCTTAGAAAACGGCTATCGACCATCGGTCTTTCTGCAACATCTTTATTTATATACAGAGTTACAATATTTACCAGTTAACATATATTTACATTAATTAACATTGTATATATTTAAATATATATTCCTTAATTTTTAATATTTATTTAGTATTTTTTGCTATATATATCTGTTAATAAAGATTATTATTATTATTTGGTTGGCAATTAAGTACTTTCGCTTTTTACTGATAGAGAGCGTTGCTTTATTTTTTGAAAAACTTATGTTAGTGTTGTACTTTGCCGTTTGTCACGTGATACTGGTCACATTGACGTAACTTTAGAAGCAAGTAATGCGTGATTTTTATAAAAGCGATTAGTTGTATGTTAATTTTAAATGGAGTGCAGAAACGAACATTTTCGGCATATTATACTTTTTTATTTCTGCAAAGGAAAGGAAGCTGCTGCGGATCACAAAGAGATATGTGAAGTTTATGGTGCTGATTGCTTAACAGAGCGCACATGTCAGAATTGGTATAAAAATTCCGTTCTGGAGATTTTTCCCTCAAAGATGAGCAACGTTCTGGTCGGCCTATTGAAATTGATGACGACCAAATCGAAGTCATAATTGAAGAGGATCGTCATATAACTGTTCGAGAGGTTGCGAAGAGGCTACATATATCGAACACAAAAATTGAAAAACATTTTTAATGTCTTGGGCTAGTTAAGAAGCTTGATATTTGGGTTGAATTGAAAGAAATTCATTTAACACAAAGAATCAACTTTTGCGAAACGAAATGAAACCTACCCTTTCTTAAAAAGAATCTTCACTGGTGATGAAAAATGGGTCATGTACAGTAACATAGTTCGAAAACGATCATGGAGCAAGCACGATGAACCACACGAAAGCTTTGCATCCAAAAAAGATCATGCTGTCAGTTTGGTGGGATTACAAAGGTGTTGTGTTTTTTTGAACCAAACGATCAATTCTGATGTTTACTGTCAACAATTAATGAAACTGGATTAAGCAATTAAAGAAAAACGAATTGTCGAATCGGAAAGGTGTACTGTTACACCATGATAATGCAAGGAATCACACATCTTTGGCGACTCGTGGGAAACTATTGAAACTTGGCTGGGAAGTGATGTCACATCCAACACACAGCCCTGATCTGGCACCATCTGAATACCATTTATTTGGAAGCTTGCAGAATTCTTTGAATGGTAAAACTTTCACAAATAACGATGACCTTCATTCCTGGTTCAGTTTTTTGCTGATAAGGAGCAGCAATTTTATGAGCGCGGAATCATGCAGCTGAAAGAAAGATGGCAAAATATAATTGAGCAAAATGGAAAATATATAATTGATTAAAAATTATTCTTTGTTAAGCAAAACTGTTTTATAGTACAAAACCGAAAGTACTTAGTTGCCAACCTAATATTATTCCATCAATCCCAACAAAACAAACCTTCTGATCCCTTATCACTAACGTACCAATTCCTCATATCAAATAACTATTCATAATTACTCAATCCCGCCATCCCCCACCTGTAAGTACCTAGATCCTAAACTCACTTTCATTAATCACTCCAAAAAAAAAACCTAAAAACTAGCGCTAAGAGCAGGGCTCGGCATTTTAGGTACAATTTCGTCCAAGCGCGGGTACCTAAGGGATACCCCCCGGCGAGAAACGATACTTGTATTGTGGTTTAAACCCAATAAATCTTCCCGAACGAGCGCAAGCCTACTCCAAAACAAACATCTGCCCTCTCAAAAATATTTGAAAATATTATATAACACGAGTTGTTTTGCGACTTTAAAGAAATTTAAAGACCTTACAATTTCGTCCAAACGGATTTTTCAAAGAAATCATCAATTAAGTGTTTAACACCAATATTGTGTAAAAAAGAGTTTTTTTATTAATTTTTTCATCAATATCAAGGATAATTTCGACAAAAGTTGAAACTTGTCGGAGAAAATAATCATATTTTGGTGAAACAAAACAATTATATAAAGAATGTCCTGCTAATTTTTGGAAATGGCTTAACTTTAGATTGCTCAAACCAAAATATGAATACAAAAATTAATAAAAAAATATTTAATGGTTTTAATATTTAGACATTGGTAGTTCATATTGTATGAAATAAATATGAATAAATTATTAAAAATCAACCAATAAAACACAGATTAGATTGAATAACTTTAAATTCTCTTGAAAATGGGCTAATAACCTGAAACTAGTCGAGAATTTAAAGTTATTCAATCTAATCTGTGTTTTATTGGTTGATTTTTAATAATTTATTCATATTTATTTCATAAAAAAATATTTTATTGATAACAATCGAATGTTCCATTCGATTTGAATAAAATATACTGTGTTTCCCGCCGGGGGGTATCCCTTAGGTATCCGCGCTTGGACGAAATTGCATCGTCCCGAAATTTATATATATGTCCCTTTAATCCCGGTTGATAATTTAAATTTTTTATTGGTACTAATTGGGAGAAATATCGTATGATCACGTAATACATATTTTTCAATTTTTACAATCGTTTAAAAAAGTCCAAAATCTGTTTTTTATTCATTTCGCTCTTAAAGTCTGAAATGTGGCTAAAATTATTCAGGTTTTGTGAAACATATTAAGATGATCATGGATCAACTACGCAACCAGCAATTTTTAATTGGAACTCCACACAACCATGTTGTTAACGAGGGCGAGGTTTAAAAATTGAAATTAGTAAAAAACATTAAATAAAAAGTAGAACTTCTGTGCGGAGTTAACGATATAATAATGAAAAAAAGTAAATTATCCTTAAAGTATTTTTAATTTTATGTTTTTTAAGCATTTTATAGAAAGAATAATAGTTTTTTAAATAAATCTAAAATTATACAAATCTTCTATTTAGTTATCTTTAATCACTTGATGAATCATAATCACAATATTAAATGTTTTAAAAAAAAACAAAGTGGTTTTGAAATATAAGGCAACTTTCAATTGTTTTTCTTTTAAACTACCAAAAATTGATCTAATAAAGCTTATATCTAAAATGAGTGATTTTAAGTGTAGAATATAAAATCGATATAAAAATTATAGCATTAAATTGATTTCATATTGTATATATGAAATCAATTTTAAAATGTAAAGATTAATATATTTTTATAAAATTTACCATAGTTTAATATAATAGATCATTTGTGTTAATATGACAACTATCAATTAATAGTATAGTATACAGCACTCTACATGAACATTTAAATATATTTTTATTCCGACACACAATTGAATTTAAAAATAAAATAGTCTTTGAAAGATTATTAAATTTGATACATTTCTCCCTTTATAATTTTTGATAAATTTTACAGTAATCGCTCAAAAAACATTAAATTCAAATTAATTACATTCATTATTTAGATAACAAAATCTAGTTATCCAAAGCTTTAGAAACATATTTATTTCCCAATAGAGTAAATTTAAAATTAATACGTTAATAAATAATTATTTAATAACTAAATTTATACCAAATATTTAATATAATAAA
Source organism: Philonthus spinipes (assembly GCA_963082785.1). NCBI lineage: Eukaryota > Metazoa > Arthropoda > Insecta > Coleoptera > Staphylinidae > Philonthus > Philonthus spinipes. The sequence goes on from OY720314.1 coordinate 20,727,618, forward strand.
TATAAAATCATATTAGCTTACCTTTTCCAGGTAACTAAATCCGCATTTTATCAAATAAATAGAAGGAATTAATTTGAATTTTATTCTTTTCTGATAAAACTGTGCAAATTATTGAAAATTATAAAGAGACAAAAAATATTCCAAATTAAACATTCATTCAAGAAAAACTTTTAAAAAAAAAAGATATTGATGTATTAATTTATAGGTTATGTAGTATTCTACACTTAGTATCAACTGATGGTACTCATATTAACTCAAATTATGTGCTATTTTATCATATTGGACTACAGTAAATTTTATTGAAATTGAATGGAACATTCGATTGTTGTCAATATTTTTTTATTTATTTTTAATTTTAAATATTCAGGTGTGTTGGGGCACCGGAAGAAAGTGAAATATCTTAATGAGTTTTGAATTTTTTATAGGTTTATAAGAAGATTAAAAGGCAACTTTTGTTGACAATTACGTGCTGAAAAAATAACATTTCAATTTTTTGCTCCACCCTAATGAACACATATTTTAGGAACGGTAGCCTGAATTTAGAATATATTTAATAATATTTACGCTATAATATTACAAGATTATACATAAAAAAAAAACTGCATTTAATTGTTTTCACAAAAAAAAGTACACTCCGTAGATGTTTAAGCATCCATTAATGATTCCCTTAAAAAACTAGATTATTTAATTCTTGATGAAAATGATACATTTACATTTTTTTATATTAAATAAACGTTTTTATTATACCAGTAGCTACAAGCATATTAAACGCAACATGTAATTCAATAGAACAACATAATAGGACCTACAATCTCTCATTACCGCCATAAAAAGTGAAACGTATTAAATTACGCGCATTTACATATTTATCTACATCTCGTCATAAAACCATAAAACTCCCATTCTCGACAATTCTTGAGCCGTTACTGGATAACGTCCCCCTTTAACAATTCATAAAACCATTACGGAAAAATGGAAATTTATCACGAAAAGGACAAGAATACAAACACGTGGGCTTCGCTCGAGCTGTTGCGGGATAATTAACTGGCTGCTTAAACACTATTAATTTCAATGCCCACCGCGAGACACGTTTTTTTGTGTTTGTTTGAATTGAATTGAGGATGAAGAAAGGGTTTGTACAAATATGGTTCCGTTTTTTTCTTTCTTTCTTTATTCAATCTGGGATTAATAATAACCACGGCTCTGTGTTTGCGTGGACATTTATCTGTATGCGGGTTAATCCATTTGAAATGGTCCAGATAAAAATAATTTGGTTGCTTGGCCATTTTATATAAAAAAAATGATATTTCTACCATCAATTACATATAGAATCAGTGGCTCGTAACAATTTTTAAATGTTGTTTAGAGTCAACCATTTGAAAATAGCAGCCTTATTTGTTTCACCGCATATTCCGATTTTTGAGTTTGTAAGCTCTTACGGAATACTCATTTTCTCAGGACTGGTAAGCCATAGATTGATAATTCAAACACTTTTGTTTTCCTCACAGTCTGTTCCATCTTTTATTATTAATCTTAACAATCTTTTATCTTCTCTTCACTATTTAATTATTTTAAAGTTCAATACTTGAAAACTGCTATAGAAAACAATTGTTTTCATTTCTCAAGAGGCCGTAATTTTTGAGTATAAGGAGATGTATATAAAAGTTGATTTTTGGCATGATAATAAACCTAACTAAGTAGCTTGTATTAAAAGTACTTTTAACCCCAATATTTGTTACCTTATTTTTTTATACATTTTTAAAATTCAATTTTTTGAAATAAAAAATCTGATTGTTTTATATGTTCTGCTATGATGCAACATAAAACTACTGTAAAAAAATTTTAATCTGTATATTTGAGTACTTTGTAGATACCAAAGTACTCAAATATACAGTTTTTAAAAGTAGATAAAAATAGCTAATAAAACGCCTGGAATAAATAACGATTGGCGTCATGTTCATTATTATATAAATATATAACTTATATTTATAATTTATTTTACAAAATAGCAAGTTTTTATAATATTGAAATTATATAACTATTATTCAGTTATGTAATTTCAATAATTAGTCTATGATTGAAAACCCCAATTATTAATCATTAAATTCAATTAGTTATTACTGTTCTGTTAATAATAATAAAAGACATTTTAGGTTGAATTCTAAACTAATTAACAACATACGACGTAATAAATTAAAGACGACGCAAGCGCCACCTTTTGCCTAATTTCAAATGGCATCGTCAACGATTTGGGTCTGCAAGGTAGACGACCTAAAATCAATGTTTCGTCCACTAAAGGAAGGCGAACTTGTTCTGTTTAAGCAAATTAAATGTGAACATACGACGTATTGAATCCTTTGCATTTTTTAGAATATCTTGCACTTTCTCTTTTATTTGCGTACATTGAGCAATTCACTTTCTTCACAAAGCTTCGGAGAGATATTGTGTGATCGACCGATTCTTGATGCAGTAAGCTCCAAAACACTTAATTTTCTTAGAACATTTTTGAGAGGTACCCAAACCTTATCACTGGGTAACTTTTTGGAAGAAGTTCTAGGTCCCGCTGGGCGGTAGATAAGCACGTTATGCTCTAAACTCTATAACCTCACCAATCCTTCATAAATATAGGTAATCGTCTCATGAATTTCCACTGCAATATTAACAATAGATATTAAAAGTGCGATTCTTTACGAATTCTACAATTAATTCGTCTTTCTTTCTTTTTTTCTTAATCTTATCCTCTTTTACCCTTATTGTTGGGTGTCGAGGATTAATTCGTCTTACAAAGACTAAAACACACACTTATTGAAACAACTACTTCCCGAACTAATACCCTGACGGACATTGGATTATACAATAAGTGTTCTGTTACGTACAGAAATCATTCATAGATAGACGCGTTTCGAGATTTATCTCTCATCAGTATAGCTTTGCCGTTCACTTCAAACAATTTGACACATCAGACTGGCATACACGTTAGTTGTAGATAATGGTGGCGCTCGCGTCGTCTTTAATTTATTTTAATTTATTATAGTTGTAGATTGCGTAAAGGATCGCACTTTTGATAATTTCTGCAACCAAGCATTGGAAATTTCATTAATATTTATGTTTAACAATAGATGATCTTCAAACTTGACGGATTCTGATATAAGGTAACATCTCAAGCGAGTTTCAGAAATAGCTTTAAATTTGTGAAACTGTCTTGTGCCAACTATTCATCTGCACTGGTCGAATTTCTTAACTGTACTTCGGTCAGACGGATATATTTTTGTTTGATGAGAAAATAAGAAATATTCTTGATGTGATTTTGGCAGAAGTTGAAAACCTCTGCACTGGTCGAATCCCTTAACTGTACTTCGGTTAGACGGATATATTTTTGTTTGATGAGAAAATAAGAAATATTCTTGATGTGATTTTGGTAGAAGTTGAACATCTGATCAATCAATATCAAGAATTTGGTTTTGTATTGTTCTTTGTAAACTAGCACGTGTCACTTCCCGTTTTGTGATCCCATTAACACAGTTACACGCATTTTTTCCCGTGGCATGACGCAAAAAAATGCCACTCTCCTTCCAGGCCAAAGTCTCTTTAGTGGTAACAGATGTTGGCAAAGTTCTTTTTATTTTTGTATTGACTTCCACTTCAGAAAAATAAATGCACTTTTTTTACTTCAGATTTAATCATTTCAATGACTTTAGATTAAAAAACATGAAAAGTTGTTGTGCTGTGTTCTTTGCAGTCGCTCATGCTGTGGCTTTTAATTGCATTACCATCTTTCAAATACACAACAAAAGGGTGTAGTGGCTTGGTCATTCACCCAATGGTATCCCTGAATTTCATTCTGAATCATAAATGTGAAGTTTTCAGAGAAATCTGCTAGTATTACACATTCAGTATGTGTAAGATTTTGTTTAATGGTTTTCAAAGCTCTACCTTGAACTTCTGACAAAAAAATGATGACCTTAAGAGCTGGTCCACCAAATATTCAAAGAATTAATTTGATTTGGTTATCATTTCCGACATGTCAGTATTTATCCATTGCTTGAAATTCCACGTTTTCAGACGAACAATCTTCTTCCTCTGATTCGTTTAACATGTCAAGTAATGTTTGTCTACCTAGACATTTAGTGCAGATATTCATCATGCAATAATGGTTATTTATGTCACAAACAATCAGTTCCATCAGATCTTTGTAAGAAACATTAGGTTTTGCTCTGTCAATCATTAGCTTTACGTTCTGATGATAAATACATACACATATCATGCAAGATGATATAAAATCCAAAGTGTCCACTTTACGGGATCCTGAGCATCAGCCGGGGATTGTAGGTTTCACATTAAAGCCTCTGTCACATGCGGAGGCGAAAGGATTGAATGATGGCTTTCAATCTTGAATGTTTTAGAAAATACGTTTTTATAGGATTGTTCGAAAAATGAGAACAGTACACTTCAGAATAGATCTTTATGTTGCTCAGTAGAAGGTCATATATTGTGCGTCCCTGATGCTCCAACTAAAATACACCATTTCGGACGTAAAGAGCAAAACTTGGATCTTCCAATTTTTGCAAACCTAGATTGCAAAATTGGAAGATCCAAGTTTTGCTCTTTACGTTCGAAATGGTGTATTTTAGTTGGAGCATTAAAGGTTCATTAAAATTATAGCATTTGTTTTGCCATCCTTAACTGAAACACAATCCTTCTTCCCTGGACACAATCTACTGTTTTCATCATGTTCATAAAATTGGATGACTTTCTGCACTGTATCTTCTTTAATGTTGGTTCCTGAGTTTTTGTATTCCTTGTTCCTTTGCAAGCTTGTTTGTAAGTTTTTACCAATCGCTCACATTGAATTCTGAAGTTATTTTATATCTTGACCAAGATTTCGGAAGTAAACTTAATAATTTCACTATTTCATCATTTGTTGCAACTTTACATGTATCTTTTAAGGATTGAATTAGCTCTTAGTACTCCTCAGTAAAAGCACTGTTGTCATTTCTTTTTTGTTCTTGAGAGTTTGTTTGATCAAAAGAATGTTCAAGATTTTTTTCGGAATTTTTCAGGTACTCTGTGGACCTTAATTTCAATAGATTTAGTTCTTTTATTATTCCCTAGCTTTTTTAGTTTTGATGCAGGAGATATACCAAGAGCTGCACATGCTGAATCTATTTGCCAAATGTGTTCTTCTGGTGGTACAAAGTTTTGATCCACTTCATCGAATAAATACTCTTTTCTATTTACATTTCATCGCATTGATCTACATCCATATTGTTAGTTTCTCTAAAAACAAAAACTAACTGTTAGTGCATATTGATTTTCCTTGAGAATCGTACCTAAGACTACTAGAATGTCTTAGGTACGAATCGCAAGTCTTGAGAGTCTGAATAATAATATATCTATAGACTTGGGAATCGTACCAAATTCCACTAGAATGTTTTAGGTACGATTCCCAAGTCTTGAGAGTCTGAATAATATATAAACAATATGTTCAACAATTAGGTAAAAATTAAACACGTGGTTTGTTTCACAATAAAATTTATTGTGAAACAAACCAGCCTGAATTTAGAATATATTTTATAATCTTACAAGATTATACATAAAGAAACTGCATTTAATTGTTTTTTTATAAAAAAAGTAAACCTCGACACGCAATACGGGTAAAAGAGAATACGATCAAGAAAGATAAAAAGTATATTCCGTAGATGTTTACTGTTTATTGTTTATTGTTTATTAACGGTAAATCCATTCAAATACATATTGCTTTATACTAACTATACATTAAAAGATAAAGGAGGGTTACAATAAAGTATAATTATAAAATGCTAATAAATTATAAGTTATACATAAGTTAAAATGTAAAATGACAAACATATACAAATACAAATACCTAATTGTTTAAACATGTTTCACCATGTGGTAAGTGAGAAATAAAATCAAGAGCTTGTAATTTCGACAAAATAAATACATTAACTAAAAAAAAAAGAAACAGCTAAGTTTAAATATTCCCTAAGCTTCGAACCTAACGTAACATTTAAAGATGAGTGAAGATAAGTGACCTTTCATGAATTTGCAAAAATCAATATCTCACGTTGAGAGATCCTTCTTTCACCATGCAGACTCTGAATCGCATCTCGGGTGAAATCTTAATCTAAGCGCACGCGATTAGTTTCCTTATCCTTTTCAAACGAGAAAAATCCCGTGGAAATGAGCACCTTCGGCCGGGCAATAAATAACGGCGGCGGGCAATAAATAAAATGTGCAGTTTCTCAAACGGCAGAAAGAGAGTCACGTTCGATGTTAAGTATATTCTTCGGGTGACGGTGATGAGAGGCTCAGATACAATGGACACGGTGAATATTTATGAGGCGAGATTGGGCGCCATGATAATTCGGGTGGAGATGTCATCGATGCCGTTGCGCGCAGATTTTATCGCGATTGAATAAATGAATTATTGTTGGGGAGATTTTATAAAACGGCTCTCGCTTATTTTCTTTTTGGAAATTTTAATTCAACAATTGGAAAAATAACAATTTTTAATAAAATGTTCCTTTTTTTTGGTGGACGAAACAACGATTCTCGGTCGTCTATCTTGTAGACACAAATCGTTGACGATGCTACATGAAATTAGACATAAGATGGCCTAATTCCATTTGTTATAATTTTTAATATTCCACAACCGGCGAAACTATAAATAAATTTAATAATTATTTTTTATGACCCTTTTCCATTGTGATCTGATGATTAACCCTAATTAATTTCACACCACTCTGAAATTTAGGCTAAAGGCAATTTACGAGCCGTCGTATAAATTAGTAATTTTCAAAACTGGTATTTAATTTTTCTATTACATAATTTGCTAATTTCAGCCTAAATAAGCCTATTTTGACCGAAACATCCTGTATATCGCTTATTTTAACAGCACAATAATTGTACTCGAGATACATCCCTTTTTTTGACAATTGAATTGAAACGACATTTACCCGATGTTTAGTGCCTGACACCAAAACATCGCGGTGGGTTTCACTGTAGTTTCAGCCGCTCTAGGTTCACGTGCGTATTGAATCATCTCGTCGCATTCAGGTAGACCCCAATCGATTTATTGTACAAATAGATTATTTTAGGGGACGCAACCCGACATAATACGAAAACCGCAAACGACGCAAACAAACATTTAGTCATCGCCCCTTTTCCCCTCGGGGCATTTTCGATGACGTCTTGTAAAAACCCGAAGGGATATTTTATCGAGACATTCTCAAATCATAGAAATATTTCACTTTAATACTTGCAAATAATGACAGGATATTAAGAAAAATAAGAATTTATCTTATATATAATGTTTTGATAGAGATCATGGAGTTGTTTGACTTCGATATCTTAAAATAATAATACAATGTTTTCTTTGTAAAATAAAGCTAATATAATTATTTTTAAAAAATCTTAAATTATAATAAATGAACGACAACGCAAGCGCCATTGTACAGGCTGTCCCATTTTAATCTTTCAGGTGGAATATATCGAGACAAGTGCGCCCAATCGAAAAAGTTGTCTAATGCAAAGTTTAGTGGTTTGCAGGGGGACATTAGATTCTGTTATCAATTTCACCCCTCACCCCCCAGGGGGGTGAATAACAGGGGTAACTTCTGAATCTTAAATGGGAACCCCCATTTTTTATTGCAAATTCGGAAAGTGTGAAAAAAACTATGTAGGTTTTACTCAGAAACTTTTTTTGTATGGGCAACAGGTGGCGCTGTAATCGTCAATATTAGATTATTTTACACTTAATCTAGAATTGATGTAAAAATGATTACAGAGAAAAAGTTTAAACAAATTGAATTGAAAAAGCCAATCTACTTACCACCACCACTTTGACGTCTGTAAAGGTACAAGGGTAATAGAAATTCGAAATGAAATTGTGCAGTTCAAAGAGAAAGATGTCAAAATTATTATTTTTTTTGTATGGATCAGTTTTAGGTTAAGATCATTTTAGGAGGTGTTCAATGTGACCACATCCCCAGAGAAAAAAGTCTGGAGACGTTAGATCTGGCGATCTAGGTGGCCATTGCGCAAGCCCCCCACGACCAATCTACTTTTGTGGATATGCGGCGTCCAAATGATTCCGCACAATTCGTGCAAAATGCGGAGGTGCACCATCTTGCTGAAACCACATCCTTAACCTTGTGGCTTACGGAATGTCATCCAAAAGCGCAGGAAGGCCGCCTCGCAAGCCTTGCGAACGCGACACACATAATCATATCAACAATTTCATCTAGCAAGTAATCTGACATTTTCGCTAAGAAGTGCGACTTCAAAACGTCAAAGGCTGACTGACAAAAATAAAAATGTTTCTAAATGGACATGCGTTGTAAGCCCCCCCTCTCCCCCCGATTTCTAGTCGTCTCATTCGAAGTTAACTTTTTTGTCAATACAATGTGGCAGTTTGAAGTAATTCCAAGATATTAATTAGACTTAAAATTGCCCTAATGAATCTTGGTGGTGGGAAGGTTGGGGGGGGGGGGGGGAGAGGTACAGCAATGCATCTAGGTGTCAAAAGGCGCTTATGTCTGGAATCTGATTATTTTGTAATCATTAGGTGGCATTTTTACATCAATTCTAGATTAAGTGTAAAATAATCTAATATTGACGATTACAGCGCCACCTGTTGCCCATACAAAAAAGTTTCTGAGTAAAATCTACATAGTTTTTTTCACACTTTCCGAATTTGCAATAAAAAATGGGGGTTCCCATTTAAGATTCAGAAGTTACCCCTGTTATTCACCCCCCTGGGGGGTGAGGGGTGAAATTGGTAACAGAATCTAATGTCCCCCTGCAAACCACTAAACTTTGCATTAAACAACTTTTTCGATTGGTCGCACTTGTCTCGATATATTCCACCTGAAAGATTAAAATGGGACACCCTGTATACTCGAATCGTTGACGATGCCACATGAAATTAGGCAAAAGATGGCGCTTGCACCGTCTTTCATTTATTATGATTATTGTCAGGTATATAAGCAGAATACAGGATGCCTTTATCTAGGCATTGCACATGAAACACAGTAGTCTGATGAGGTTAGAAAAACCGAAATAGCCATCCATACGCTAGATGGTGGCTGAATATTTTATTAAACCTTTAATTATTAATACACTCGTGAGCAATAAAATCCGGACACTGAAGTGAATATTTTCTTTTCTATTTTTATGTTACATGATGTAAAACATTATCTATAAAATAAGAATTGGAAGTAAGAAAAGATGCTAAACATTTAATTCAATAAGATAGAGTCGCGAAAGGGTAAGTTATACAAAATTACCAAAAACCTTTCGTCTTATTTTAACAGGCATTTACTTCCTATATTCACATTTTTTGACAATAACGATATTGGGCGGCAATTTCCAGCTGAATTCCTATTCTTTTTTCTGAAAATGAACGCATTGATATTGGACAATAATTTTCAACAGAATTCGTATTATTTGCCCAAAATGACAATATAAAAATAATTTTATATTTAATGGCTTTCATTTTTTAACATAGCGATGGAGCGACATTTTTTGAATTTGTATATTTTTTTTAATAAAAAACTATAAAACCAAGTTTATATTTGCAAGAACAAACTATTTCGGATTGTCTGAAACCAATTCTCAGTAACACAAATTGATTATTATTGTTTGTACAACAAAGTGAAAGAAATTAACAAGAATAGAATATTTTATTCGCGGCGTCTGACTTTAGCGGAATCCAAGGATTCGTTTGTACAGAAACACACAAAACAGATGTTGCGAATTACAATTAAAGAGCCGGACGGCGGGATGAGGATGAGGTTAACGCGGGACGTAGCCTCAATAAAAATCTTCATGGGCGAACGTTGAATACACATTAAAGCAGAATTAAAAATAATAAATATGAACGTAAAATTTAAATCGTGACGCGATCCTCCAAAAAAAAAAAAACCTGAAATTATTTAGGTTTGAAAACCCGTTTTCAGAAAATCTAGGAATTTATTTATTTTATTACTTGTTTTTAACATAACATTGTATTTAGTTTATTAATATTGTTGCAATAAATTTATTCTAGAAATTAATTGCGAACATCAAAAATCCCCGCTTTTCGTATAAGAATTCCCCAAGAATACAAAAACCATTTTTACGACCCCATCTCACAATTTAATCATTCAGCCTTGTTTCAATAATTTACGACGTATAATTATAAATTTTTGTCGAAAACAAAAAAAAGGTGCTCGACCATCAACAGAGATATTATTATAATTACATTCCTCGATTGGAACGGTTTAATTGAATGATAACGGGCGTCAACAAACCGATTATCATAATTCCTGGTAATCCTCGCGCTGCGGATGGAGCCCATTTAAGTTTCTCTGTGTGTGTGTGTGCACTTGTGTGAACCCACGTCAAAGATTTTCGGCCGAAATTTCACACTTTGTGACTAATTGGGGTTTGGGCAAGGACCGGCCGTCGCGAATCGTTCCGACATAACGAAACAAACAAACGCAATAAATGCCACAATCGGATGTTGTACTCTTGTGGAACAGTTCCGTTCGTGGAAGCTGGATATTTGCTGTTGTATATTTAAATAGTGCATCTTCTAAGTATACGATATTGAAGAGTTGCACAAGAGCATAATGAAATGAATACACTAATGTTGTTTAGTTGTAAATTACTGGCCCTTCATTTTTGCTCTAATAATTCGTGACAAATTTCACATGATTTAAAGTGAAAATCTTTTAACGGGACTAATTGGACATAAGTCAGATTTTCTCATAAGACATTCACGCGAAATAAAATGATTGCAACACAATTACAAATTCTCGATTAATAATTTTTGAGTCATTAAAAAATATCCCGTTACCGGAATGTCATGTCGCAACGCAACCGTTTACAGTGATTAAACGAGCCACCATATAAGGGCTCTTTGTCGAAAGGAAAAAAATTACAACAAAAAAAAAAGTACCAAAGGTCACTATCGTTAGTTCGCACGACCCGATCGCGCGCAATTACCGCTCTAATTAAATACGCTTTCAATTAGGAAACGTCAATTAGTCCTGCAAAAATAAAGCCTCTCTCTCTCTCGCAGGTGTTTCTGTGCGATCTTTGTTGTCACGACCTTCGTTTGTAGAGTGCACATCCTATATCCATTGAGCAATTGTGCGCTCCGTGTTTAATTGTGCGGAATTCGATCGTGACTCTTGAATGGGATTGTGGATTGTGCGAGCGCGTGGGAGGGTGGATCCGGCGCCTCCGTGTCGTGTGTCGTTATCGCGTTCGTGATTTTCATCTTTTTTTATGTGTTTGATTGGAGATGTAATGGGAATGGTGTTTGTGGATTGAGCTTCCTTATTGAGGTCCGATTACACAACCTCCTAATTATTATTGTTAAACTTTGGACGATTGAAGAGAAATGGGGCTATTGAGAAAAGAAATAAGCAATAAAATGAAAAGAAATAAAAAGCGGTTAAAGTTCAATTGATGAACTCTGATGATTTTTATGGTACAATTCCATAACATTTTGTCACAATCAAATTGATTTTTGAAAATTACAAAGGTTGCTATTACTAAAACAATTACGTTTTATTTAATTTCATTTTTCTTATCCACATTAGATAACAAGAAAGTTTTTCATTTGTAATGAAATTTACTATACGTCATTATAAATCTCTGAAATTTTTTTCTTGATAATTGGAAAGATTCACATCTTTGACAATAACGATAATGAGCGACAATTTTCAGCTGAATTCCTATTGTTTCTTCTCTCACCACTATTATGGAATCTAGTACTAAACGACCTCTTAAAGGAGTTGCAGAACAATTACAAAGGTAGATGATGTGACAATAACACTCTCTGGAGAACATCTCAACCCACTCACACATTTCATGCAAAATGCCTTAGAGAAAGTGGAAAGATGTGATTTAGGTATAAGCCCTCGTAAGTCAGAGCACACATCCCGACCAAAGATAATAGGGTTCAGGACAAAGTGGCAAACAAATTTCAGTCTGGGTTTTCACGGATGGCCCAAAGACAGGTAACAGAGCTGGAGAATAGAACTCGGCCTTTAACGATTCATCCGGATCGCAGACGCGTGTAGCTCACTGCAGGGCTATCCGCGAAGCTGTACGACTACTGGTCAGCACTGACAAACAGGCTACTAGTGTGAGAATACTCACGGACAGCCAGGCTGCTCTAATAACCAGCCAATGGTGCAACTAAAAACGAACCATTAGTTGCAGAAAAGAGTTAAACGAGCTCGCTAGACGATGAGCCTCATTTGCGTTCCAGATCACAGGGTAATAAAATGGCAGACAAGCTTGCACATAAAGGTGCAAAATTTCCGACCATTACTCATCAGATGGAACCATCCTATAAATATTTTTAGTTGGTGTGTTTTTAGACGAATTCATTAATTTAAATCTGTCTACAAGGGTTTGTAAACAGATATAAATTAATTCAAGGCTATTTCTATTAGTACTGATTTAAAATATACTATTGTAATGTGCTTAATTAATTTTTCAATTAATCTGTGGTGAAACATTTTTGAATTAATTCAGGATGATTTAATTGAAATTAAAACACTAATAAGTGATTTAATGAAACGTTCAGTCACCATTCATCTAGCGTATGGATAACTAGTGATGGCCATTCCATTGCACATGGAACACACTAGTCTGATGAGGTTCGAAAAACCGAAATGGCCATCACTAGTTATCCATACGCTAGATGAATGGTGACTGAACGTTTCATTAAATGTGAATTTCGTTTTCCTTGTTTGCTTAAACAGGACAAGTTCGCCTTCCTTTAGTGGACGAAACAATGATTCTCGGTCGTCTACATTGTAGACCCAAATCGTTGACGATGCCACTTGAAATTAGGCAAAAGATGGCGCTTGCGTCGTCTTTAATTAATTATGACTAATAAGTGAAACAAACCAAGTGTTTAATTTTAATTAAATATCCTGAATTAGTACCGATAAATTCACTGGTTTAATTGTACTTCCTAAATTGGCTATTATCAAGTAGATGCAGCTATATAGTTGTTAGTTTTCAATGGTTTGAAGAAAACTCGATCCAAAGGCTGAATACGGTGGGTTGTATGACCAGGAAAGGATAAAGTCATAATGCTATAGTCGCACGTTAGGTTGATTGCTTCAATATTAGATGTGTGTGTAGTGTGACCATCCAAAAATAGTAAAATTTTCTTATTGCTACTCTTTTCCATACTTTATAAAGTATATCAACCATTCTATAAATAATTTGGACGTTATGCAGCCGTTTTCGGAGCATCCAAATACAGTACCTGGTGGAACTCTTCTACCTAAGGAATATGTGGGAGTGATGTGCGGAGATCTCCGGTGGTTCGGTGCAACTTCTCATTGGGCAGGCAAGCTGGCGCGGTGCTATGCTGGTACGGATTAATATCAATGTCTTCTTGATCCGGTCCAGAAGATTGCTTTTTTTCCTTGGCGTCAATGGAAGCTTTGCGATGACGTACCCTTCGAGAGGCTGGTTTTATTTGTGGTGAGCTTTTAGCCGACTATAGTGAGTCTACCGTGGTGAGGCAGTCGATACTGAATTTATTTTCTTCTTATATACTCAGCTCCGACCTTAATCGCTTCACCTATAGCATTTTAAGAGGTGTACACAAAGTCGGACGAGAAATTGAGGTTCGTTCCGAATTAGTAAGCAAGGACATTGCTGGAAAATTTACAAGCATGCAAAATTTCTCATGAATTGCTTCTTTTGCCAGAAAGATATGCAACTTGGTGTATGTGTCTGCACAAAGTTTGAACCAACTGTGTGCAGAGCTGATCGTTTGGTAGGTCGGGTTTTAGGCGCAATGCTCCCACTTTCTAGAATCTTCATCGAACTTGAGGTGAGTTATTATCTCCTGGAACGTCTTCACGGAGTTCGTACTGAGGGTGAAAAAAAAAGGTGCCAAATTGATCAAGATTGTGGTTTAACTAATGAACATAGGCTTTCTGAGTACTGGACGTGTAATAGCAACGAAGTCTTATTTGGTCAAGATTGTCCTTACGAATCCTGTATGTGCGAAACTGGGGAGAAGATCGTGTTGAAACATTATGTTGAGAAGCATTGGCGTATCATAGGTTGGGGGCAAATTCGAGGTGGTATCTGGTATTAGGGAGTGTGCATCTCCATACTACACCCTATACTATCGGCTATACTAGACTACCTAAAGAAGGCAGGCTGGTTGAAATGAGAATGGGTAATCTACGGGAGGTAGAACAATTGGGCCTGTTGTTCTAGTAGAACAATTAGGCCTGTTGTTCTAGTAGAACAATTAGGCCTGTTGTTCTACCTCTCGTTCTAGCTCCCGTAGATCACCCATTCTCAGTTCAACCAGCCTACCTTCTTTAGATAGTTTAGTATAGCCAAAGTGGGTAGATCTCTTATATAAGCCATTTCAAACCATTTATCACTCAGTATGCACTCCCTTAATGACAAGAATGCTGGATATTCACAAAGAAAATGCCATGCAGCTTCGTCTTTCACGCTGCACCCTCTTCAAGATTAAAAGTTAACCATCCCCATCTTATAGAGGTGTTCGTTTAGTCTGCAGTGACCAGTAAGGATGGCAGTTAAGTGCCTAAGATTCCTCCTAGTCATTTGCAGGTACCGTTTTAGGATACACAAATGTTTCCTGCAGCCATCAATATCATCCCAACGCATCCTAAATTTCTCTAGAGCATTGATGTGCAGCATGTTACACAGGGAAAGAGGAACGAGTTGCAGGTAAAATATTTTAAGATCGTTAAGAAAAAGTGAAAATGTTTATTTAATATGATTATTTATAAGCAGCAAAAGTAGTATATGGCCACAGTGAGAGCCCTGTGGTACTTAAATCTTCTGACACATAATTGTCCATTCGCACTCATAAATGATGATTCGCAATAAATGACTTGATCCAAGAAATTGTTATAGTATTAAAGCTTAATAGTTTTGATTTATTGAAAATAATCGAATGATTAACTGTGTCGAATGCTTTGAAAAAATCTGTATTTTCAATTGTGGAGGCTTCTACTTCGTTATGCACGTTTAAATATGATAAAAACACTTCTAAACTTTGTTTTGTAGAAAGTGTTATACAAAACAAAGTTTAGAAGTGTTTTTATCAAAAGATCTGTAAATACAGTATCAACTTGGTAAACTTTCTCCAGAGCATCCAATAGAAATTGTTAATATAAAAGCAAATAAAAACAAAACCGTGTTGTTATTTTGCGATAATCGCATCCAATAACTTTCTAATTACGGCTTGTAAACATATACCCCTATTCAATGAGATTGCGTTGACCCGATTTAAAAATTGGTTTTATATAACTTCTTTTCCAGGCTGTAGGAAATTTTCCAATGGAAATCGATTTCAAAAATAAATGTTATAGTACAAAACGTATTTTATTAATTAAAACACTAGAGACTATATCTGGTTTCATTGAGAAATTATCACATAGTTTCATTATGCTATTAAATACATCTGTAACAGACATTTAATATAATTAATGGTTTTAATATTTAGACATTGGTAGTTCATATTGTATGAAATAAATATGAATAAATTATTAAAAATCAACCAATAAAACACAGATTAGATTGAATAACTTTAAATTCTCGACTAGTTTCGGGTTATCAGCCCATTTTCAAGAGAATTTTAAATTTGTTTTATTAAAATTTCTATGGATATTTACATTAATGGATATATTGATTTTTTTTAATTTTTATTTTAATTTAATTGTGGGCAGGCAAAATAATTTATTCATATTTATTTCATTCAATATGAACTACCAATATATAAAACCATTAATTATATTAAAGTTGCAGGTTTAGAAGAACAAAAAGAATTTATTATCGTTTATTCAAAAAGAAGAAAATGTTATCGCAAAATATATGGTTCAAGAATGCATGTTTAAGGAGCAGAGTGGTACCAAAATACGTAAATATCAAATCAAATACAAATTCAAAATCCGCCAAAATTGCAATTAAAAAAGCAGAATTAATTTACATAAAGGAAGAAAGGAACGAACAATACAGAGTGAGAAATATAATAGAGCACTACATTTATTTAGTTCATTCCGAAATTACTTACAAAATGTCTCCAAAAGATTTTGACAACTTTGACAGTGATGTAAGGTATGAAATTAATCTTTTTATTCATGAAAAATATTTAATTCAAAGAAATAAACTAAATAGATTAGAACAAAATCAAAAAGATAACAGATTAAATTCAAATAACATTAGAGACAATTCAACATCTGATGTAATTAATTTATCTAACATAACTTTCTCCAATGATGAATTAAAAAAATTATCACTACATCCAAATTACTGTTTTGATTTAAAAAAAAACAATAATGATTTAAAAATTATAGTTGCAGAATGTGAACTAAATTTATTAAATATGAAAAAAGAATGCAATTATGAAAGACATCAAATCAAACAAATCATAAAATCATTTAATTTCTCTTCAAATTCAATTAATTTCAAAATAATAAAGTCAATTAAACAGAAATCAGCTGAAATTCATTAGC
Source organism: Philonthus spinipes (assembly GCA_963082785.1). Taxonomy (NCBI): domain Eukaryota; kingdom Metazoa; phylum Arthropoda; class Insecta; order Coleoptera; family Staphylinidae; genus Philonthus; species Philonthus spinipes. The sequence continues at coordinate 20,744,165 of OY720314.1, forward strand.
CTTTACAAAAGCTGATAAATCTAACACAACTGTGATATTAACAAAAGAATTATATATTCAAAAAGTGAATAATTTCATTAATCAAGAAAATATAATTAATTTAAAAAAAATATCCAAAAATTAAATATCAAAAAATTCAATTTTTAATAAAAATGATAAATTTAATATAATAACAAAAAATCCTATTGCTCCAAAACTTTACGGTTTAATTAAAACTCATAAAACAAACCTACCAATCAGACCTGTTGTTTCGTATATAAATTCACCTCGCAGAAACTTAGCTATCTATACTAGTAAATATTTCAAAAATAATATAGATTTAACAAATGAATTAAAAGATTATAAAACACCTTTAAATTCAAAAATAGTTTCTTTTGATGTAACAAATATGTTTCCTAATATTCCTTCAAGTGAATGTGTTAAAATTATTAAAAATATTTTAGATAAAAATAATATTAATCCAATTATTAAAGAAGAATTACTTTCTTCTTTTAAATTATGTATCGATCAAAATTATTTTCAATTCAATAACATTTACTATAAACAGAATTCTGGATTAGCAATGGGATCTCCTTTAAGTCCATTGCTACTGATATCTACATGAATACATTAGAAGAAACAATTTTTAAAAATCCACTTACAAAAAAACATATTAAATTTTGGTATAGATATGTTGATGATATTATTGCATGCTTTGGTGGAATATTTAAATTCATTTTTAGAATATATTAATTCTTTAAACCAACATATAAAATTCACTTTAGAAATTGAGTTAAATAAAAAGATCAACTTCTTAGATTTAACTATTATACACACAAACAATCAGATACAATTTGAGATTTATAGAAAACCAACCAGTAACAAAAATACTATTCCATTTGATTCATTTCACCCCCTTTGTCAAAAATTATCAACATATTATTCTATGATCAATAGAGTTTTCAAAATTCCATTATCAAAACAATCATTCAATAATGAATTAAATTTAATAAGAAATATTGCTGCAAAAAATGGTTTTCCTTATCACACAATTCAAAAATTAATTAACAAAGAATTCAGAAAGAAAGCACTTTTTGAAATGTATCCAAAAATTAAAGAAAACAATAAACAATATTTAACTTTAACTTATTTTGGATAAATTTCAGAAAGAATTGCAAGTATATTTAGAAAAAAATTACAAAATAGGATTTAGAACTAAAAATAAATTAGGTAATATATTATACAATAGAAAAGATAAAACAGAAAAATTTAACAAATCTGGTACTTATAAACTTATATGTTCTGAATGTAATAGTGTGTATATTGGAAAAACTAGTCGAAATTTTAATATAAGATACAATGAACACTTTAGAGCATTTAGATTAAATAAAGATTGTAGTACTTTTTCAAATCATATACTTACAAATATTCACACTTTTCCAAATTTAAATAATACAAAAATCTTACATCATTGTGAAAAAGGTCCAAAATTAGATATATTGGAAGCAATCGAAATTTATTTACACAATAAAGACACTAATTCATCACTTCTAAATGAACAAGTAGATCTATTATATTCTTCACTTTATGATGTATTATAAATTTATTCACTTTATTCTATTATTAAACCATATATATAATCTTTCTATTTCTATTAATTTTAACAATCCAACTTATAAATAACTAATTTTGTTTAATTTTAGCAAAATAATTCCATAATGATCCTGAGGAAGGTTTTTTAGTGGGTTTTTTCCACCTTGTGAGTAAATGCTGGGACCGAAATTATTTTGCCTGCCCCACAATTAAATTAAAATAAAAACTAAAAAATCAATATATCCATTAATGTAAATATCCATAGAAATTTTAATAAAACAAATTTTAAATTCTCTTGAAAATGGGCTAATAACCCGAAACTAATCGAGAATTTAAAGTTATTCAATCTAATCTGCGTTTTATTGGTTGATTTTAAATAATTTATTCATCATTATTTGGCCTCCGAAATTCTTCTTTCTTAACAGCATTCTGATTGCCTAGTTTTTGCAGGTGCCTTTAACTTATACACTTCTGCAGAGAGGTGTTTCGCCATCACTGCTTTGCCTTATAAACTGTTAAAGTTAAATTGAATTAGTTACTTACCGTCTTTGTTGCAATAAAAAATAATATATTAATAAAAGTAAAGTGTTTCGTTTATATTCAGTTATAGCACGTCAAGTTTTTTGATTAAAAAAATATTTTACTTATATTCTTTCGCCCAACACCCGTGAGGGTACAAGGGTTTTTGATAATATATATACTTATATTCTTTTACCTATTTTCGTTTTTCCTTTTCTTGTGATAAATTGATTTCAGAAATCTCCATTACGATTCTTCCTCCTAAAATGAGACATTCGGATTCGTCACAAATCGCCTTTACGATATTACAGTGCACCGCGTGGGCGCGTTTATCGGTCCATTGTGCGAAACTCTTGTTTAGGCTTTATTGAATACCTGCTGGCACAAATGCGGCCATTGTCGGCGGTTAGGGCAATAAAAATCGTTGATGATAGAGCGCCACACAGAAACGCACACACGTGCTCGCGCCGTTTTTATGTCGGGGCCCTAAATAATATCACAAGAGCCTCTTTTATGTGAATATCTTGAAAATTTTACGGTGCCACGGAACGCGCGTAATGCGATTACTCCGCAATAAAAATTGGGAGTTTACTTGCGCGATTAGGTTTTTATTATTAGTGGGTGAGGGAGAGTGGATTGGATTGATGTTTCGGTAAATATGGGCGTTCTTAATGTTGGAATATAAATATGTTTTTATTTCGCGGAGATTGTTGCTTGGGTTATTAAAAATAGGGTAAATGAAACTGCTCAGTTTATGGGTATGTTTTCGCAATTTTGTTGATGAATATCGAAAAACTCTTGAAGTTTAATGGTTTACTGCACCATGTCAGCTTTAAGAAAACCCCGGCAACTGATATTCTTGATTTTTGATTCACCCGTAAGAAAGCCGTGCTGCTCATTATTTATATATTGAGAGTACAACTTATATGTTTCGATGCCAATACATCCATTATTTTTTGAATAACTGACTAAATAGCAATACCATGGTAGTTTACGTCATTACATCGGCAACATTAAATAGAAAAATATCGACATCATATATTTCACTTATATTTAATTAATTTAAATTATATCTCATTGTTGTAAAATGGATACTTCTTCAATTCTTCTCATCCATGTTACATTGCTTAGGTGGTGACATTTCTCAATAAATTGTATACGCCAAATAATGATGACTTAATTAATTTCAAAAATTGGCACAACATAACCGTTTCCATTCAGTCGTAAATACTCTTGAAGATATTGAGGACTGAAATATAGGCTCACTCAGAATTTATGAGCATTTCTTTAAAGACTCGAACTGCAGGTCTCCGGAATATAAAGAATTGAATACATCTTAAACAGTAAAATAGCTGAAGGATAAATTGATTATTTTAAAAAATTTAGTATTATAATTCTCCTAAACACTATTGATTGAACTACACATGTGTGTTTTTTTTTAATTTCAAAACACTTAATGTTAACTCTGTTAGCAATGAAGGTAAAATGTAAATAAATTCTGGATTATGGCGTTTTAGGTACCTAAGCCGTAACAAACTCCATAGTATAAAGCAATCGTTTTTAATGATGAATTAATTCATTTATAACAAACCCACCGTAAATCTCCCAGCTCGATTAATTACACGAGCTTCCAGGTATTCCTTTTGTTATTGTTCTTCCCCGAGATCTTAGCCCGGCACTCTTTTCCGCCCACGTCCGTCTCATTAGCACTCTCCCTCGCTCCGCTAGCGACATTTCTTTATTTGCGTGTTTACAAGTATTCCATTCACATTCGCATTCAAGATTGCCGTTCTTTTCGCGAATCGTATCGAACGCGGGGGCGTATAATTGCGGCCGTCTGGAGGGAAGTTCCAGACCGAGTCCACCGCCGACGCAATCGCTCTCTAGACGGCCGGATGGTACCGAGAGGAAGAGCGACCGGCCGCAGTGTGGAACCTTGGGGTCCTCGTGATAAACTTCTTTGAAATCATACAATCGGAATCGGTTCAGAACAAAACAAAAATCATGCGGAGAATACGTTGTGTCGCGCGAGAGCTTCCTTGATGCGTGGGTCGGAATTTATATATGAGCATGCAATAATTTGTAACCATTAAATAATAATAAGGTTGTATAAGCGATTTAAAAATTAAGTTTCGTTTTAAATTCAAGCTAAAATAACGAGCGCAAATTTTGAATATCGAGCTTTTTTTAAGTTATAAAACACCTGTATTTCTACGAGCTTAACTTGTAACGTTTAAAACCACGACAACTTATATTTCGTAAATTGTTTCAATTTGAGTTAGCCAATCATTATATTTCGAAAAGCTTGATGTATGACGTCAAGAACTAAAATAAGTTACATTTCGTAATATTACCACAATTTAAGTAAGTCGACGCTGTAATATCGAAGAGCTTGAAGTGTGACGTTTAAGACCAAGATCAGTTACTTTTCGTAAGGTTGCCTTAATTTGAGTTAGTCAACCTTTCAATTTCGGAAAGCTTGATATATGACGTCAAGAACCAAAATAAGTTACATTTCATAATGTTGTTTCAATTTAAGTAAGTCGACGTTGTAAAATCGAAGAGTTTGATGTGTGACATTTAAGACTAAGATACGTAACATTCTGCAAGGTTGTCGAAATTTAGAGGTTGGCTACTTCTAAATTAAAATATGACGACAAGAACTAAGATAAGTTACATTTCATAATATTACCTCAATTTAAGTAAGTCGACTTTATAATTTCAAATAGCAACGTTTAAGACCAAAGTAAGTTATATTTCGTAAGGTTGCCTTAATTTGAGTTAGCCAACCTTTCAATTTCGGAAAGCTTGGTATATGAAGTCAAGAACCAAAATAAGTTACATTTCATAATGTTGTTTCAATTTAAGTAAGTCGACGTTGTAAAATCGAAGAGTTTGAAATGTGACATTTAAGACTAAGATAAGTAACATTCTGCAAGGTTGTCGAAATTTAGAGGTTGGCTACTTCTAAATTAAAATATGACGACAAGAACTAAGATAAGTTACATTTCATAATATTACCTCAATTTAAGTAAGTCGACTTTATAATTTCAAATAGCAACGTTTAAGACCAAAGTAAGTTATATTTAGCAAGGTTGCCTTAATTTGAATTAATCAACCTTTTCTTTTAGAAGGGCTTGAAATATGACATCAAAATCCAAGATACATTTAATAAGGTTGTCTCAGCTTCAAAGAAATGATCGTCGAAACCGCGACTCAGGCCTAGCCATAAAAGACCTCGACCAAGTCTGCAAACCGGTTTTCTGTCTACTACCTACGACTTCTACAAAATCCGGAATGCGAAAAGTCTGAAAGAAAATCGCCCCCACCAACAGCAAATCGAACCCTTCCAATACGACTTATTGTAGAGAAATGTGCTAAGTCTCTGCAAGCTTATATTTTCTGGGGGCAACAAACACGGCGCGTGCGCTTTCATAAAGGCGAAAATGTATACTCAGAGCAGAAAAGGGCACAAAGCTCAGCATATGAAGGAAATTAAAGATTTATAGAATGATTTTCTACGATTTATTAAAATGTAATGTGTTATTAAAAATATACAAGCAACAGAATTATTTATATTAAATGATATTTTGATTTAGACATAAAACACGCTTATCTTATTCTGGAATTGACTATCGAACAGAGGTCATTTCGTCTGTTCTGGTTTAGTCTATGTCATATTCGTCATAATTGTCTCACCTGTCTCTGCCCTTCTAATATCGAAGACCAAGATAAGTTAAATTTTGTAAGGTTGATTCTATTTGAGTTAGTCAACTTTATAATTTGGAAGAGCTTGATGTGTGACGTTTAAGACCAAGATAAGTAACTTTGTTTTTTCAACGTTGCCTTAATTTGAGTTAGCCAACAATTAATTTCGACGATCTAGACTTGTGACGTTTAGGAACAAGATCAGTTACATATTGTGAGGTTGCTTCAATTTTTATTAGTCAACCTTTATATATCGACGAACTTGATTTGTGAAGTTTAAGACTAAGATCATTTAATCACTTAATTTTTGAAAATCCATGATCACTTAAAATAAAACACTTAATGATTTTCAACTATTTTTGAAAATCATTAAAATAAAACACTTAATGATTTTCAACTATTTTTGAAAATCATTAAGTGTTTTATTTTAAGTAAGATCATTTATATATATAAAGTTGTCTTAATTTGAATTAGCTAATCTTTACATTTAAACGATCTTGACTTGTGCCGTTTAAGACTAAGAAAGGTTACATTTTGTGAGGTTGCTTCAATTTGTATTAGTCAACCTTTAAATATAGACGAGCTTGATTTGTGATGTTTAACAAGATAAGTTACATTTCGTAAGGTTGTTTTAATTTGCTTCAGCAAACCTTTTAATTTTTAGGATCTTGACATGTGACGTTTAGGAGCAAGATAAATCCAGAATAACTTAGAATTTGTAAGGTTGTCTTAATTTAAATTAGTCGTTCTTATAATTACGATGATTTTGAAATAAAAAAAAAACAAGAGAAGTTACATTTCGTCAGGGCGCTTTAATTTAAATAAACCAATATTAAAATTTCGAGAAGTTTCAATTTAATCGAAGATCTTCATAAATATTTTTTACATTTGTAAGAAACTTGACACCTAAATATAAATAATAAAACACTTGATTTTAACAGAAAGAAAAAAATGATTTATTCACATGGTCACAGTTATTTAAAATAAATTACATAAAAATAATTAATAAATTATTCGTTCTTGATTTTTAGTTTATTGGCACATTAAATTCTCAACTAGTTTATTATCCCATTCTCAACAGAATTTAATTTATCGCTACTAAAGTGCCATTCAAAAAATCGTTTGCAAGTAATGCGGATGAAAATCATGCAGTTCTGTGTAAACGCAAGGCTTTTCTTTCTTTCGCGCCGTTTTCTTTGTGAGCTAGTTATGTTGGTGCGCCTTTTACTTTAATCGTATTCAAGGCGTTTGATTATTTATTGCTCGGGATTTCATAACAGCTTTAATTTATTAAGTACTTTCATGTTGTACATATAAAGTTTGTTTTCTTTAAATGACTTTATTATAAACACACAATGCATAACTCATGTTGAAAATAATAATATTTATTTATAACAAATAATTTAATTAACAATATTACGATGATTCAAACAACATAAAAAAATGTGCGATAAAAGAAATACAATAATAACAATAACAACATTAAAAAATCCTCTTATATTTAAAAAATGAATTATGGATCAATGATGGGATTTCTTGGGATGAACATATTGTCTAGTTTTTTTTTTAAATCACATTGTTAACAAAATATCCATATGATTTATCTATGACTTGAAGAAATTTTCAACGTAGTACATTACGATATAATTTAAATTAATTCAATATAAGTGGAAAAGAAACATCTCTGATGGGATTTGAACCCATGTCCCTCGATTTCTAGACGAGTGCGTTATCTCAATGTTGTACATTGAAATTTCTTCAATTCATAGATATAAATATAATCTAAAAGGAATATCAATTTAATTAATTATCTATACGATTATCAAAATATTTATATAAAATGTGCATTCCAAGAAATCCCACCATTCATCCATAATTCAAAAAAGGAGGCTTTTTCAATTTTCGTGTTATAGGATTTTTTGTGATTTATTTATACGACTATATATCCTCATTTCATTCTACAATCCCACTTTAATATGAATGTCATTCTACAAAAAATAATAATAATAACAATACACGCGAAGAGAATAATTGGATAAAAAATGTATGCGCCCCACCTTAATGTTTATATTCACTCACACACAAAAAAAATTTTTTCTGATTATTATTTTTCATTACAATTATTTATCAGGCATTATTATTATTATTATTTATTTTTAATGTTTTATTTCTTACTTCAACTATTCTGATGTATGGCGTGGAAGTTTGGGGAATGAATGGTGCGAGAAAGAACATTGTAGGGTCCTGAAGCAATTATTGGGGTTAGAACGGTCGACCCCGAGCTAAATCTTGCTTCAGGAAATAAAGAGATGGAAGATGTATGAAGAGGCTGTGGAAAGAGTGGTCAGGTATGAAGTAAGGTTGAGTGGATTATGAGAGGTTGGTTAAGGATGTGTGCGTGGATGTTAAGAATAGTGAATGGAGGATGGATTGGAAAAAGATGTATGAGTCTGAGAACGTGGCAAACGAATGGTTGGAGAAGGGAGTAAATGTAGCTGCATGGATGAGGGTAAGACTGAAAGAGGTGGAAGAACAGGAAAGGCAAGAGTGAATATAATGAGATGTATGAGAGGTGGAAAGTGTATGGGAGGTTATTTAAGTATCTGTGTATTGGTATGGTAACCTTGGCCAAAGCCAGGTGTGGATCGGAAGAGAGAGGATGGAAGGTATGGATGTGGGAAAGTTATGGTAAATGTGTATTCTGTATAATGAGGCATTTCTGCGAGGAATGCGAGGATGTGTAAGGTATGGATTAATTGTAGAAGAAAGTTAGATGAGTGGTTAAGGGATGAGCTGGCTTAGATATATTGAAGAGATTGGAAAGGGAGAAAAAAGTAAGAAGAAGAGATAATTAAATATGGAGGGATGATTAAGTTATGCTTTTGATTATCTGTTTTTGTTTTGTATATGGATTAATCGATTATTTTGATAGATTTTTTTGTGTATTATGTAATGAATATTTTTGTTTGGGATGCAAATAAAGGTTTTTTTTATTACTATTCGTTGATAATTACATTTTTGAAATTGTTTTAAAAAACAAAAATATGGGACATTCCAATCTTTATAGTTCTAATAATTATATTATACAAGGTGTTTCAAATTCGTGTCTCACAATATGGATCTCGCTGATTATAAGAGGTTTTCTTTTGTTACTTTTGTAAAATTTCATGTCGATTTAATATCCCGTTGATAAAATTGGGTTAAAATTTCTTTAATTTCAAGAAAAATATTATATTTACTCCGATCGATAGCCGATTCATTTACAAAATATAATTTTATATATTATTATACGTACATATACACATTTGAATAAAGATGGTTAGTTAGTTATTATATTTATTTTTATTTACTTGAAGCAATATTTCAATGCAATAAAGACGTACAATAGCATTTCCAATAATAATTATTTAAATCTTCATTAAGCAATAATTATTTAATACGCGCCTATAATCCATGAACAATTTTGATAAAACCCAGCCCGCTCGTAGTAAAACCTATTTATAGCCTCAATAACAGCAAAGCAAACAAACAGCGTCTTCTTTAGCCCGTTGCAATTATCAATAAACGCGAGCGTTTTGCGAGATTGCGGGTCGTTATACTTGGATACTTGAAAAACAATACGACCAAGTGCAATTGGTTAAGTGGCGTGTGTGTCTTTAGGGCGTCACGCTGGCAAATTGAAAAATTGCACACCTTCGCGCTCTTACTCGCTCCTTAAACGAGATAACGGTCAATTATACAGTTGAGGAGATCCCAGCATTTTTTGTTGTTGTTTACTTCACTTCCTCCGGATTGTGTTTTATTTTTAATGCAGCCGGCGTAAATCACGAGTTTATTGGGGACGTGACGTTTATTTCGGGTTTAATCTGCTCGTCTTCAATGCTCTCGTTTAATTGGATGGACTGTTATCACCAAAGGGGATTAATTTTAAAATAATTTATCCACGATTTTTTTAATAAAACAATATATCACTCTCTATAAATGCACCAATAGAGAAAACCAATTATAAATCACTAGTGATTTATAGTCAGTGCACAACATCCAATTATAAATCACTAGTGATTTATAATTAGTGCACAACATCCAGTGTGTTTACAATGTTTACATTAGATAATCTAGTGTATTAGTTTAGTAGACTAATTAATAAATAATTATTAATAATAAATATTAGTTTTGAGCAAAACCACCTAACACCCATATGAGTAGAAAGGGTCATTGTATATATATGTATATATATACAGAGAGGTTTTTTTATCAGTATACATTAGGGGAAGTGTATACCAGTAAAAAACGCGAGTCAATCGCATTGATCTGATTAATGTGTGTATGTTTAGTTGATTATTTGGCATATGTGTGTTCAGTATTATAGGCAACTAAACTCATATATATCAATGCGTTTGACTCGCGTATTTTGCAGGTATACATAGGGGAAATGTATACTGATAAAAGAAGCTCTCTGTATATACAAGGTGGCGCAAGATTACGATGAAGTCCAATATCTCAGTTATAAAGAAATATACAAAAAAATGTTACTTATACTATTAGTAGCTACTGTCAAAATTCACATTTTAAAATTAGTTTCATATATACAGGGTGTCCAATAATCACGTAACGTATCAAACATATGTTTTTTTTTAATGGAATGATATATTTTTTATGCAGACTTTCGATTCTACGTTTATAAACAAATGAATGTTGAAATCGATAGATGTTTAGAGCCTAATATTTCAATAATGAAAAATGAAATAAACATTCTGTCAACGCCATACAAATGCAAAAATACTTAATAATAAAAGAAATACTCTTTTTTTCTCTCAAAACAAATTTTTATATACAATGTGAATCAATACGCAAAATGATTTTTTTCTCTTTTTACTTAAAAAAATTAATCACTCTTCATTTTTTATATAACATATTAAATAGCTACCGTTTTTGAGATATTTAATCTCAAATACAAATTTGGTATAGAATTTTTAATCAAAGTAGGCCGTGCCAGAACAACTAATTTATTTAGTTGTGAAAGTTACGCGAACACAAATATAAAATAATTTAGTGAAACGAATAATCAAGTGTATTAATTAAAATACATCATAATTCATACATATTTTTTTACCACGGGATAAGTGAGAATTTAATAAAAAAATAAATATTAAGCTGTAATTATTTTAATACACGATAATATTGAAAATACAACAATATAAATAGGTATGTTCTTGGCTGTGCGCCAGGATCCAGGTACAACGAATCTTCTTATCTCAGGAATGCGTTCTCGGAGTGAGTCGTCGATCGTTTTTTTTCTTCTTGATTTGCGATAATTGTGCTCTTGTATTTCGATTCAGTCGTCCGAAAACGCGCAGTGTTCACTATTCCGGTTTAATTTTTAACGTTAGAAATTATTAATAATTAAAAACGCGATTTATTTTTATTTATGAACAAGTGGTAATTAGTGAGTGGTGGTTGTGAGTTGGTTTTCGATTCACCAGGAATGGGTTGGAAGTTATTTTTTCTATTAAGGTATGTTAATATTAATAATTTATTTTTAAACAGATTTTACGATTCCTATTATTATCATCAATTTATTCTCCAAAATTGCATTTATCAATAAATTACTTTCGCAATAAATAAATGCGATTTTCGCAAGACTAAAGTAGGTATACATTAGTTCTAAATTCATTAATGAAGATTTGCTAGTTTGTTTTGCGATTCCTATTCTTTTAAATCGTCCACATCGCAAAAATTATGTTTAACAATAAATTAATTTTGCAACAAAGAAAACATTTTTTTCGTAAATTTTTAATAATTTTCATCACTTAACCCGCGGTGAAATATTTTTGAATAATCTTTGAAATGTTCCAAAAAACTAACACTTGTTTTTTTCTTACAAAATATTATAATAAATGGAAGATGTGCCGTCCTTTGCTCGAATACGCTTCTATCCTATTACATAATTACTTAAATGGGACACCCTATATGTTTACGCTAGTTTAGTAGAAAATTGATCACTCTTCATTTTTTATATAAAACATTAAATAGCTACCATTTACCGTTTTTAAGATATTTAATCTCAAATACAAATTTGGTATAGAATTTTTAGCCTACGCCAGAACAACTAATTTATTTAGTTGTGAAAGTTACGCTTAATATTATAATTAGTAAGTAAAGTATATTTTACGTTATATTTTGTAATACTGGTGCAGTTAAACATACTTTTTCAATAAATGATTAATTTAATTGTTAAAAACTAACAACAACTATATTTTTTGGTTATTATTCGAAAAATATTTAAAATATTCCTATATGCTTCTTAAATTGATTTATTTAAACAATTCACGTTGACTGAAAAACCGAAAATAGATACTAAGTGAAATAATAAAAAAATTATATCATTATATTTTTATGTATTTATTTCACACATTCACATTTTTTTTTTAATTCAATAGCATTCAAACATCTTACATTTTTTTTCTTAAAAAATATGTCCCAATAACCATTATAACTCGCTAAATATTCGTTGAGCAACTATTTTCTTTATATTTTGCATGCGCCTTTAAATATCGATTGTCATTTGAATATCCTTTTAGGTTAGGGAGTAAGTATGTTATTAAATACCAGAAAACGATTATGAATTGCATTTGTTTTAATTATAGCCTACTTAAATTAATTATAATTAATTAATTTTAAGCGTAGAATCTAAAATCGACATAAAAAATATAGCATTCCATTTAAAAAATCATATGTTTGATACGTAACGTGATACACCCTGTAAATATGAAACCAATTTACCAATTTTAAAAATTTTAAAATGTGAAGTTTTACAGTAGCTACAAATTATGTCAGTAATATCTTGCGCCACCCTATATATATATATATATATATATATATATATATATACAGGGTGTCTCAGCGTGCGCGCCGAGTAGCAGGGTGTCCCATAAAAGCATGGCGTATCATAGTTATATTTTTTCTAATGGAATGACCAATATTTTATATTTTTTTCAGATTCTACATCAAAAATAAAGTTAACTTTTATAATATATTCATATGCCTAAAACTAACAATTTTTTAAATATTTAAATATTTTTGGAAAAATTGACGTTTCGAAAAAAAATCATAACTCTCAAATGGACGAATGAAAACAGATGAAATTTTGTAACAGTATATTAGACTAATGGGTAAATATTTTAGGCTATTTACAGGAATTTAAAATCTTAAGATGTTTTGATAATTTAACGTAACTCCAGAAACACATTCAAGGTCAAATTTCATGCTTATTTTAAATGGCACACCCTATATCTAATAGCCCTATGTTATAGGAAATTGTATTGTCTTTCAAAAAGTATAAAAATATTTTTTACCTAAACCTAATAGTTTTCAAGATATATGCATTTTCGTTAATTTTTGACATAATATTTATTATTCATAACATGGAAAGTCGATACAAAGCGCCATCTATTGTTCAATATAATATTTATTATTATTATTATTCCATAAAGGCAAGAGTTTAGTTATTGTTTATAAATAAAGTCAGTTGACCCAACAAATGATTTTCGAGATATTTCCTAAATTAATACACTAATTTTATTAATTGTGAATATACTAATTGCATAATTTATTTACACATGTGTAAATTATTTGATAAAAACTTGTTAGAATTGTAAAACAAATGTAACGAAATACATCAAATAAATTGACGAAATAGAATTAAAAGTAATTTATAATAAATTTTCAAAAATACTACCATCGAATACATAGTTCAGTTTTATTTTAAATGATATTTTGACAGTTCTCAGCATATTAGGTATAATTGATCTAAATGTATTATTAATACTGCTTTCCATGTATTCTTCCAATTCATTGCTTATTAAACCACCTTTTTTGACGAATATTTAATGGAATTAAACTTGTAATTGTGTCTCCTCATTATTAGTTACTGTATTCAAGGTAGTTTTTTTTTCAAATACTTCATACTGCCTACGGTTTTGAATGTATTTAAAACTTCCTCTACAGTCTTATTATTAGAATGTCTTCCATCAGAGAACATTTTGTACACTAAGAGACAATCTGAATAACATTACATTATTATTAGAATCATGTTAATTCTTTCATTTAAGGGAACATTATTTTTTCAATTGTTAGTAATAATACGAATGTGTCAATTAAATTTGCTTATAAACAAAAGCCTATTAAAATAATTGGCAATAATAATTATTAAATTAAGCAATAGATGGCGCTTTATGTTACATTGTCATATTAAAATAATAATGATAATGTCAAAAGTTAACGAAAATGCATATATCTTGAAAACTATTAGGTTTAGGTGTAGAATACCTTTATACTTTCTGAAAGACAATACAATTTCCTACAAGATAGGCCTATCAGACATAGGGTGTGCCATTTAAAATAAGCACGAAATTTAACCTTGAATGTGCTTCTGGAGATATATTGAATTATCAAAACATCTTAAGATTTTAAATTCCTCTTAATAGTCTGAAATATTCACCCATTAGTCAGATACACTGACACAAAATTTCATTTGTTTTCATTCATCCATTTGAAAGTTATGATTTTTTTTTCGAAACGTCAATTTTTCCAAAAATATTTAAATATTTCAAAAGTTATTAGGTTTAGGTATATGAACATATTATGAAAGTTAACTTTATTTTTGATGTAGAATTTGAAAAAAAAATTAAAATATAGGTCATTCCATTAGAAAAAATATAACTATGATACGCCATGCTTTTATGGGACACTCTGTATATTTGAAACTAATTTTAAAATGTGGTCCTAATAGACCTACATACGCCTGCGAAAGCCGATTTTGAAAAAAAATAAACCATTTAGCCGTAAAGCCACTGTATATATATGTTGACGCATTATTCGGGTTTGATCCCGCGTATTTCTTTGGAACTGGTCCATTAAATTTTCTGATCGACGTTTCGATGACGTCGCAGGCATCTTCTTCAGGAATAAACTATTTAATTATATTGCTCTAGCAACCACTTGTTAGATTTCTACGCATTGCTACTAGATATTCGTGTTTCTTGTTTGGCTTCTGGTGATTCTTCTGTTTTCTGATCCTGAAGACGTGTTCTTGCCCTCTGTTTCAATTTCGACATTATTATCTGAAGAGAACTTGTTTTGAATTTCTTGATTGTCTGAAGATGGTGAATTTTGACTGTAATTTAAATATGTTTTCCAAATTGGTGGTAGTCTTTTGGCATCATCCCTTTTGTTTAAACTATTTGGCCTCTTTTCAATTTCAATTGCTTCTCTAATTATCCTCGTATGGAAGAAATCAGTCTTTTTTAAAATCTTGTTTTTTTTCGAAATTAATTGTATGATTTGAAATTTTGACATGTTGAAATAAAAATGATCGTGGATCGGATTTTTTAATTGCCAGAATGTGTTCGACTCGACGGGTGCTGATTTTTCGGTTTGTTTGTCCTATATAGCTTTTCTCACATGTACCGCATGGGATTTCATAAACTCCTTGAGCCTCAAGTGGTATAATTTCTTTTGGAGTTCGAACCAGGTGTTGAATTGAAGTATCGAAACAAGTTCTAATATTGTGTTTTGAGAGGACTCTTCCGATTTTATCTGTTGTTCCTTTTATGTAAGGGAGGATAACATTGCAACAAGGATTTTCTCTTCTTGCTTCTGGATTTCTGTCCCTGTTTAGTTTATTTATGTTTTTTTTTTTAGAAAACCCATTTTGGATCAATGCCTTTTTAACATATATATATATATATATATATATATATATATATTGGGCAAAATCGAGTATTTCTGTATAACAAATTTTAAGTAGTTAAAATTAGTAAGTAATTTAGATAAATAGATATATTGATTTTTTTAAATTTTAATTTAATAAATAATGCATTTGAGTTTATTAATAAATAAACGACACTTCCTAATATGAATATTATAAATAACATTAACAAAATTCAAACGAATAAAACAAAAAATATGTGTTATACAAACAAAGTTTAAAGTGTTTTATTCATTTGATAAACAAAGTTGAAGCCTCAGTTATTAACAAATCAAGAAACTTGTCATATGCTTCATTTTGCAGTCACGAAAAGATCGACAATAAATATAAATAAAATATACTCAGTGACAAAAAAAAAACGCAACACCAAGAAGGGGTAGAAATTTTTAAACAAAACTTGGTAGAAAAAATATATGCTTTTTTATTAATATTCTATTGGATTATCCCTATTAGTTTCACACTCCCGCAACTTTTTGCGAATGGATTCCACCAGGTTGTCGATTTCTCCCTAAAGTATTATATCCCAAGGAATCTGTAATTCATGTCGGAGAGCTTCTAGTATCTGCGGAGGATTAGCTAAGTCTTGTACCCAGTATGTTCCAAACAAGTTCGACAGGCGGAAGGTCGGGAGCTCTGGAAAGAAATTCTGGGCTATTTTATAAGGAAAATGTTATGTTTAACGTGTACGTTATTCTTATCGTCACAGTCTAAGCAAATTGTGTAATAGATATGTAATACATAGAATGTGAAGTTAATTAAAAATGTACTCATTAAATTAAATAAAATGAAATGAAACAAAGATGATTCACACATTTGCAGCTATTTAAATTACAATGAAATTAAACAAGGAAAATTTTTTTGCAGTTGGAAAAAGGGATTAATCGAATTTTATTGATCATTGCCAGAAATTTTCCTTGTTTAATTTCATTGTACTCATTAAACGTGACATTTCTTATAGGGAATAGCTCCGATTGACGTTTCGAAGCGCTGCACAGTGTTTCGAACCGTGGATGAAAATTAATAAAATGAAGTTTTAATTTTTGGGATTTTTTGAAGGAAAAGAGTAAAATAGATAACCCAATAGCGAACTCTTGGTTTATCAATTTTTTTTATTATAGAATTAAATAGAAACCAATAGTAGGCTTATCTATTTTACGCTTTTCCTTCAAAAAATCCCAAGAATTAAAAGATCATTTTTTTTTTCGATTTTTGTCCACGGTGCACTGTGTTTAGTTTTCTTTAAAATTATGACAATTATCTAGTAAAGTAACCCGAAACCGAGGCAATGACGAAGTCGAACATCATCTTTTATATGATTTAATTTTTGTACATTTTTCAAAACGAGTATTAAAAAGTGTTTTCCAACAAAGATATAATGAATTTTGTAGCCCAAGATATGTAGCTTAAAATGCAATTTGATTTTTTTTTTAATTTGGTAATAGATTTATTGCGTTATAAATTTTTGAACATACTAATAAATTTTATATTTAATCATTTGCCACTGTGTTGGCGAAACAATTGTAGCAGTGTTTCCACAATAAATAATAGTGAAACTTAAATACTTTTGCGTTTTTATTTAATTGTGAAATTTACACGTTTGCAAACTTTGAAGAGACTTTAAAAATGTGTCAAAAGGTTTTGGTTTTTCTTATTAGCACTTTAATATACTATCAAAATTTATGAGGATCACTGCTGCTGTCTATTCCTTCAATAGTTATATTTTTTATTAGGCTAGGTACTACCATGAAACGATCGGTTTATAGGAATTTAACTATTTTTTATATAACACTTTTTTAGCTCCATTTTATATAGCTTCCGATGCTTTACACGTTAAAAATATTATTGAATATACAACGTGCTTCATTTACTTAGAATCAATAACAACTTTGAAATTTTGAATGAAGCATCCTAATATATACAGGTGATTCCTGATTTTCAGGAAATATCTCAGAAACAATAAATTTTACGCAGAAATGACCTGGGCAAAAAATAATGGCATAGAATTGGATCAATATTGGTTTTGTCCTAGGTGGCGCTGTTGTCGCTAAATCAAGGTCAACTCAACGCAAGCAACAAAGAAAGAATTCAAAGAGAAGCGCAAACTCCTCTAACCGCAATAATACAATCACTTTTAACATACATGTTTATTTATGTTTTAATTGACATATTTTATAATACCAACAACATTATGACGATTTAATAGAATAATGGTATTAATATTGTCGGGTAAAATAAACCTCCGTATTTCGTCATAAAGCACACTTTTAGGTGTAATTGGGTGGAGAAGTAAATAGAAGAGGTATGGAGTATCAAAGACGAAAGGTAGCTCTGGGGAGTGATAAAGAAAAGTATAAGAGCATAATGGTAAACTGGGTAATTGAAGTACATAGATATAGTATACAGTTGATGCAAGGTTAGAGTGGGGGAGAATGTAAAAGTCATTTAAAAGTTCGCAGAGGTGTGTTGAAAACACGTTTTGGTTCATTCGTTGGGAGTTTGCTGTTTACAATATCCCATATTGATCTGTTTCAATTAAAGCTGTAAAGTTTTGCAGTTTAACACTCCACTCAAATTGTAATGCTTCTCAGACTCAAATTATTCGAACTGATTTGCATTACAATGATTGTAATGTGGATGTTACTAAAAATTACAATTACCTTGTAGGATGTGGGAAAAATCATCTGCATAATTTGCACGAGCATTCAATGTAACAAATAATCCATGTTTTCCATTGTTATTTTTTTATTTATTTTCATTTTTATTTCGTGTTGATACAAATTTTATAATTCACACGAATTGTTGTAATGATAAAAATACATATATTCTAGATGTGTTGTATAGCAATTATTTGTCATCCTTTGTTCACGATCATTTCGTTCTACGAATTCATTTTTATTTATCTGTATAATTGAGTAAGTTCTGGTGTCGATAAGCTAAAGGGAAAATAATTTATTAATTAATTATTTTCAAATTATTTTTATTTAATCTTCTTTATTTTGGATGTTAGTTGTGGAGCCTTTAATTTTTTAAATAAAAATAGTTGTCCTTTCTCCTACTTATTTTTTTAATAAACTAGATATATTTCGGAAACTATGTTTCTATCTTCAGTAATGATGTTTTAATAAATAATAGGATGTTATGGTATTTAAATTTTTCTTTTTATTTAATTTATTTAAATAACTGTGACCAAGTGAATAAATTCTTTTCTATTATTAATAAACTTCAATTTATTTTATTTTACATATATTTAAGCTTGTATGAAAACCAGGGCACCTATTTGTGAAATAGTCCACTTTTGTCCTATTTAGGCAAAATCCTATTAAAACGACAGATTTCGTACAACTGAAACGTATGATTAATTTCACCAATACGGTTCCAGTTTATATTTATTTTCTGAGAGATTAGTTTATTTGTTTCGGATATGCTTTTTTCGTATTTTCAAGGATTGTTTGAATACATTTATTCTAAGATTTGTTAATTCCTAATTTTTCTAGATCTGACCAGATTATTTCATCTAACTAAATAAAGCACTTTAAATTTTATAAAACTACTAGCAAAGTAAACGTTATATATATAACATGTTTAGGAAAGGTTTCCGAATCGTGTCACGGGCTTTTTAAAATTTTAAAAACGGAATCATGGGTAAACGTGCGTGAAATGAACGAATCCGAAATCAGAATCTACAGGAAACTTACCGTTTGGTCACAATTCGCATTGAAAGTCCCAATTTTGAGGTTATAATTGATCCGATTTCTGACTAAATAAGCACATTACGAGTATAAATCGTACACATGATGAAATAATCTTCTAATTTATGACGAAATTTAACAAATTTGTTGTGATTTTTTCATTTATTCGGCCAAAATCACCATTTTAATTTTATACAGAAAATTACGTTTCTATGAATAAATCAACATGTATTTTAGATCCATTTGCAAATAGTAGATATTTTAATTTATGATGGCAAAAATAGATGGCGTCACCGCTCCACTAAACCGAATGTATTGTGTACAATATAATAAAAAATAATAATAATATTCATCGACTATTATAAATACATATTTAATTAATGATTTTTTAATGAAAATATTGGATACATTGGTACAACTTACGATCTTTTGCACGTTTTGTCGACTTCGGTTAGGTTAGTTTAGGTTAAGTTAGTTTGGGTTAGTTTAGGTTAGGTTAGGTTAGGTTAGGTTAGGTTAGGTTAGTTTAGTTTGGGTTAGTTTAGGTTAGTTTAGTTTGGGTTAGGTTAGGTTAGTTTGGGTTAGTTTAGGTTATGTTAGGTTAGGTTAGTTTGGGTTAATTTAGGTTATGTTAGGTTAGTTTAGGTTAGGTTAGTTTAGGTTAGGTTAGTTTAGTTTAGGTTAGTTAGGGTTAGTTTAGGTTATGTTAGTTTAAGTTAGGTTAGTTAGGTTAGGTTAGTTTAGGTTAGGTGAGTGTGCAAACATGTTTGTAAAGTATTCTGACAAAACGTGCAAAAGATCGTAAGTTGTACCAATCTATCCAATATTTTCATTAAAGAAAGTCGATGAATAATTCTCTATTATTTTTTATTATATTGTTTACCCATAATTCCGTTTTCAAAATTTTCTATATCCCGTGACACCATTCGGAAACGTTACCCATGTTTATTTCTGCCGAAGACAATTTTATATACAATAAATTAACAATATAATTCTTATACTATGTTATACATTGTCCTTAGAAAACGGCTATCGACCATCGGTCTTTCTGCCTAAGTAAACCTTATTAAATTAATTAAAACAAAACTTTATTGTAGTTGCATTACTGACACCCGAAATGAAATAGTAAAAGGACCGCAGGCGGTGGTGCATTGTAGAACGTGGTTACGGGCAAACAAGTAAGTTTTACAAAAGGGGGGTCCCGTCGCGTGTATATTAATATATGAAAAGGCAAAAGCAAGAGAGCCAATGCTTGTGCTTGTGCTCGTGCGTGTGATTCCACGCTACATAGCATACTATATAGTCACCGCGGTCTTCAGTTAGTTCACTTCGCACTGCCACTCGTTTCGCTGCCTCTGCCTCTGCCTCACTGTCTATCTCGCCTCACACTCGTACATCCCACCGAAACCAAACTCGCGCTCTACGATCTCAAATACAATTCAATCCATTCATTTCAAACACACAACAACAACAAAAAATAATTAAATAAATAAAAATCAAACAAGATCTCATTCGTTTAATTTAAATAAATTCCGGGATTAATGTGAAATGCAGCTTTAACTTTAACTTTTTGAACTTTGTGTGCGCGCGCCTTGTTATCGCGATTTGGTCCTTGTTATGGTTTGTTAAGTTGCGCGCGATATATTTGGGAGTCGCGCGGCCGGAACGCGAGGTGCGATTTCCGATTGTTATGGTGTTGTTGTGCGATTGTGCGTCGTTTTTCGATCGTCGGCCGCCGAAATGTGCTCAAAGTGGCCCAAGTTTCATGTTGTGTCTGTTGTTTTGGTTTTTGTGTTGTTTTGTTTGCGTTGCGCTGCCCCCGTCCGGCTCAAAAGGGAATATATTAATGAATCAGTGGTAAGTCATGCCAATTGCATTTTTTTTTTATTTATTTAAATTAGGCGCCAATAATTTAGTTTTCATTCAACTGTATTCTTGCTAATCACTTGTTGATATATCATTGAATATAAAAATATAACATTTATAATAATTTAAATTCTTAATAATAAATCTCCTTTTTCAAAAATTTTGGATCCCCTGAGATCTAAACATTCCTTAAAAATATAAACAACTTTCAGACAGACTAAGTCTAAAAAAAGTGTTAGTAATTGTATATGAGTTAAGTTTTCTCAGACAAAGTAAAGCAAAAATTTAAACAGGACAAGGAGTAAAAGCAGATGAATTTATGAGTTTATGTAAATGTAAAAATAAATTAAATCTATGAAAGATCAATTGGATTTAAAGAAAAGTAGCCGCGAAATAAACCTTCATTTGTCATATAAAAATGGAACTTGTTATTTAGAAATGGCAGATTCAACACCAATTCAAAAAAATAAATATCTATTATTTAAATTTACGAGCCGAAAGATCTTCGATCGATAGCCGTTTCTCTTATTTTAAACAAAGGAATATTTGTTTAAAAATTTTTCATATATTGTATATTAAATTATATATGAATGCATTCTTTGGGAATAAAGATGTTTGTATATATATATATATATATATAATTTACAAAAAATAAATATTTATTTACACGCTGTAAATGTTAACGATTATAATATTATATATATATATATATATATATATATATACAGGGTAGCCCAAGATTCCGATGAAGTCTAATATCTCAGTTATTTAGAAATTTATAAAAAAATATTACTAACATAATTTGTAGCTACTGTAAAACTTCACATTTTAAAATTAGTTTCATATATACAGGGTGTCTAATCACGTGACGTAAAAAACATATGATTTTTTAAATGGAATGCTATATTTTTTACGTCGATTTTAGATTTTACGCTTGAAATGAATCATTTTTGATATACGGTTTATTAGGTTAATTTTTAATATTTTAAAAGTTATAAACAATTTAATGTTGAAATCAATAGAAGTTTAGGGTCTTATTTTTCAAAATTGAAAAACGATGTAAACTTTCTGTTAACGCAATTTAATTCAAAAAATGTTTATTGTATTTTTATTGTAATATCCTATGGTAGACCATCGTTAATAAATAAATAAATAATATTAGGAATAATCGTTTGTTACCACAAAGCAAATGTTGTGTACAGGATGAAACAATACGCAAAATGATTCTTTTCTTTTTTCACTTAAATGGAACACCCTATATTTTTTACACTATTTCAATAGAAAATTGGTTGATCTTTAATTTTTATATAATAAACTATACCTTTATCTGTTACAGTTTTTTAACAATTTCAATTCAAAGTACAAAATTATAAGTTTCGCTTATAATCTATAATTTAAGTAGGCTGTAATTAAAACAAATGCAATTCATAATCGTTTTCTGACATTTAATAACATACTTACTTCCTAACCTAAAAGGATATTCAAATGACAATCGATATTTAAATACGCATGCAAAATATAAAGAAAATAGTTGCTCGACGATTATTTAACGAGTTATAATAGTTGTTGGGACACATTTTTTTAAGAAAAAAAAAATTAAAATGTTTGAATGCTATTGAATTAAAAAAAAATGATGTGAATGCGTGAAATAAATATATAAAAATGTTAATACTAACAAAATATAATAATATAAGTATTTTATTATTTCATTTAGTATCCATTTTCGTTTTTTCAGTAAACATAAATTGTTTAAATAAATCAATTTAACAAGCATATAGGAATATTTTAAATATTTTTCGAATAATAACCAAAAAATATAGTTGTTAGTTTTCAACAATTAAATTAATCATTTATTGAAGAAGTATAATTAACTGCACCAATGTTACAAAATATAACGTAAAATGTGCTTTACTTACTAAATTTGAGCGTACCTTTCACAACTAAATAAATTAGTTATTAGATGTTTGTATATTAATAATGTTTTGCCAAGTGAATAATGAGAAAAAATTCCAATAAATGAATTATTAATTAAGATTAGTTATTTAATTAATCTATATTTTTATATATATAAACATTTTTATTCCCAAAGAATACAAACAAATTTAATTTAATATACAATACATGAAACAATTTAAAAGAAATATATATTCTTAAGAGAAACGGCTATCGATCGGAGGTCTTTCGACCTGTCTTTGTCTAGTTCCTGTCGTTGATTAAACCGTCATGATTATTATCAATATCTCGTCTTGCTAAATTTGATGAAATTAATTGAGGAATAGTCAGTACTGGGTGCTTAAATTTTGTGTGTTTTATTTATTTTATTGGCAAATTTTTCAAGATTTATTCCTATTCATTATTTAAAAACCAAACAGAATTTAGTGATTTTAAAGATTTCTAAAAAAATAATAATCAATTAAATTAGTAAAGTCTGGAATAGTGAATAATTAAATATACATTCGTAATTGTACTACACACTAATTATCGCTTATCTGGGCATTGACACAAACTCACCAACTAACGACACAAAAAAAAGGAGAGGAACGATAGCATTGCGACAATTCCGGTCGCATTCTAAAATAATCTAGGGCACTTACTGCGTAAACATTCATGCAGTAATTCATGCAGCTTTAGAAATCTGAGCAATTAACATTTGTTGAATTAAATGGAAAAAATCAGCGCGCAACACCGATGTATTATATAGTTAAAATTAAATTAAATCAGAGTGAAAAGGAAACATCTCTTATGGGATTTGAAGTCGAGTCCTCTGGGTTATTTTTTTGTTTTTATATTATAATAAAATAAATGAAAACAGAATTATAAAGAAAAACATCTCTCGTGGGTTTTGAAGTTAAGTTCTCCAGGTTTATTGTTTCTTCTAATTAAATTAAATATCCGGCGTGAGTATTTGCCCGTGAAGTAGTTGTTTTAATGTACATTTGTTTAACGTACTTACGTAGCGTAAGTCAAAATGTCACAGAGCTAAATGTGAAAATAATTTATTAATTATTTTCAAATCATTTTTATTTAATATAAATTAAATTAATTTAAAAAAATCAATGCATCTATTTATATAAATTTAAAATGTAAATATCCATGGAAATTTTAATAAACTAAATTTTAAATTCTCTTGAAAATGGACTAATAATCCGAAACTAGTCGAGAATTTAAAGTTATTCAATCTATGTTTAATTAATTTCTCACTTAACCCGTGGTGAAACATTTTTGAATTAAATCAGGATGATTTAATTGTGTTTTAATTTGAATTAAATCATCCTGAATTTATTCAATCTAATCTGTGTTTTATTCGTTGATTTTTAATAATCTACCAATGTTTATATATAAAAACCATTAATTATATTAAAAAATCTGTTTTATTAATAATTGTAATAAATTAAATAGAAACAGTTTTAAAAAGAAGATTTTTGAATATTAGTTTGGGATTTAGGAATAGTCCTAAATCCCAAACTAATACAAGTTATTTTATATACTAACTAACTAACCATCTTTATTCAAATGTGTATATGTATGTACAATAATATACAAAAATTAGAATTATATTCTGTAAATGAATCGGCTATCGACCGGAAGTCTTTCAGCCTGTCTATGTCTCGTTCTTGTCGTTGTCTATCTAATCGTCATGATCGCTAACGTTATTATCAAAGTCCGCATTGTTGGATGAGATGAAATTATAAATGATAGATGAGGGAAACTTGTATTTTCGTGAAATGTTTTTATATACAATTTTTATCATGGTTGAATAAATATTTATTTGTTGTAAATGACTTTTTAAATAATTCCAACCGTTACATTTGCTAAACAATATAATTTGCATGTTAATTAATGCAAAATTGTTCATTGTTAAAGAAGAAATAAACGCCGCCGTGTCCCCCTTATCTCGGTTTGTGTTTATTGTGAAGGCGACGTGCGTGGATTTTTTGTCGTTTCATCAGAATCTCTCCGATCGATCTACGCAATATTTAATTACCAGAAGAAGATGATAACGGTTTGGTGCTTTATCGGTCCTTCCGGCTGCATAAACCGCACGCTCACAAAATTTCAGCCGCACCGATTTCCTTCATAGGAAAAAAATGTGTCAATCATAAAAAAAAAGAAAACGACGAGGTGATTAATTTCGGGAGTGTTTACGTTGTTTTCGTTTCGCGGAGATTCTGGTGAAATTTGGGAAGCCCCAGAAAGTTCGTCATGAATGAGAAATGTGATGAATTTGTCACATTTTTGTATTTATATATCATTTTTGTATTTTATATCTTTAACTTCAGCTTAAGTCTAATTTTACAGACCTCAAGTAACGTTACTTTTGATTTTTTTCATTCGGTTGGCAGCACTGTCTCATTGATAATCAATAAATGGAGAGAATCATAGACATGAACTTTTATTCCACGAATACGCTACTTACGCCTTATTTGCGGATTGTAAAGAAGTGGTATTAAATATTATTAGTGATTGTTGAGGCTTCTAGTTCCTTATAAATGATTTTTTCTTCTGTTAATTTACAGTAATCAGAAATGTTTCTTAATATAAATTAATTCATTGTGTTTTTACTGCTATTATTTACAATCGCAAAACACAGAAAATATATTTATTTAGAACCATTTGTAAAAATTGAGAGATTTAATTTGATTGAAATAACTAAATAAAATGATTTGAAAATAACTAATAAATTATTTCCACATTTAGCTCTGTGACATTTGACTTACGTTACGTAAGTACGTCAAATGTCACAGAGCTAAATGTGGAAATAATTTATTAATTATTTTCAAATCATTTTATTTAATATATTTAAATAACTGTGACCAAGTGAATGAATACTGTTTTCTATTTATCAAATAACTAAGGTTGCAGGACCTCAATTCGCCAAAATTTGCTGTTAAGCAAGAGTATTTTTTTTATATAACAATTATAAAGGTTGCCATATCTAGATCACTTTTTAGTATATGAGGCATAATAGATGTAGATATAAAAGCTTCAACTAAAGATGTACAATTCTTTTCTTCCAAATAACGATTGCAGAAACTGTCGATAGAAAGAAAAAGAATACGAAAGAAAAGAAAGAAATTTATAATTTAATTATAAATTTCTTTCAATTCATTTTATTAAAAAAAAGACGGATTTTACGATAACATTTTAAACTTATCTTTATTTACAGAAATAATGTACGCATAATATTTCTATAAATAAAGATAAGTTTGAAATGTTACCGTAAAATCCGTCTTTTTTTAAATAAAATGAATTGTTTTAGTAAACCACTTGCTTTTGTTATGTCGCAATCGAAGATGGTTCAGGCGATCGTGAGTAAGAGGTCGCGGGTTCACAGCCCACTTGCGGATGCATAATTCAAAGGCAAATAATAAGCCCCCCTTATTCCTCGCGAATTCATCGGAAATACCGCATCTCGAAACAATTATAGAAACATCAAGAAAGACGTGAGAAGTAAAATTGAATAATTAATTTAAAAATAAATATGCATCAATGCAGAATGAGGATTTAAAATCCTGAGAAATATTATCGATGCATATGAACAAAACAACTTAAAAAAATGGCAAATCTTAATAAATCTTCATATCAACAGTATTTCTTAGGATTTTAAATCCTCATATTCTAAAAAGACGATGCCATGTGAAATTAGGAAAAAGGTGGCGCTTGCGTCGTTTTCCATTTATTATGATTCTAGAAAGGAGTTTTTTTTTTCAGTACAAATACCGTGTCTAATATGTTTTTACGGTTAATATCATTTTAGTAACCTTGTAAATAAAGCTTACATTAGAGAATTCAATTATTTCAATTTCATTTTCGAAATTACACTTTGAAATATATATATATATAATCTATATTAAAAAACGTAATACAACACCTATATATATATATAATATTACAATACACACTGTAAGAGTTAGGCTATCGACTAGTAGTCTTTCCGCCTTGAAATACATATTATCGCTATTACAAGTATAATTACTAATACGAAAGAAATCAAATTAAATTAATTATTTAAATATAATTAATTTACTTAATTACAATTAAATAATTAATTCTTTATTCTTTCTTTAGCTACTACAACTTTTTGACTTACATTACGTAAATACTTTAAATAAATGTACATTAAAACAACTACTTTTTGTGCAAATACCCCTCCAGACATTGAAATACTAAATAGACATTTACTGTTGCATAGCAATAATCAAACAATTTTTGATTCGAGAATATTTATTGAAATCAACAGAAAGCTCTGCGTAATATAAAGCCATCTGTAGATACGTCTTTCAGGATTTATCTCTCGTCAACACAGCTCTGCCTTATACATTTTAAAGTTGTTAAATTAATTAAACGTACTGTCCTGCTGTGATATCAGTTGTAAATGATCTACAATCTACTTAATTTTATAACTCTTGAGATAACTAGTGTTTTATAATAGAATAGAATTTTATTCAAGTAATTAGTTCCATACATACACATATTCAAACTATATTGAATACGTCACTATGCATGTTTTAATCGTAGCTATTCTGCAATGGATTACACAATCTAAGGAATTAATTATTTTATCAATATTATTAGAACTAAGCCCTAATGGTTCAAATTGAGGTTTCACTATTGCTCATTTAATTTTTATTTTTATCCATCTGTTAATCATATTTCTGTAAGTTTACGAGTATTCATGAATGGAATGATAACAATAAAATAAAACTTTTGTAATATTATTCATAAAATGTGAAGTAATTTAATTCACACTTAAAACTTAACATTTTTCTTACGGAATAGCCCCGAATATATTTTATAAATTCCAGTAAAGGATTTTATTTATTTAAACATAAAAAAATCCAGAAACACTTTAAAAATAAGCCAACAATTTTTTTACTCATAAATAATTCCAGTCGCAAATTTCAACATCGCGGTTGAAATTATGGGCGCGTATCATATTCAATTCAACCGGGTTTGTTTTTCCCAAGTATTAATCCCGAATGAATTACAATCTCGAGAATCAGCAAAAAGAAACGCGCAAGAAATGCACGACGAGTTAATTGAAACTTAATCCCCCGTGCGAAGAAATGTTTTAATTAAAATATTTGCGCGGGTGATATATTTTTAAACCGCGCACATGTGCCTTTTTAATGAAGGCGAAACGGGCGTGCCATTTATTTCTCGTTTCGACCTTTTAAAATCGAGTAAAAGCCTCATCGGCCGAATATTTCGCCGGTGTTTGTTTGCAGAGGGGTGTGTTATTGTTCTGCGGTTTTCCGTTTGTGTTGTTAAGCGAAATCCTTCGAATTAAGGCTGTTAAATGTTAAAATTAGCACAATTAGTTTTCTTTAATGGATTTATTTAACCAAAAAAAAAAATACTATTTTTGTTAAAGTATAAAAGGGCTATACTAGCATCTCTACTATTTTTTTGCTAAAGTATAGTCCTTCTATACTTTAACAAGGACTATACTTTATCATCTCTGCTACCTTTTTGCTAAAAAATAGTTATTTTATACTTTAATAAAAAAAATTATTAAAGAAGGACTATGCTTAAGCATCTATGCTACTTTATTTGTTAAAGTATAGTCTTTTTATACTTTAGCATCTCTATTACTGTTTTGCTGAAGTATATAGTCCGCATTTAATCCATACTTTTTGAATATGCAAACGTCTTCATTTGTGAAATTGAATTAACAAATCGCACTAAGCTGTAAATTACAATTACAATTTGCTTCTCATTGATCACTTGGTAAAACATTTTAATTATTTTTTTAAAAGTTTTACAAATTAAACACTTACTGTGTAGCGACCTTAAATATTCTTGCAATCAATGCATCCCCAGTTTTTCTCTTGAGATTAATCCTGGGAGCCTTAAGCCCCTACATTCATCAGCATCAGGGGGTTATATGACAAAGAATAAGCCATGAACATAGAAATATAGAATTTAATATACATTTACAAAAAGTTATCTTTTTTACATTAATTTATTATTGAAACTTCTTATAAAATCCTTTAGCAATACAATAACTATGTAAACTATAACTAACTATATAATGTAAATAGAAACCAAGTGAATGAATACCATATTCATTCACTTGGTCACTTTAAATTTATTTATGGGATTCTCCATTATAATTGTTTACATTATACAATAATTCACTTGGTCAGCGTTATTTAAATAAATTAAGTAAAAAAGACTTTTGATTATATTATTTCTTCTTTTAGCTACTGTCTCATTTTGACTTACGTTACGTAAGTACTTTTAAAACAAGTGCACATTAAAACAACTACTTCTCGGAAAAATACCCCACCATACATTGAATTACGTAATGGACACTTGCCAGTCAGATTCTACCGAGTTTGAAGACTCATCATATAATTTTTTAAAAATATTTTTTTATCTCTATTACTCAACTTAGTCGACCAGAATAAAATTAATACACGAACATTTTCCCCATATTCTTAGCGATTTTTTTTGATAAGTCTTTTTAGATCGAAAATCTCTTGAAAATAATCATTGAAATTTTGCGTTTAAGATTCTTAAAATAGTAAGTTCCATGAACTTCTTTCCCCAGATTTTCTTATTCTATTCCAAATGTACATTTAGAAATTTCAACTAATTTCTTGAGTGCAAAAATACAAATCATAAAATTGAATTGTGAGAAGATATTATTTCAGGTGTTTTTCTTTATTATTTTTTATATCCATTTTTTATATATACATAATCTTTATTGACAAACGTACTACAACACCTACATATAAAATAAAATATTACAATACATGCTGTAAGAGTTTGCCAATTGGCTATCGACCGGTGGTCTTTCCGCCTGGATTTTGTATTTTCGTCATTGTCAAAATAAACGGATAAAATGTGATGATCGTTAACAGTCTAAGTCAAATTATAATTTATTATTTTATTCAATTTTTTGTTTTGTTTATTTTATTGATTGAGACATACCGCACCTTTTTTTTTCACTCTTATCAACATTAGCTAATGGGAGCAAACAAAAGAAGAGCAAAGATAACGCCGCTTATCGTCGTGCAGCGAAAGGTTTCGATATGAGGAAAAGATGGATTCGTAATACTATGGCGCGACGGCCAATCAGGAACAACAAATTAATTATTGCTCGTATATCTTTCCTGGCATGTGAAATCACACACACACATAAATAGACACACATATGCAGGCTTTTAATACGTGTAGTTATTTTTTTTAAGATGATAATAATAAAAATGCCCTAGATATGCGAGTTGCATGAACCCAACTGATAGTGGAATGATGACACTCTTATGCAAACAGTGAATCGATGGATCGTGGCGTGGATTGAATTAAATTATTGCAGAATTTTGTTTTGCTTAGAATAAAAACCCCTCCCCCCAACAAAAAAATAAATAAATAAATCTTGAGGTTAATTAATGAATTAATTAATAAAGTAGAGAATTTAAATAGAAAAGAGTATTGCATTTGACTCAACAACTTGTTCTTCTTAGTTTGCTGTGTTATATATCTGGGAAGATTTTTCAATCTTCAGCATGTTTCATGTTGTTATCGTTTTTTACCTAGGGATGACTGCATTCCATCCCCATTTCTGATCAAGAATTATTGAATGCGAACGTTACTCTCACACCTCTATTATTACTTGCATTCACTCTTTACCCATGTCTGAGGTATTTTATGGAGATCTGAGACTAGCGTCCATTTTCGTTCATTATTGGTGATAAATGGGGATGGGATGCGAAGCCATCTTTAGGTAAAAGTTCGTCAAAACGATAACGACCCTGGTTTTAGCCAGAACAAGAACGACTCCTATACTTCACTTATTAATTCAAAGCCTGATATTCGTTTTTTGGATGTTTCACATTAACTCTGGCTCAATGCACGGTTCGCAATTTCTAATCTTTGCTAATTTCTCTGCATTTTCATTGCCTCTCCCCCTCTCCGGGGGTGCACCGTAAACTAACGGTGTTTTGATGTGTCAGTTTCGACAGATTTTTGAG
The DNA here is from genome assembly GCA_963082785.1 of Philonthus spinipes. Classification (NCBI taxonomy): domain Eukaryota; kingdom Metazoa; phylum Arthropoda; class Insecta; order Coleoptera; family Staphylinidae; genus Philonthus; species Philonthus spinipes. The sequence goes on from OY720314.1 coordinate 20,775,268, forward strand.
ACATTTCCAGACAAGCTTAGATTAGATTGTGAAAAGCTCACTTGTTTATCGATGATTATTGTGATTTTTTAGTCCCATTCAGCTTGCGAGACGCTTTGTATAAAAAGCGTCACGCAAGTGTCGTTTCAATAATGAAAAACAAAACGAACAAAAAAATATATAATACAAATTCATGTGAGTGAAAGTAAGACGCACCTCGGTCATATTCACTGGAGTGTTTGTATTGTTTTGATTTTTTTTTTCCTGGGTACTTTAATAAAATGCAGACCATCTACTTTGATCAAGCTAGGTTGCCCTCCCTTAGCCCTTACACTTTATTATTATTATCAATAATAATATGCAAAAGTATCCCATCCATATTTTGCAAGTTATAATTAGAATTGAAGGTAACAATATTGATAGGAATCTTCTAGAAAATAAACAACATCCTCAAATATAAATATATACGGATCACGAATACAATACGTAACGCTTCCGAGGAGTAATCATAGACAATCTACTAATAAATTGATTGATTGAGTTACGTGAAGATCAAATTAATTCGACGAATAAAGCACTAATAACCTTTCTTCAGGTTATTAGTGTTTTATTCGTCGAATTAATCTGCTAATATTCAAAGTAGCATTTAAGTAAGGAAATAGAAAAAAATATATCTCATTTGAAATGCACGTTTGTTCAGGTTGTATCTGATTCTCGAACGAAAAATTTACTTTTTCGCCCTAATAAGTAAGATGACTGAACGACTCTATAAACATGATTAAAATACTTTAAAATTGTTTTATTGTTTCACAACAACTGTTTCGCCACAGTGTGGCTTTTTCACGCGAAGAATTAGTTAAAATGTCAGGACTGCCAGAAACAATACTTGGAGCAAATGGGACAATATAGCAACATAAAACTTGCCGGGAGAAAAAAAAAAGAAAATAATTCAACATCATAGAAGTGAAGCACAACTTACTCTGGATCCCCAACGCAATTTATTGCTGCATCTAGGAACCAGATTCTATTGACCTGACCTTATGCTCTTCTACACTTGCTACCCGCATTCAGTGGCAATCGAATGCTTATACGGTAGCGATCATTTCCCGGTTCAACTTAACTTTATAAGCAAAATGAGGTTCGAGCAGCGCAAGCAGCCCCGTTGGCGTCTTGCTGAAGCAAATTGGGATTTGTATAGATAGTCTGATGAAGTTCAAACACGGCATAATCGCTGCAGCGATAAAATCAATTACCTTCTCTGGCACTGTTGTCGCGAAACGGATCAATTCATACACCGGTGTAGGGTTGCTTCCGCTTCGTGACGACTTTCCTTCGATCAGATAGTCTCAAGGATTTACTCGATCATCGGAAAATATATTTGATGACTAAGGATGATCGAGGAGGTCCGGGGAATTGGTTGAATCGGGGGTGCCCGGACATGGTAGAGAGAAGATTTTTCTCTAAAGTAGTTTTTGTTGGGCACTGTGTTTAGTTGAACGAGTAAGTATAATACACTCTCTTTTTATTGATTTTAATTTAATTTAAGCACCTAAAGTGAGTCACGTTGACCCCCACGTGAAACTATGTCTCTGCGTTCTCCAGTACCTTGGTGGAACCCAGAAATCAGAAAGGCCATCGCGGACGAGAAAAAATACCTCAACCGTTTTAAAAGAAATCCCACACAGGTGAACATCATTGCGTTCAAAAAGAGTAGAGCCACAGCCCGCAGGGAAATTAGAGAAAACCAGAGAAAATATTGGGAGCTGTACTTAGAACTTTCCTGTGACTGACTTTCCAAGTAAGCAAGTAACTCAGTTATTTGTGAGTATACCCGCCATTGAACATGAAGGGAATCTATTATATCGAGCGTATAACAAAAATGGACGAAGAAGTTGGCATTGGAAATCTAAAGTCATGTCTGAACTAAAATCACACGCGCACGCGTAAAGTACTGGCTGTCATGTTAACCGCAACCAGCATTTCACGCGTGTGATCTTAGTACAGACATGACTCGAGACTTCCAACGCCAACTTCGTCGTCGATTTTTGTTATACGCTCGATACAATAGATTCCCTTCATGCTCAATGGCGGGTATACTCACAGCTTGGGGCCTTGCGACTGACCTTACTTTCCACCACACATAAGAGGTTGAATTATAATTCCATCAACCTCTTATGTATGGTGGAAAGTAAGGTCAGTCGCAGGAAGGCCTCAAACTGTCAGTATACCCCCCCCCCCCCATTGAGCATTCAAATATCTGAGGCATTTACAGAACATTTCGCTTAGGTTAGCGCAACATCAAATTATAAGGGCGACTTTAAAACACAAAAAGCTAGCTTGAAAATTACTCTTGATTTCTCTACTGAACAAGAACAAGAAAAGAAGAGGAATTAGAGCAGGCTCTAAAAACTGCAAGAAGTTAGCCCTAGGCGTAAATAACATATCTTATGAAATGCTATGTCAACTCCCACCTTACGACAGAAGAAGCCTTCTTTAGATATTTAATAGCGTCTCGGCTATAAGTACATATCCCACCATATGGAAGAAAGTCGTTGTAATTCCTATTTTAAAACCCGGAAATAATCCTAGTATAAAATTAATCTACTGACTAATACAGCTAAATTGCTGCATGAGAAAACTACCCGAAAAAATTATCAACTCTCGAGTGGTGTGGCTACTAGAGTCCAATGGGTTCAAGTATCATACAGGTTTTCGGAAGAGGCGCTCAATAACTGAACTAGCTTTTCGGTTGGAGAATGCTTCTGAGCCGCATTCTCCGCGACCGCCGGGTTCAGGCCACTAAGGAAAAACCGGCAAAAAAAGAACATCGACGGAACATGCAAACACGTCAAAATAAATAGTTTACACTCAATTTAGAAAAGATTTACCTGTCTTGCTCGGCAACTTATGGTTTTTCGATTTATACCATAACATGGTGTTATGATATACTCCGACAGCTATACGACTGGCGATTTAAATGAAACTTACCAAGCTTCATTGAAGCATATCTAAGAGACCGCAAGGATACGACTACGGGTCAAAGACCAACTCTCATCATCTCGGTTTCTTCAAAACCGTAGGGTACGAGTACGTGTCCAAGACCAACTCTCATCGTCTGGATTTCTTGGGAACGGCATCCCACAGGGCTCCACTATTAGTGTGACCCTGTTCGCAATAGTTATTAATGGGGTTGCAAAAGCTGTTCTATTTCCAGTTGAAACATGTCTCTTTGTAGATGATTTAGCCATGTACGTCACCGGCCCCACTTTCTGCAGCGGTAGATTACAAATAGTTATAGATAGCGTAGTAAAATGACGGGCTTAAAATTCTCAGGCAATAAAACATACTGTATCCATTTTTGTCGCCCCCCATCCAGATCCTCGAATATATATCTATAGATCCTGAATATAATGTGAAAGGAGTTATAGCTTCTTAGAAGTAATCATGGACAGTCAGTTAACATTCAAAAATTGTAGAAGACCGCATGTAAGAAGGCACTTAATATTATTAGGTGCCTTTTCAACATCAACTGGTGGACCTGAAGGACGGTACTCTTATAATTATACAAAGATATTATCTAAAATAAATTAAATCAATCAAACTCACTGAATGGCATACAGGGTACGGGTCTACGGTTGGCAACATATAGGATGCTATCGTATAGTCTATGCTATAACTCGGGCATCATGCCTCTGCCTTCAAGAGTTGAAACAAGGTTCATTTAAACAAGGGGAATTAAACGAACTTCGTTTCAACGTTCTCTCTTTCCACTCATTTAAATGAATCTCATTTCTACTCTAGTTGAATCGATGTTCATTTAAATGAGAGGAAAAGAGAGAAAGAGTTGAGTTCCTTTAAATATGAGAAAAAGATAGAGAGTTGAAACGAAATTCACTTAAATGAGAATAAAAGAGAGAGGAAATTAAACGAATATCATTTCAACGTTTTCTCTTTCCTCTCATTTAAATGAACCTCATTTCTGTATATTTATTTTGAGTATAACGTGAAGTGATGTAACTTGAATAAAAACACTTGGTTAACTAACTAAGTTAGTTATTGATAATGTACACATAGTGTATGAAATGTACATCTAACGAAAAATTAAAAATTGTGAAGTAAGGAATTAACCAAAACACTTGGTTAATTCAACCTCATTTCTGCTCTCGCTCTTTTTCTCTGATTTAAATGAATCTCGTTCAGATCATTCCTTCTCATACACACACTCACATGTGCATAGACACCGCTGCATTTATTAATACACTCGCGTTTCGAAGAAGATTAAACATGTCCTCGTCTATTTTGGCGCCGCGCGCTCAATGTATTTATTTCGTTCGCAGAACGTGAATGACATATTTCGGCGGTTAAAACAACGAAGGTACAAAAAATATATTTATGCGTATATTTATGCATTCGGGTCTACAATTAAAACAGATGCTGCGCGCAGATGACTCAACGCGATTTTATTTATTAAAAGCGGCGTTTCCTCCTTACTCATGTCGTCCGAGAGCAGGGGACAAAGAATAAATAATTCTCGAAATAAACCGCTTCTTGTTCGTTCGGATGTGATGCATCGCGGACCCCTGCATCGGGTCATTTGTCAAAATCCGGAGATAAAGAAGAAGAATGGAAATGCTGTTGAAAATTGTGTTTCTGGTCAGTTTCTCATTTAACTATGCCACTATTATAAATGTATTAAATATATGAAACTTGGTAAATCTACTACATATTTAGTCTGCATGTTTTTATATAAAATAAATAGATTAAACATAATTAATGATCAGACGAACATTATCAAAGAAATACAAAAAACTTCTGTATTTGATAATGATCGTCTGACTAGAAACTAGAAAAAATAAATAAATAAATAAATGTGAAATAGATTGATTAAGAAGCAACATATCAATATAAATTACTGTTTTTTTATTAAATATCGATGGTTATGAATAAAAGTGAGGTTAAACAGCCTAATTCCGGCCCTAACCGGCACCGAATGACAAAATGGAAACATCGAGGACTTATTCGGTAATCATTTTAATTCGGCTATTATACCGACGACTGTAAGCAATACAGGTCTTATCATGTGTACGACTTATACTCGCAATGTGCTAATTTAGTCGAAAATCGGATCAATTATAACCTCAAAATTGGGACTTTAAATGCAAATTGTGACCAAACGGTAAGTTTCCTATAGATTTTGACTTCGGATTCGTTTATTTCACGCACGTTTACCCAAGATTCCGTTTTCAAAATATTAAAAATCCCGTGACACCATTCGGAAACCTTTCCAATCTTTATTCAGCATCTTGCTATATGATAACATAGAATAGGTGTGCGCAAACTATCCAATTATTTATATATTGTCAATAAATAGCGTAAATTGCGAATGATAATATGCTGCCAGAAAGATATTATATCTCTCGTGTTTTTCTCTTTTTTTTCGGTCCTCGTTATTGTATGCCTGTATTAATAATAGAATAAGCAACCTTCGCATCGATTATTTCCTATCAGCACCGACCACCTGGTGGTGTTAAGGAGGTAATGTTCGGCCTCGAGACTGCACATCTGTTGTGCGTCGAAAGGGCGCCCTTCCGAAATAAATATTTTTCAGCTGGCCCACCATATAGCGTACAGATCGTCATCACGATGACGCACTTAATCGCTCGTGAACCCAATTTAAAAAGTGATATTCATAACGAGGAATTTGAAACTCCTTTTCATTCATAATCGAGCTTAGTAGATGGTTTATAATTTGTAGTAGTATTATCTATTAAGCATTATTTTTCATAGTAATAATAATAATATATTTTTCGTGCAATTGCGGTATACAAGTTTTACGTAGGTCAGAGGTATAGATACACACACACACACACACACACACACATATATATATATATATATATATACATATATATATATATATATATATATATATATATAATTATAAGCCTAGATATTAACATCAAATCAATTAACTAATGCAGCACAATAATTAAAATAGTCCATATAATAATAAAAAAGGATTTATTCACATGGTCCCAGTTATTTAAATAAATGAAATAAAACGAATTTATAATTAATTAATCATTCCCTTTTTAGCTGCTGTGACATTTTGATTGACGTTACAGCAGATATATTACTTATATTTTTTATTTTGTTCTTTGCATTAAATATTTTATAATCAAAAAAATATTGCATTATACAATATGTCATAGTTATGCAACAGCAAACGTTCATTAATTTATTTATTTTTTCATTAACGTATCAACTACCTATGCAACACATGGGGAAACACAACCAAGAAAAATATAAAAACAATACAAACCCAGCCAAATAAAATATTAAAAACACTTTATAACACGAACAGAAGAACTAACACTGATTCACTATACAAAGAAACACAAGAACCAAATATTGAAAATATGATAACACTTAACAACTTACTATTAATATACAAAATAAAAAGTAAATTAATTAAAACAGACATTAAGTTGAAAATTAATAAAGAAATACATACATATAAAACGAGAAGAAGATCAAATATAAGAACTGAAAAATTCAGAACTCGACAGTATACACATTCCTTAACCAGTGATACTATACAAAAATACAACAACCTGCAGGAATATATACGGATACTAAAATATCAAGCTTTTAAATTAAAAATAAAAAAAACCTTTTAATGAACAACAAGATTAAATAAAGGAGCTGACTAAGGGCCACTTCTACAATTGATGGTAATAGCTTTGGCAGCGTAGACCTTCGGTATTAAGTATTTTAGTTTAACTGATTGGTAAACAACGATCCGATTCTACAATCGTTTCAAATTTACCACTCAGTTGGCAAAAATGCGCATGTGCGAAAACTTAGTCGAAATGGTGAATGTTGACAACTCTATAAATAATCGCGCCAACTGCGGTCGGAAGCTCAACTACTAAAATTCTAAAATACAGTTTTCTTTAGTGGTTAAATTTGATAAATACCATAAAGAATATAAATTTAATTTCAAAACTATATAAAACGGTATTAAAAATCTAATTTAGATTTCAAAAAACTTTTCAAATACAATAGAAAAAAATTAATCACTTGGTCACAGCTATTTACAATAAAAGAATTGAAGAATACCATAAATATTAATAACTAGATAATTTTTAATTTATAAAATATATAAATATATCAACCAACTATTTCTAATGTAACAACAATAAATAATTATTAATTTTGACTTCAAAACAATAAAAAAATATACAGTTATTTAAATTTGGTTGGTTATATATTTATTTCTAATTTTAAAGTTCCAATAAAAAGATTAAAACTGACGTGAACAAATTATCTAATATTATGCATGTTTCTAACAAAAGTTAAAAACTACCTAAACGATGATAAATATATTTTCACGTAATGCATTCACCCTTCAGTAACCCCTATAAAAGGAAATCATCAGCGTGTGGTAGCACTCCGTTTGTCACAATAACGCTTTACTTCACAATTGTAGAATCACCTCCCAAGGTTTAACCCCGCGTTAAATTACCAAAAGTGTAACTATCAATTGTAGAAGCGGGCCTAAATGGAAAACCCATTACCGTTAGCCCGAGATGGGACGGATACCGTGCCCAAATTCCTGAGGTGAGGACAGGGGAAAGAACCACTACAACTTCAGGATCTATATTATATGTATTAACTTTTACATACTAACAAAAATAATACAAAAATTCAAATTTAGAAAATAACAAAAATACAAAAATGAACTCATATGCTGGCCTAGAAACTATAGTATTAATAAAATAAACTAAAAGTTATATTACACTTGCGTGAAACTAAAAATACTTACAAACTCTAAAGCTGAATATATTTAATTAATTGAGTTTAAGTAGTACAAATATTTTTTTTTTCGAAACAATGAAAGTTAAACAAGTCAATATCGTTCGGCAATGTGTTGAATAATCTCATTGTTCTGCAAAGAGTGTTATTAAATGTTTTAAGTACTTATATAATGTAAGTCAAAATGTCACAGAGCTAAATGTGGAATTATTTTCAAATCATTTTTATTTAAATAACTGTGACCAAGCAAATGGATTATTTTCTCCATTCATTTTAAATAACTTTAAATCATCAGCGAACAGTAAGAAATTACAGTTTTGAATAATCTCTAGTAAGTTGTTAATGAACAATATGAATAAAATTGGACCAGAGTGTGAGCCCTGCGGCATACCTGATATAACAAGGAAGTATTTCAAACCATTTCTCAGCATTTGGAGTTCATCTTCTGAAAACTTGATGTTGGTTTTGTTGATTACTAGCGAGTCTGTGAGTTCATTTAGATTTGTGGAATTCGGCGGATGATGGTTGTTTTCTTTCTTCTTATGTAGTAAGATAGATAGTTTCTTTTGGATAGTGTGTGATTTATTTTAAACTTTCTGATTTCAGAATAAAAGAATAAATAACAACTAAATTCCCTTTGCCTTCTTTTTATATTAATAATTTATTAATAATTGAAAAAGGTGAATAAATTTAACCTGTTCCTGGTGGATCAATTACAAGGTGTGTTAAGGAGGATTTTTTTTAAATGCGACTCGTAGAATTTTGTTTTCTGTTCATATAACATACATACATATTATTGTTTAATTGTATATATACACAGATCATTATTCAGACTATACAGATAATTTTAACTATATAACACAAATAATTACAATACATATAGGTGTTAGTCTATCTGGCGTATCGACCAGAGGTCTTTCTGCCCTGTCATAAATGTATGATAAAGTTAAATAAAAATTAAAGCCAGCCAGCTAGCTGAACTGACCCGATGATTCGCGCAAATAAATTGATGGTAGGTGTTTTATTGTATGATAATAATTTATGGTATTTATAATATATTTTAATTACTCTTGAATTTAAACAATTAGGTAAAAATTAAACACGTGGTTCGTTTCACAATAAATTTAATTATTATTATTATTATTCTGAATAGTTTCGATTTTTACAACATTATTCTATAAAAAATGATGAAACAAACCACGTATTTAATTTTTACATAAATATTTTTTAATTACATGCAATTATTATTTTTATGAAAATTTGATATACCGTTAAAAAACATTATAATTATTATAACTATATGATAGCACAATTTACCTTCTTCTTGCTTATTGTTTTTTTTTTTAATTTTCATTTTCATTAATTCATAATTATCTCTTTGTGAAGAGCCTTGTCACCCTGACTGAACGGTCCGTTGTTCTACGTTTCGGTCGTTTTGTGTGTGTGATTTGCATTTAAATGAAAAATTTTTCGTGCGGTGCGTTGTTAAAAATATCCCCACACACTCGCACATAAACACACACGGCCAAACAATACACGTGCGAAGAAAGAGTCTCCGCGTGTAGCATGTGTCAAAAGGAGTATTCGTGAAATCATAACGGAAATGAATGACGCGGACGCCGAAGAAATACTTTTCACGGGTTTTCGTGGAAGGAGCGAAATTATTATTTTTTCTTTATACGGGATTTGAGCGACGCGTGTCAACCGTTTATCAGATCCGGATTGAGAATGTCGAGATGTTTGCGAATCGAGACAGGTTGAACAAAAGAGTGCAGAAACAAACAAAAAAATAACAAAAAGTTTATTGTCTTGACTGTATGAAGTTTATCGCTAAATCTATATAGCCACGATAATAAATCTTTTGTTTTTCTTTTTCTTTGTTTCAGCGCTCTTTTGTAACAAAATTAATATTGACACACTATGATCGAAATTACGGACGACCAATCATTCGATAATTTTTATTTAAATGTTAACTTAATCATAATGAATTAAAGACAACGCAAGCGCCATCTTTCGCCTAATTTCATGTAACGATTTATTAAATGTTAACTTATTGTTTAAAAAAATCATAAAAATTCGGCTTAGCTTAAGAAACACTTAAAATCAACTATTATATGTTGCGAAATGCTCCGTTTTTAATTTAAGCTTAGAAAGAATAAAATCCAGACCTTTGGCCTAAAATTACGAAAACTTAAATTTTAATCGATTTACATCAAACGAAAATTTTGTTGATGTTATTTAAAAATCACAATAAATATTTACAAAGATTTAAGATTAACAAAGAAAATACTTAAATATCTTTAGGAAAGCCCAATATTTCATTTAAGCTTAGAAAAAATCAAAATGATAAACTATGTGCGAAACCACGAACGATTAAAATTAACGAAATTAAAAATATTTACTTAATATTAAAAAAAATCATAAAAAATCGACCTACCCTATGAAATACTTAAAATCAACTTTAATATCTTGCGAAATATTGTGTCTTTGGTATGAGCTTAGAAAGAATAAAATCCAGATCTTGAGCGTGAAATTACGTAAGCTTAAATTTGAATCAAGTTAAATCAATTGAAAATATTGTTTGTTAAAAAAACAAAACAAATTTTAATACAAACTTAAGATCAACAATGAATCAAGTTAAATGTTATTTTAAATATATATTATGTTTGATTTAAGCTAAGAAAACAAAATTGACACACTAAGAGCGAAACAACGGAAAAATTAAATTAACGGGGTTTTAACCATTTGAATGGAATGGTTAAAACCCCGTTCATTTTATTAAAAAAAGTATACTTAATATTTAAAAAAATCGACTTAGTTTAAGAACTAAGTCACTATATATTTTGAAAAATATATAGTGTTTTTGATTTAAGCTTATAAAATAAAAAAAAAATCCATACTTTGAGCGGAAGCTTTAATTTCAATCGACTTAAATCAAATTAAAATATTGTTAGTCTTACTCAAAAGCCACAATAAATCTTAACACAGACCCAAGATCAACAATGAATCAACTTAATTTTTTTTATAAAGTTTTATAAAGATTCAATTTTTGATTTAAGCTTATAGAAAATAAAATTAGAGTGCTAATAGCAAAATTAAGGACACTTTAAGCTGACTGGATTTTAATCATTCGATTAAAAATGTATATTTAATATTAAAAAAAAGGATAAAAAATCGACTTATTTTAATAAACAATTAAAATCAACTTACATATCTTACGAAATGTTTTGTTTTTTATTTAGACTTAGAAAGAACAAAATCCATACATCGAGCGTGAAATTGCGAAAGCTTAAATTTAAATTGAGTTGAACCAGTTGAAAAAATTATAGTTTTACTTAAAAACCACAATAAATCTTAACACAAACTAAAAATGTGCAATGAATCAAGTTAAGTATATTTAAAAAGCCCTATATTTAATTTAAGCTTAGAAAAATAGGGGCGAAATTACGGAGGCTTTAATTTTATGGTAATCATTCCATTTGATTTATTAAAAATATTTATTTAATATTAAAAAAATAATAAAAAATCGACTTATCTTAAGAAATACTTAAAATCAAATTTCATAACTTTGCAAAATGTGCTGTATTTGATTTAAGCTTGGAAAGAATAAAATCAGCATCTTGAGCGAGAAATTACGTAAGCTTAAATTTGAATCGAGTTGAATCAATTTACTTAAATGCCACAATAAATATTAACGCAGACTTAAGATCAAAAATGTACCCACTTAAATGTCTTTAGAAAGGCTCAATATTTGATTTAAGCTTAGAAAAAATAAAAATAGTACGATAAGTCCGAAAATACGGACGCTTTAATTTCATGAGATATAACCATTCAATTTAATTAATTAAAAAAAATACTTAATATTAAAAATAATCACAAAAGCATAAAAAACACTTAAATTCAACGTTAATATCTTGCGAAGTATTCTGTCTTTGATTTAAGCTTAGAAAAAATAAAATCCACATCTTGAGCGTGAAATTACGAAAGCTTAAATTTGAAACGAGTTGAATCAATTGGAAATATTGTTGGTTTTACTTAAATGCCACAATGAATATTAACGCAGACTTAAGATCAACAATGAACCGACTTAAATGTCTTTAGAAAGGCTTAATATATGATTTAAGCTTAGAAAAAAATAAAATTAGCACGATAAGTTCGAAAATACGGACGCTTTAATTTTACGGGATATAACCATTCCATTTAATTAATTTAAAAAAAATACTTAAAATTAAAAAAAAAATACAAAAGCATAAAAAAACACGTAAATTCAACTTTCAGACCTTGTGAAATGTTCTGTCTTTGATTTAAGCTTAGAAAAAATAAAATCCACATCTTGAGCGTGAAATTACGAAAGCTTAAATTTGAATCGAGTTGAATCAATTGAAAATATTGTTGGTTTTACTTAAATGCCACAATAAATATTAACGCAGACTTAAGATCAACAATAAACCGACTTAAATGTCTTTAGAAAGGCACAATATTTGATTTAAGCTTAGAAAAAATAAAATTAGGACGATTAGTCCGAAAATACGGACACTTTAATTTTACGGGATTTAACCATTCCATTTAATTAATTAAAAAAAAAATTAATATTAAAAAAGATCACAAAATTATAAGAAACGCTTAAAATCATCTTTGATATTTTGCGAAATGTTCTGTCTTTGATTTAAGCCTAGAAAAAATAAAATCCACATCTTGAGCGTGAAATTGCGAAAGATTAAATTTGAATCGAGTTGGATCAATTGGAAATATTGTTAGTTCTACTTCAAAAGTACAATAAATATCAACGCAGACTTACGATGAATAATACATCAACTGAAATATTAAAAGAGAACCTATCTTTGATTTAAACTCAGAAAAAATAAAATTGTGGCGCTAAGAGCTAAATTACGGACGATAATTATTAATTATTAATTTAGATATATACAAATATCTTTATTCAAGGGACTTTTACATTATATTAAGTACAGTATTGTATAGTATAATACGGTATATAATTTGAGGTTGTCCTTTTATAGGCTATCGACCCGAGGTCTTTCTGCCATTTATTAATTTATTTATTCATATTTTCTTAATCTATGATCCGACATCTGAAAGGGTATAAAGATTCGATAAGAATATATATATAATATAAGAATATATGAAAATGTGTTTAAACAAATCGACTTACGAGAAGAAATCTTCAAAGGCTCTTCGTTCGACTTATCTGAAAAACAAAAGCAAATAGAATATTAATTTAAATTTTAAATCGAGCTAAAAATAACACCGTCATTTTTTTAATATTGAGAAAAACAGCTTAAAACAATATTGTAAAATATAAATAAAAAAAACAAGACTTAGACAAAGACCGGCTGAAGACTTTTGGTCGAAAGCCAAATTGTGAATTTTACATTAATTTTGCGTTATATTATACAATTAATATGTAAATACATTTCTGCCAATAAATATTGGATTTATAAAGTGGAAAAATTCTGTTTCTATTTAATTATTAAAATGTATTCGTGTGGCGTTTTGTATGTGCATAGTAGGAATTTGTTTTCCTCATTCCATTCAGAGTGGATTTCGATTTTTCCTGCGGAGCGCCATACTGACGCCTGCAGTTTTTCCAGCGTGTCGGAGTGACTAAGTATTCCCAGCAGGGAGACCGGCGGGATCGATAGGGAAGTGAAACCGTGTTTAATACCGTCGGGGAGCGTAAAATTTAGACATTACCCTATTTTTTCTTCCTCTTAATATACGTTATTGTAAATTGCAAAATAAAATAAAAATAATGTTAAAATAAAGTAATTGGATATTAAATTTAAAAGTTTATTAAATGAGAAAATTTATAATTTTGATCGTATAACTTATGATTTTAAATATATAAGAGTATTATGTAAGTGCAATGCTGTACTGACGAGGGATAGATCCCGAAACACGTATCTTCAGATGGCCTTATATTAAGTAACGTTCTTTTTGTTGTTTTTGCATTAAATGTTTCCCGGATCAAAATTTGTTGCATTATGCAATATTTTATTGATATGCAACAGCAGGTGTACATTATGTAATTCAATGTCCGGCGTGGGTATTTGCCCGGGAAGTAGTTGTTTTAATGTGCATTTGTTTAACGTACTTACGTAACGTAAGTCAAAAGTCACAGAGCTAAATGTGAGAATAATTTATTAATTATTTTTAAATAATTTTTTTAATTTAACTTATGATTTTATTGACTTTGTTTTTTTTTTATTTAAGAAAATTAACTCCTTGTTCTTTTCGTTTCCTACCAGAAAATACTTATCAACCAATAGATTAAATAAAAATGATTTGAAAATAATTAATAAATTATTTCCACATTTAGCTCTGTGATTAATTTCAAAAGTCACAGAGCTAATTGTGAAAATAATTTATACAGTTTATACAAATATGTAAATTATTGTCTAATGTAATCAATTATAATGGAGAATTCCGTAAAATAAAGTTAAAGTTAACTGTGACCAAGTGAATAAATACTCTTTTCTACTTATCAACCAATATCCTAATCATATAAATTATAAGAAATAAGTAGGCTATGAAAACTATTACTTTGTATACATACATATATATATATATATTTATTCAGACTATATAGATAATTTTAACAATATAAATAATTACAATACATGTAGGTGTTAGTCTGTCTGGGCAATCGACCAGAGGTCTTTCTGCCCTGTCGTGAATTTATGATGAAGTTAAAGAAAAATCTATGCTAGCTAGCTTACTTTGTATATTTTTTTAGATGACATCAATTCTCTCGACTTGATATCTATAATTTGAGAAACTTTAAGAAAACGTAGATTTTGGTTTAAAAAATGATTTCAAATTTTGCCTCCAGATGGAGTTATAGCTCATGTTGTATCTTCAATCGCAAACATAAAGAATTACTTGTAAGAGTCTGTTTTCTCGTTCTCGATAATTAATTCGAATTCGTCTGGACGTTAGGGAGTTCAATACTCGTGTGTATTTGCGCTGCAAATAGAACGGCTGCCTACAAACTCGCGTCTAATAATAACAATAATGCAAACGGTAGGTAGCATTACGGTCCGGCTGAATGTTAGGAGAATCCCCCTTGAATTATTCCTTTCGCGCCACAGACAATCCTATTCTCAGATACCCGACGGTCCTTCGCTGGCGCTGAAAAATGAGGGGATTAGACGGCTCCTCAGAGAGACGGAGATTATTTTTATCTTTTTGCATACAGAAATGCTTATTTTTACGATTACTTATCGAGAGAAGAATCGTTTAATGATGAAGACGGAAAATTAAAATATTTTAAAAATAAATGTGAATAAATTAAATAAAAATGATTTGAAAATAATTAATAAATTATTTCCACATTTAGCTTTGTGACAATTTTGACTTACGTTACGTAAGTACGTTAAAAATGCACATTAAAACAACTACTTCGTTGGCAAATACTCATGCCAGACATTGAATTGCATAAAGTACACCTGCTGTCGCATATCAATAAAATATTGCATCATGCAACAAATTTTGATCCGAGAAAAAATGTATGTAAAATCAACAAAACGAACGTTACTTAATATATATATATATATATATATATTCTAATTAAATGTGAATACTTAAAATAAAATAAATAATTACTTTCTGTGAAATTTCAATGATACATTTTAGTCTAAAAATTGTGTGTGTTTATTGTTGTCAGACAATAAAACATTATTATTATTATTTTATTACCATATTAGTAATTTAGAATGCAAATTATATGCAACATCATTTCCAGTCATCATATGATTGTCATCGTAAATGACAGGATTTCCAGAGCGTGCAGTGCACAGACTATAACAGACAGCCAGCTCTGTGTATTTTTTAACTTTAAAAGTAGCTCTTTCTCTCTGAAACAAAACTATTTCTCTTTCACTCAACAGCGTTTCCGCATTCCAGGTGGCGCATTACAAGGGAAAATAATTTACAGGAATCTGTTCCTCCGTTATAAATAATCTCGACAGAGATGCTTTTATTACTGCGAGGTTTTATTTTGTAGTAAGAAAATTCTCACACAGCTGATAATTCTGTTATAAATAAATTATTTTCATAGGAAATATCAATTGTAAATATTTCCTATGAAAATAATTTATTTTTAACAGAATTATCAGCTGTGTGGGAATTTGCTTACTATAAAATAAAACCTCGCAGTAATAAAAGCTTTTTGCATTAGTTATAAAATTAATCCACACACTATTCATGGATAATGATTAAATTAAATAAAATAGTGTATAACTAATACATTGAAATATATATTATCATAATGGACACATCTTAAATTAATTGAGTACATTCTTACATTATGGTAGTCTTAAAAAAAATAACATTACATTTTATCGATATAGATTTATTTATCTACTTGATAGCCGAGGACTGCTTCCCCCAGATGCAGATTGTGCACAAATTAATCTTGTCATGGCCACCAATTATACAAGAACTCTCGTAGTAATAAAAACACTTAATTTTTTTTAGAAAATTACTTTGACAGAATGTCAAACACATTTACAAAAAGAACAATTTAATATAAAACTTTCTGCCTATATGACATAAAAGCAAATGTGTTATCGTTGCGTCAACGTTTAAAACTAGCGCCATCTGGGCTGCGGAAACGATTGAGTCATAGAGAGACAGATTTTAGCGGACAGATTTCCAATGGAGCTAGCCCGGCCTGGCGCAGTGTCTTTCATATCAAAATTTCTGGAACGGAATAGACAAAACCAAAATTGCGCATTATTTTCTGTTACAGTACCTGGTACACAATTGTGGTCACCTGCTTTGCTTTTTCACCTTTATCGAAACAAAATTTTAAAATATAGCAAATTTTTATATATTAAATAAAAATGATTTGAAAATAATTAATAAATTATTTTCACATTTAGTACTTACATTACGTAAGTACGTTAAACAAATGCACATTAAAACAACTACTTCCCGGGCAAATACTCTTTTCTATTTAGCAAATTCTCTCCTTGTTCACTTCCAACTTCAACGCGCTATAGTGCTCGACTGAATCAACCGAACACAAAACTGTCAGAGACAGTTTTTTTTTCTACGTAAATTAACCTTTCTAACGAGTATAATTTTTGTTTTGTTTCTTGTTGTCATACTTCTTATTAATTTCAGCCGTCAGGCTATGATTAATTATCCTTGTGCGGATTTTAGGGAAAAACACCAAAATTATTTCTTGTCCTCGCTGGGGAATGGGAATGGAGCGTATCCCTTAATACGGCAGTCCATTATTTCACCAGGGCGGTCAATTTCTTTTGTTCATTGTTTCCAGAACTCGTCGATTTACCAATCGTTTCTTCTCAGGACCCGTAAACGTAGTCGGTTCTCCAGGATTTAGACATCTGCCCGGACAGCACCTTGCTGACGCACGACAGATGTCCTCCCTGAAGGATCCACTACGTTCAACTTCTTGGAATCCTACTCCGAAACCTGAAGTTGCACACCAGCTATGTCAGCATTCTTTGCTAACGCGCGATTGGTGCTCCCTTCGGGCTCCCAATGACTTTTTTTATCCTTCTAATAAAATGTTTCGCCTATTCTAGGCATGATGAGTTAACTTTCTGCCGAACCTACGAATGTGCGTAAACTTGGTGTTCACCTCGTGAGGGTGATTTTTCTTCTTTGTTGATGAAAGATTTCTCCCTAGGCAAGGCGGCCTTCTGCCGCGGAGTCCCCTACATTGAAATGTGTTTCATCAATGTTGTAGATGCTTTGTGTACATCACTGAATGGATGCTTGGTGTGATGAGCGATGATGATAGAAAAGATGCAATCCTCACCATAACCATCACGATGGTGAGAATTGCATCTTTTCTTTTTTAACTGCAATGGATTCAGAGGCTAGTTATTGATCGTAGATGTTGTTGGACTTCTTTTCCCTTCAATTATTTTCAGAACCACTGCAGCCATCCGCCGCTCCCTGAAGCAAGACACCCCCAGGGTAAGCACATCATTGTTTGGTCGCGCTGGAGATGTTTGTCATTCGACGACCGGCGGTTGACTACTTTCAATGAGTTTAATTATGACCAGATGCGATTAGTACATCACGAGATATCGGGTTCAACGCCATCTATTGAGAAAAAAAAAACAAGGATGACGTTTCATCACACCTAATATATTTGATAACTGGAAATATATTTTAGATATAGTGAATCTCATTTGATGAATGGTAAAAAACAATTGAAAAACTTTGTAATTTTGTCAGTTTGTGGATTTCTTTGAAAAATTCATTTTGCGGCTAAATCTATGATTGTCGTTGCAATACTAACAAAGATATCGTTGGAGCTCCATTTGCTATAAAAGTACGCACAAATCCGAATTGCGGGGAGATGTCTATGTTGTGGGTATCCAGAAATGCTGTAAGTTTTTTTTTCCAAGAAGTTTGCTGGCGGATGGTATCAGATTCATGGAGTTTTCCTTTTTTAATGAATTGGGATGAATATGTGTTAAAGCTAGAGTACGCAGAAATGAACTTTCAAATATTACAAATACAAAGAGCATATGATCAAAAATGTTTATTTTCTAGAGTGCTTTGATTTTTTTCTTTATTTTAAATTTTGTTGGTAATAAATGAAAAGACACATGTGTCATTATTTTTCAAATCAAATTTGTTAGAATAACATAACCTATAGCATTAACCACACGCTTTAGGTTAGGTTGTATTATCTTTTATTGGCAACATCATTTTTTTAATAAAAAAATCAAAGCACAATATGATCGAGAACTTTTCCCTATTGAAGTTCTCGATCATATTGTAGAATATTGTAGAATATATATTTTGAGAATGACGATAAGTCGAAACTAGTCGGAGAGAATAAAAAAAATAGTAGTGAAATAAACCAAGTGGCATTTATTTAATTAATAATACAGTTCATGACACCAACTTTTTGAAAGAAATGCAACATACGAATCAGTTTCAAATGACATTTGGCTTCAATCAAATTCCCATAATGCCAAAGTTAACAAAACTAATCCCAGCTAAGTAAACGAATCTGTTGCGAATGTTTTCACATTTGAAATTAACTCGGTTCGCAGGCGGGTAAGTAAGTAAGCAAGCAGGCAGCCGTTTCCTGCGGCCGTTTGCGCGGAACGAGAGAGGGACTTCTTGTCTTATTTCTGTCTGGAGCCGAACGAAGCCAGTGCGCGTTGTTTATATTATTCTCAGCGGCTTCCGTTACTTGTTGTACGTTCCGTCCCTCCCCCCTAGAGATTCCGCAGACGGAATTGAATCGATATGCCTCCGAAGATGGACAATCGACTTTCTTCAGGTCTCCTCCTTTTCTTATTACGTTATTTTTTTTTCTTTTCAGCGTGCGTTTCATTTATTTTTATGCGATGTGCCCGTTTATTCATTCCGTTTGGAGAAAAAAATGAGACAGCGAGAAAGAGACAATACGTGTTGGGTGTTCCAATCGTAAATTACAATTTCAAGTTCATTGGCGTGTTTATATAGATTTGCCACACTCTATTATCAACCGTTTTTTATGTTTTACAAAGGATTAATATTGGAAGGCTTCCTCATATCTGTTGCATGGAGTCGAAAACGAAGGTGTTTGCACTATATAGGTACTTGTTTTTCATATTGTTCCTAAAGGTAAAACAATAAAATTAAGGGTATGTGTTTTTTTTTTTTAATTTAAAAATAATTAATAATTAATTTTAATTTTAATAATTCAAAACTCAACGACTGATTTTGCACAATTAGACGATCTTTTCTAAGCCGAAAACGAAGTCGGTAGTCATTATTTGGGTACTCATTTTTGCACTGAATTGTTGCTAAAGGCCCAACAAATAATTTAAAATATAAAATTAAGGGTAAATTTCAAAAATTATTTTAACCTTCAGCCTCCAATTTCGTACAATGAGACGATCGTAATTGTCACTATTTAGGTATTTGTATTTCATTTAATGAAATGTTCAGCCAGCATTCATCTAGCGTATGGATAACTAATGATGGCCATTTCGGTTTTTCTAACCTCATCAGTGTGCGTCGTCTTTATTTTATTATTTGTATTTCATACAAAATTGTTAATAATTGAAAATCGGGGCGTGTTGAGTGAAATAAATGCATAACTCTACGTGAAATACTGATTTAAACATAAAATAAATTTTTTGTATTAAAGTTGACGTTATTTTTTTATTAAGTTAGTAAGCAAGTGAGAGAGCGACTGATTTCAATCCTTTAATTGAATTATTACCTTTGTGGGTGCAGCGAAAACGCGCGAAATAGCCACGGGTCGTGAAAGCCAGTCCGGTGCATAATGCGTTTATTATTTCAATTTGTTATTATTTTACGTGTGTATTAACACACCTATCAAAACCCATAAACTTTCTACGGCGCGCTGTATTGCTCAATGCTCACTGATCCACGCATATATTACCTTATCGGTGATTGAATTAAGGAAATCAGTTGAATAATCAACAAGGAAAATAAATATTTCTGAATTCATTAAAAATTATTACTAATAAAAACAAACATTAATAACAAATTTAATTCATGGTTATTGATCATAATAGATGAAAGTCGACACAAGCGCCATCTTTCGCCTATTTTCATTTGTCATCGTTCCGTCGTCTTCATCAAGGCATCGCACATGGAACACACTAGTTTTATGAGGTTCGAAAAACCGAAACGACAATCACTAGTTATCCGTACGATAGATGAATTGTGGCTGAACATTTTATTGCATGGTTATTGAGTAAAAATTTGAACAATAAAAATACAACATATACTTATCGCTATTAATCAAAATGTTTGAAATGTTTGTCATGGTAACAATATCAATTTGGTGATTCATAATTCTTTCCTTAAAAAAAAACAGAAGAAAAAAGTATTCTATCTAGTTAATTGAATTGTACATCATTCTTGATAATGGCATCTTACCGAAACTAGTCGAACAAATATTCAATTAAGTAAAACAAAACCAAATGATTGTTATTTAACATCTTTGATTAAATAATGTCTATACAACCAGCTTGTAGATAGAATTTTAATGTACATTTGTTTAAAGCTAAATGTGGAAATAATTTGAAATCATTTTTATTTAATTTATTTAAATAACTGTGACCAAGTGAATAGTCTTTTCTATTCATAGAAGATTAATTTATACATATTTAACATTTATTTTTATATAATTAATAATTATAATATTCTTTAGTGCGTTTTTCCACCTTGTTAGCAAATTCTAGGACTGAACTTATTTACTTGTCCCACAAGTAAAACTATGAAAAAATAAAAAATATATTGAAATATAGATTAAAAAACAACTTCACTTTCGCTAAACATCTAAACGAAGAAAACCATACTTTCGGCGAGAATGTTTTTTCAATTGTACATCTCGCCGAAAAAAGGGATTAAAATGGATTTATTAGAGGCGCTAGAAATCCACAAAGTGAAAAATAATCCGGACTTCCCAATAATTAACGACCAGATCGACTTAACCTACACCCCCCTTCTTCGAAGCATTATAGTCACGTATAAATTGTATTTACTATTGTTTGAAAATGATTACCGTGTAATCGAAACTAGTCACGATTAAAAAAAAATCAAGTGGTATAAAAAAGTAATTTTGTTTTATTTATATACTATATGGAAATAAATTTTTGATTTTTGATTTAAAATTTAAATAAACTTTTCTTGAAAATGGGCTATTAACTCGAAATAGACTAGAATTTAAATTTATTCAATCTAATCTTTGTTTTTTTTTTTGTTTTATTGGTTGATTTTTAATAACCTGTTCATATTTATTTTTAATTAACTGAAATTTTTCGTAAATCTTGTTTGATAAAAAAATGTTTAATAGTCATAAACTACAGTTGAAATATTATTATACCTAGTTATATTTTTGAAATATTCTATCCAACATTTTCTAGTTTGTAAATCCGCGTGAATTTTAATTACTACATAATCATACCCGCTATAATCCCGTAGGAATTGCGAACGCGTCGGAAATTCTCGCAGAAGGTCCGTGCCCGAAATTGCACGGATACCCTCAGAAGCATCCCCCGAGTACCTTCCGGCCATCCCTCCCCCGCCCCCGCACAGAAATTGCGCAATTCCGCCGTCTCTCCGGCATTCCACGATCCAGCCGGGCTTCCAGGACGTGTAAACGTTTTTATTTCCGGCATACCGCGCATTGTTCCACCTCTTCCCGATTTCACCAACCGAAATAAGGGATTTTAATAAAATTATAATATGCGTTTTTATTAATTTAAAAATAAATTAAATAACAATGATTTGAAAATAATCAATAAATTATTTCCACATTTAGCTCTGTGACTTTTGACTTACGTTACGTAAGTACGTTAAATAAATGCGCATTAAAACAACTACTTCCCGGGAAAATTCCCACGCAGGACATTAAATTACATAATGTACACCTGCTGCTGCATATCAATAAATATTGCACAATGCAACAAATTTTTGATCCGAGAAAAATTTAATGCAAAAACAACAAAAAAAAATGGTAAAAAACATAGTAATTATTTTCATTGAATTGGATATGGTCTACCACGTAGTAACGGTCGAAACGGGGAGGTTCTTTTAGATACTTGGAGGTGGTATAAGGTTGAAGGTTTTATATTGATGAAAATAATAACTCCGATTTAAATTCATTTTTTTATATATATAAAAAAACAGAGAATTTCATCGCCATGATAAAATATATTAGTGTTGGTGAAAATCGAATAATATTAGTAATCGAGTATTTCTAAATGAGCAACTTTAAATAAATAAAGTCAATGTATTAATGAAATGTGCAGCCTCTTCTCTATAAACAGGACAAGTTCGCCTTCGTTTAGTGGACGAAACAATGATTCTCCTTCGTCTACCTTGTAGACCCAAACCGTTGACGATGCCACTTGAAATTAGGCAAAAGATGGCGCTTGCGTCGTTTTTAATTTATTATAACTAATAATAAATTGATGTTTTTGAATAAATAGAGTGTATGACTTTTTCGTAAAAGAATTCGTTTGTGTTTATGTTACGGTCCAGAAAATTGGTAACCCGATCCAATTTTAATGCGACCGCCGAGTGTATTGGCCACTTAATTCAATTACACAGGGCTACCGATGGCGTAAAATATTTACTTGGCCTCAATTCCTTTGGAGTTGGAACGGCAACGACGTCGGACAAACGGAACGTTTCGGACTTTTGGTGGCGGCGCCCAAACGGAAATTATTTACAGACTCTCGCACGCCGTCAGCGGGGATTGTGCAACAACAACGCGGGTGATTTATTTATAAACCAGAAGTAGGAAGGAAACACGATGCCCGATTTGTATTGTTGTTTTCATTACAAACACAACGCACAAATCACACGCAGGTTCTGGACGAAACGCGACACGTGTCGTTAATCCGTGATGAAGCGTGTAATGTTTCAACGTTTATAAAAAAAAAATATTTACAAAGCAAAAGTGAATTATTAACTATTATAGATACAAACATCTTTATTCAGACAATGCCATCATGTCTGTTTCTTATTTAATTATTGTTAGATTATATATATAGTAGTGCTGTTACCTATTTTTATAATGAATTGTAATGTTGGATCAATAAGCATAAATCAATATTATAACAAACAAAAAATATGCACAATTGTGTTAGTAGTCTGTCTGGGCTATCGACCATAGGTCTTTCTGCCCTGTATGAATTTATGATGATTTGCAAATTAAAACTATGCTAGCGAACTGAACTGTCATGTACGCATGAGTTAATGAATTGGTGGATAGTGACCGAAGGGTTGTTATGTTTTGGGGGGGAATAGTAGGATTGCGAGAAATGCAATGTTTTATAAGAAGGGAAAATTGTGAGAGTTTTGAGCAAATTTTGTGAAGAGAGTTATTTGGGTGGATTCGTAAAGGAATTCGTTATAGGGATTATGGAGTGATATTAACCAATAATTTATCAATAAATAATAATTAGTAATGGGCAAGATTGATCAATCAATGATCGATCAGTTGAAGTATCGAGCCGATTGGAAAGATTAAGCTGATAAAAAAAGACCGAGCGAGGATCGAGCTGTCGATTTTTTTTTTGATCGATTTTGTCCAGAAAGAATAACCAATGCTCGCTCTTATAGCTAAGTAACATTTAAATTTCTGACCTTAATAAAGGTTGTCTCACTTTGTATAAAACAGAATAACTTAAAGAAATAATATGATTCCAGGGCAGAGTGTCCTTCGGTCGATAGTCCAGGACAGACAAATCTTTATTTTAATGTACAGGGTGGGTCATTTAGTGGTTCCTTTTTAATAATACAATAAAATGAACAAAATTATTTTTTTACATGTATTATGGCTTTATTAGTAAGAGCAAACATTCCCATTAATTATGGAACATAACTTCGTTCAAGTGGCTGCCTCGGCTGGCTTCGCAGTAGCGCATTCTGTCACTCCAATTATCCAAGACCTTGTTGATGGTTTCGAGCTGTAGCTCACGGATTGCTTGGATGATATTGGCCTGAAGTACTTGAATCGTTTCTAGATTGTTGGCATAACATCGGTCCTTCAAGGTTCCCCACAAAAAAATCGAAAGGGGTTAAATCGCAGCTCCGAGACGGCCAATTGACATCGCCAAGACGGCTGATAACACGATTTGAGAATTTGGTGCGCAAAAGATCGATTGTGACATGGGCTGTGTGGCATGGCGCGCCATCCTGCATGAACCAGAGGTCGACCAAATCCATGTCTTCAATTTCATTAAAAAAAGTCCGATAACATGGCTCTGTAACGCTCACCGTTGACCGAAACGCTGTTCCCAGCCTCATTTTCGAAGAAAAATGGTCCAATGATGCCACCACTCGACAATCCGCACCAAACTATCACTCTCCGGGGATGCATTGGCTTCTCGACAATAACGTGCGGGTTTTCCGAGCCCCAGATGCGGCAATTTTGTTTGTTAACGTAGTCGCCTAGATGATTTTTTGCCCAAAATAGTTGTCCAGTTCAAGCTGCTCTAAGGCCCAAACTGCGAAGCGATAATGTAGCGGGTGGTCATGTGCCTTCAATTGCTGAGTCAATTGGACCTTATAAGCGAATAATCCTAGATCTTTGTGCAGAATTCTCCTCAGGCTAGTGCGTGCAATGTTGAACTGTTGAGATCGACGGCTAGTTGATGTTCGTGGATTGAGTCTCACACTCTCGGTTACAGCAGCCACATTCTCGTCTGTGCGCATCGTACGAGAACGAGGACCATGAGTATTGTCCACTAGCATGCTAGACTCACGAACTTTTTGCACAAACTTGCGTACTGCAGGCACGGTGAGTGATTCATTTCGGCCAAAACTTTTTTTCAACAAACGCACTGTTTAGGCTACACAGCATTCACTTTGGAAATAAGTTTGCAATATTTGCCAACGTTGTTCAAGCGTAAAGTATTTCGTACCGCGGAGGAATGATACCGAATTTCTGTCAAGATTTCGAGCGGGAAAAAGGTGTCAGTGACAAAATAACCTATGATTTAAAAAGAAACCACTAGATGGCCCACCCTTTATATTCTCAATGTTTGTAAAAATATAATTGTCTGAATAGAAATTTGTATACATATATAATGACGATTTCTTTTATATTTTACATTTTGTTGGCACCAGTTTATGATTATAAATAAAACCTCACATGTGTCATTATTTATCAAATCGGTAAATCAATTTATTATAATAACATAACCTACAGCCTGTTGTTAAAAAGGATTCCAATGTGTTTACAGAAATATATTGGTTGGTATTCAAGCGCACGACTCTTGAAATGGGAGTAATTTTATGGCAGGGAATACAAACTAATGCGTTAATTTGTATACGCCACTTTGAACACAATTTGCATCAATGGATTTTTGGAGGCATTGCGTTTATTTAAGGGAGACAAGTGCTGCATCACCAGCAAAAAGTAGGAAATATCGCGAAGGATTAAGATATGTTGGTTTATGGTTGTATATATCATAGCAATATATATATAAATACAGGGTTAGGCAGGGAGGTATGGATGATTTTAACGGGGCGCCACGCAAGCCCGGGAGAACCTTGGTGGATATCTGTTCGTCAGGTTCCACCATTTTAGTAACAATGGAGACGTGTCTGATAGAATATCGTATGTTCGTGTACAACACGTCGTTCTGTCATTCAAACATAAAGATATGACTGACGATATTGTTTTGATTATGAGTGACGAAGCTCACCTTCATTTTTCAGGAGTGGTAAAGAAGCAGAACTTTAAGTATTGGTCTTCTGAAAATCCACAACATTATTAAAAAACTCTACTCAGCAGCAAGGAATAGTTACCTTATCGCTGATGAAATTTCGACTAATAAGTGTGGCATTAGTCGAAACTTCATTATTGGTCTTTACTTTTTTCGTGAAAACGGTAGGACCGTCACTATCAACACTATGAGAGGTATAATGATGATCTAAGAGCTGAAGCCACAGAATAATTCTAACCAATGACCTAGGATCGTTACCTAGCGATACTGCGAGAGTTTTTTCTGTGACTATTGAGAAGACGACGTATCAACCTAAATGCTGTATGGTTTCAACAAGATGGGGCGATATGTCATACATCGAGAGCAGCTATGTAATTTTTAAGACACACCTTCCTTGCACACATTTGAAGTTGCGTGGTCACCGAACCTGACCTCAAAGCACGAGTATGCATAAACACACCACGTACACTTGAAGCCCTGAGTGAATTAATAACACAAGTAATTCGTGCGGCTCCACGTGAAATGTTTCAGTGGACAACTTCTCACAACGTCTACAGGAGTTTATGGACAAAACGAACGCCATTTAATAGATGTCTTTTTTTTTTCATACGTAATCGATGTTTTATTTTTTTTCCTTTTGTTTATCTTCAATTTTTGTGGGTATTCAGTTCGGAAATCCATTCGGTGATGTGGATTTTCCCTACTCCAAAACCTAATAACATTAGGATTGTGCCTTCCTAATAGTGGAAAGGTTGATTCATCCGTAAAACAAATATTCTTCAAAAAATTAGGAATTTCATTTGTACGTTCCATCATCGTTTCACAGAACACCATTCTTTCAATCTTATCTTCAGGAAATATCTGATGACCTGTTGAAATTTTGTAAGATTTGTATCCATTTCGTTTCAGAACTTTTCGAACCGTTTCCCTGTTAGAATCCACTTCTGTAGCAAACCGAAGGCTGGATTTTGACGAATCTTCTTCTGCAACAGCGCAAATCATTACGTCCAGTCTTTTCTGGTCTTCTGCAGCGTTTTGTTCTCTTTTATGGCATTTCTTGTTGGCCACACATCCAGTCTGTTCAAAACCACGAACAATTATTGAAATTGTTGAAACGTGTGGAATTGGACGGTTCTCAAAATTTGCCACAAATAAATGAACGGTATCCCTCATCGAATTGCTACCGTATACCCATTTAATAATTTGTATTCTCTCTTCCAGAGGATAAGACATCGCGGCACTTGACAATTCCAAATTTGAAGCAAAATTTGATAAACAGGATAATATTTATTTTCGAATACGTAGACCATGACTACGTAACAAGAATTATTACGATTCGTCAGCTATATATTTTATCTTTCTCTCACTTCAGAAAATCCTATTGTACTGTATTAACCTATGGATTTTGCTATGTTGCGTGAATAAATTGTTGTACGGTATGTATCGTAAATATATATATAATGTTTGGAAATAAAGATTATTTTTATATATATATATATATATATATATCATTATTAATTATTTTCGTGTGTAGTTCAGTGGCAGAAAACACTTGAATATCCTCGCCGCGTCACTATTGTATTGACCACCTTAAGATTGCGATCACGCTGCTACTGGGAATATATGTGTTGTCTGTGTGCGGTACGCATAATAGTCGAACCTAATTAATTGCGAACGGTCCAAAAGCGCCATTTGATGGACTTCGTGAGAACACGGCGAGGATTAGTAGTAACGACCTGTAGCCCAATTCGAGGTGTTCGCGCGACAAGCGGAAGCGCGATGAAGTCACCTTTACCCACCACATCCTACCATGAAATTCGTGTTATTTTTATTTGTTTTACACCGCAGATACGTTTTTGGATTTATTTATTATTTGAATGAAAATTATTGTATAAAATTTCTATTTCCGATTACACACTGTACAAGGATGGTCCATTTTGGTGGTGCTACATATGGAAAACTTTTTTATTTTTATTTATTTATTTATTTACGGACATCGCCTATTTAAAAAATTCTTCTATTATAAAATAATAACAAATTAACTGAAATAATTGCTTTAAAAAGTATACAACTAAATAATACAGCTTGATAAGTCAATAACCCTTAGACCACGCTTAAATAAAAGAAAAGATGAACAAAAAATATGGAAATTGGAATTAGAGTTTAAAATATTGCAATATTTCATCTTCCTGACGATGGGATTGTGATTTCCATAGTTAGAGAAATGAAATGGTATTGATAGATAAAGCACCATTATTGCTTTATCTATCAATTCAATTTGATCTTCACGTAACTCAATCAATCAATTTATTGAATGAAATGGTATTCGAAATAATACTTTAGCCCTAGTGGTTTTAGTAATGCAAAAATTAAAGTCAAGGACAGAGTAAATAACTACAGTCACTTAAACCGTTAATTAGTTTAAATGCGAAAGACAAGTCGAGCATAATTCTCCGATATTCAAGCGAGCTTAAGTTTAAAAACAGAAGCATGCTGGAATGGCTAAAAGTATTGCGAGAATGACCAAGTCTAAAAGAAATTAATCTTAAAAATTTGCTCTGGACCATTTCTATTTTATTAATTGAGTTTTTGTAGAAAGGACTCCATATTAATGAACCATATTCCAAGTGTGAACGTACTAGCGATATATATAATAATTTTACAGTAAACAAATCAAACTAATATGAAAACCGATTAATAGCTCCAAGTGACTTCAACGTCTTTGATATGACTTTATCAATATGGGAGTAAAACGTTAAACGCGTATCAAATATTATACATAAATCCTTGACTTCGTTTGCACTGTTCAATTTGACTCCATTAATAGAATAAGAATATTGCAACAATTTTACTCTGATAACAGAGATGAAAACACATTTATTAATATTCAAACTAAGTTTGTTATTAGAACACCACATAGTTAAATTATCCAAATCATTCTGTAGTGCCTTAATATCACGGTCGGTTTTTACAATTGAAAATATTTTTAAATCAAATAAATAGAAATTTACAATGATTAAACAAATTGCCTGCATCATTAACAAAAAGTAAAAAAAAATAATTGGCCCACAATGAGAACCTTGGGGGACACCCGAGGTTACATTAATTTCATCAGATACAAAATTATCAATTTTAACATATTGCTTCCGACCGCATAAAAAACTTTGAAGCCATGTAAGCACTAAGTTATTAAATCCGAGACAAGAAAGTTTACAAAGAAGGATGTTATGGTTAACGCGATCAAACGCTTTGGACAGATCAGTATATATCGCATCAACTTTATAACCCTTTTCAAGAGCGTTTAATAAGTAATGTTGGTATGTCAACAAATTCGTAGCAGTAGACTTTCCCTCAAGAAAGCCATGCTGTTCCTCACAAATTGTGCGCTTGAATGCCCACATGATCTGTCTAGAAACTAACTCAACTAAAATCTTTGGTATAGTAGACTGTATAGTAATACCCCTATAATTTGTTTTATTTTATGAGATATTGAAAAACCGTTTCCGCGACGCTAGACCAATTTTTAATGATAAAAACAATGGTGGAGAAAAAACTGATCTATCTTTAACCGTTTCTGGGTCATAACCGGAAGTTAACGACGAGTCATTTTTCGAGGGTGCCTGTAACTTTGTTATTATTAAAAATAGAAAAATATAATAAAAACTTTCACAGAGCAACATTTTATGCTGACTTCGAATATGTTATGACAATCAACAAATAAAACAAATAAAACACAGATTAGATTGAATAACTTTAAATTCTCTTGAAAATGGGTTAATAACCCGAAACTAGTCGAGAATTTAGTTATTTAATCTAATCAGTGTTATACATTAATATGAACTACCAATGTCTAAATAGTAAAACCATTAATTTATTTATCGTTTTTAGTTTTTGAGATATAACCTCAAACTTCGATTTTTTAATTGTAACTATAGTCGAAAATGACATTATTGGATACAGTTTCTTTCGTAGATTCCAAATATATATAGTATGTTTTGCAGCCCAATAACGACTTCTTACATTATATTGCTTTAATTTAAATCAAAACTTAAAATTAAATTCTAAGAATGAGACCGGATTCGTCTTGCAATTTTAAGAAATAAAAATTCGTTTCGCAATTTTAAGAAACACATTAAAAAAAAGTTATGCAAGCCGAAATGGATAGAGTGTCTGGGTGAAGAGGTATTGCTTACACCGTTTCATAGAACATGTGCATTTATATATTTGTGTCGTTCAACTTGCGACGGAAATAAACACGAAGCCTTAAAAATACCCTCCGGAGTTTGATTTAAGCCCCGCTCAAGTCGCTCATTATGCGGTGAGGAATGACACAGGCATGGCTTACCGTTACGAATGCGCCCGCTGCAAAAAAATGCACACTCTAAAAAAATTTTAAATGCTGAATAAAATTATTGTTTATCATTGCAAATTAATATATTTTCTCTAGTTAATTAGAAAAATGCAATTTAATAAAAAAAAATCGTTTGAAAATAATTAATTTAGTCAATTTTATCATACTCTTTTTCTATTATTATAATTATAATTTGGTTTACATGTTTAATCAATGCTAATAAAATTAATCATAATAAATTAAAGACGACGCAAGCGCCACCTTTTGCCTAATTTCAAGTGGCATCGTCAACGATTTGGGTCTACAAGGTAGACGACCGAGAATCATTGTTTCGTCCACTAAAGGAAGGCGAACTTGTCCTGTTTAAGCAAACAAGGAAAACGAAATTCACATTTAATGCTAATAAAATTATTTGTAGTAAACTGACAATGGATAAAAAATTAGTCTTACATTTGTAATTTGCAAAAACTTTAATTCAATAAAAACTGGTATTGTACGTAATCTCCTTTGTTGGTGGCCCGCTTAAATTCTAAACCCTCTAGTAGGTTAGGCTTCCGACCTTTTCTGCAAATGTGGATTGGAATAATCTCGCCCATGTGGTTACACAATGTTCTGCAAATCCCATATTTGTTGATCCGTTTAAAATAGTTTTTTCTGCAGGTTGATTGATAAGACGTTGAGGTGTTGAAAATCCATATTCACTTTGTATAAATAAAATTCTGAATAACTTTTGATTTTCAAAAAGTGCGTTTATTTTCACAACAATTGTTTCGCAAATTTATTGCTTCTTCAGGTGAATGAAAGTTTACAGTAAAATTAGAAATCTTAGAACTATATATATATATATATATACATTTACACTATTAACACTAAGGTGAGGTGGATATTTTAAGTAGTGGGGAGTTTGACAGTTCTGTTTGTTCGCTGAGTAGGAGGCCGGTTTTTTCGAATCTGTTGATTTCCAAGTTTTCCAGTAGGTTTAATTTCCTTCCTTTTTTCTCTGTATGGAGGATCTGGAATTCCTGATTGAAGTTGTGGTTTTCGGAGAGCAGGTTATTCGCATAGGTTGAGGTGTTTTTTTTTTTTGTTTTTCCCATGCACTCTTATGCTCTGCAATCCTTTCTTCAAAAGCTCGTCCTGTTTGTCCAATGTATATTTTTAGGCAGTCATTGCATGTAAGCATCCACAACGATCGAGTTTGTTTATTTTGTCTTTATTATTTTTAATTAATTTACCCAGGCTATTATTAGCTATTTTAATATCTATTTTTTTCATTTCTTCGCTGACTTTATTGGATAAAGCTCCATTAAAAGTAATAGAAGCATAATTATTATTGTTATTTGAACTGACTCAGGGACTGATTAAGTTTCTTATTATTTGGTTTTTCTGCGTTCACGTTGTCTCGTTTCGAAATTTCTTCCTGTTTGTTCTACATAATACCCATCGCAATTTAAGCATTCGATTTTGTATACCCCGGATTTTTTTTTAGTTTTTCCGTATTTTCTATTTTATTGTTAATAATTCTCTGTCCCAAATTTCTTGTTGCTTTTATGTTGTGTGTTGTTAACGGTTGCTTTATTTTTGTACTGGTATTATTTACAAATGGTATAGCTGCATAAATGTTTTCTTCTGCATTTGTATTTCCTCGTGTAGATTATATAATAGATGTTTCTTTAAACCTCTTTTTTTGTTTTTTTAATTAACTTGAATACCAAGTCGTGGTTGTATCCATTGTTGGTCGCGATTTGAACGATGGTATTTAATTCATCTTGGTATTCCTTTCCTGTCATTGGAATGACTAGGAGGCGGTGTATGTATGAATTCAGTGCTGACTTCTTGAATAGGATATCTTGCTTCAAGTCAACTAAAATAACGAAGATATTTGTTGGTGAGTACGTGAAGTTTCTTGATAAAATGTAGTAATATCTTATTCCTTTCTTCACTTTTTTTTTGTAAAATTTTACATAAAACTATTGAAAAAGAGCACGTTGTGCTTGAAATGTACATAAGGAATAAAATATGTATATAAGGAATAAAATATTACATTAAATAAAAATGATTTGAAAATAATTAATAAATTATTTTCTATTTATAAAATATTACTACATTACAACTAAAATAAAATTAAAATTATTCAAACAATTTTTTTAAACAAAATCACTGATTTTATTTTTAATTAAAAAAAAGGTTATTTCTTCTCATTCATATTTTTGCAGTGCCCTCCGTTATAGAAAAATATTTGGCCACGTTCATGTAACTACCCATGCATCTTCATTAATTATTTCACTCGAAAAATAAACGAATCCGTGGATTTCGCGGAACGAACGAAGAAAGTGCAGTTTCGCAGTCTGCACCCTTGACATGTGCACTGACTTATTCGCCTCGAATTAATCACTCGTCAGATTGCCAGTGTGTGGCCCCACACACAAACACAACTCGAAAGAGATAATAAAACGTAGCAACAGATTGCTCTTGTCTGTTTTATGGATTAACGTTGCAAATTGTTTGCGATTATTGCAATTTGTTTTGTTGCATTCGTTATCGCGGCACGCACATTTATATCCCGTGGTTGTTATTAAACCGTTTTCAGAACATAAGATAACAAAAAAATAAGAAGTGAACTTGTGCCAAGTGGGAAGATTGTGATCCAATGTGCTATAAAGTTGCTTCCCGCTAGTCCTCGGATAGTAGGGGGAGGAATAAATGAAACTAAATATTTTATAATTAATCAATGTTATTGTAAATTTAATTGTTAATAACGATTGTTAAATATATTAATGTTCTGTTAAGATCATCGTATTTTAAACATTTTGAAACTTAGATACGTAAATTCTAATTTTGTTAATTGTTACGACTTTCACTTGGTTATACATTTTTAGTTTATTAAATTAAACACTTTTTAACGTTGTTTGTATAACTTGTTGTTTTATTTTAGTGAATATTTATAAAGAATTTATAAAGAAAATTAGAAATTAAAATGTAATTTTATTTTAGTGACTATACTTAATTTTAATTTCTAATTTTATTTTAGTGTTATTTTATTTTAGATGGAAACATAATTACCGAAATATATCTAGTTCAATAAAAAATAAAAATAAATAAGTAGGGGAAAGGACAATTAAAAGTTTAGTTTGATAATGAATCTCTATGCTTCCAAGCTATAGTCACTAAAATCAAATAACATTTTAATTTTAATTTCTAATTTTCTTTATATTGGTTGTGGAATTATTTAAATAAAAACAGTTGTCCTTTCCCCTACTTATTTTTTTATTAAACTAGATATATTTCGGTAATTATGTTTCCATCTTTAGTAGCTTATTTATCAAAACTTCAACTACTGAAGATGGAAATAGTTTCCAAAATAAATCTAGTTCAATAAAGAAAATAAGAAGGGAAATGATAACTGTTTTATTTAAATATTTCCACAGCCAACATCCTACCATTCCAAAAGTTCTAAGCTCTCTCCAGGAAATGAAATAGACGACTTTCAAACATGGTTCGCTAAATGACGCATTAAAATAAATCCAAATAAATATACATATAAGAATCCTCTCATCGTTCCAGAACCTCCCCCTTCACTATACAAATTAATTCAGGCACAATGTCCCCATCTTTCTATTTTGAATACTTTGGTATTACAATTAATCCTAAATTTTATTATGCACACCCAAAATCTGAAAGCAATCCTTAGGAGCAGAGCTATTGTGAATAATTTGGTATTACAATTAATCCTAAACTTTATCATGCGCGCCCAAAATCTGAAAGCAATCGTTAGGAACAGAGCTCGGGACTTTAGATACCTTACATATAAAAACGAGGGAATATCCATTACTATAGCTGTATACATTTATTTATTTATTTTATTTATTTACGGGAAAACCCCTTTTTACAAAAACAGTTTACAAAAATATTTTACTTATTACCTTAAATTCTAAATTAACTCTAATATTATATTACACAAGAAGTACATGTTTCTTTAAAACGCGCTTAAATGTATATTTACAAGATTCAAATAAATTAAACCACTCGTACTGATTTAATTTATTAGCCGATCTGAATATACGACTAACAGGGCTGTTATAAGAATGGTTGGTCTTATGTGTTTGGACATAAATTATATTAACATTTCTGAGTGATCGAGAGTAATTACATATATTAAATTTAATGTCATTTACAAAATGATCTAATGGCCTCTGCTAAATTATACCGCTATCCTTCACTATAATCCTTAACCTAACGTACTTAAGAACTTGGAAGTCGCTGAGCGGACAGCCCTGAGATTTCTCACCAAAATCCGATACATAATCCGACAAATACATTCCTATAATATCTTTGCAATATTCCAACAAACACTATCGCACAAATGTACCTACAACCTCAATAACACTGAAATCATAAATCTTCTATTTATAAAACACAATCCGCATACTCTTCCTAAATATAAATTCCCTTCATTACAAGTATGGTTTAACATTTTTTTAACATTTTAACAATTTTTTTAAACAACTGTAAACAAATGTTCTTGTGTGAATTGCCTATCGGCCGGAAGCGGCTGAAAGGCTGGATATACAAATAGATAGATAGAAAAATGATTAATGATTACGGAATTTTTAAGGTATGTGAATTTCTAGGAATGCAGAGTTGGGAAAGAATTTCAAAGTTTAGAAAAATTTTCTTTTAATGTTTAACAATATTTCATTCATTAGGGTAATTTGTGAGATATTGTAAAGTTCGTTGGATGGGTTGTAAAGGGGATTAAGAGAATGCCGGATTTTAGTGGGGGATCTGAAGGCAGAACGTTCACCGATTTGGATATTGTGGAGTGTGGGCTTGTAGTCGTTGGGGAAGAGTATACATGCGTAGTCCAGTAATGGCATCTTTTATATAAAGGTGGCATTTTTGGTTGTAAATCCAAATTGTTTATATGTTAAACACCGAAAATGTTTCGCCCTTGTGGTTATTTTTTATTTGATAATGGCAGTATGTTTTTCTTAAGTTGAATTTCTGGTCTATTATTATTATGCCGAGGTATTTAATAATAGGGGAGAATGATAGTGTTTTGGATGTAAATTTTGCGGAATAGGTTTTTACGGTGGTAGGGAATATGGGGTTGGGATTTATTAGGGTTGATTTTGATTCTCCATTTAGCGAACCAGAGTTCTAGGGGGTCGATAAGGGTTTGTAATGTCTGTAGGGCTTTAAGTATGTTAGGTTGATAGACTATGAGGGCTGTGTCGTCGGCGTATTTTAAGATGTAGGAAGAGTGATTGAAGTAACGGGGTTAGGGGCTGTAGAATATGTTGTAGAGTAGTGGTGATAATGGTGAACCTTGAGGTACACCTTGTACGGGGTGGGATGTACGGGAAAGGATATTTTGAATTTTTATAATTAGTGATCAATTTGTTACGGTGTAATATTTATATATCAGATCTTTATGACACACAGAATCAAAGGCTTTCTGTAGGTCTAAAAAAAGTTCTGCAAATAACTTGCCAACCAGGTGGGATGTTTGTGTATTCGATGTTAGGATGGTTAGAGGAAGGTAGGTGGATCTATTCGGGGGAAACAAAGTTGGTAGTCAGGAATTAGATGTAGTAGGGATTCAATTTGTTTCTTTCGTACAATTTGCCGATGAAAGGTAGCAGGCTGATGGGTTTATAGCTTAATACTAAGGATAGGTTTGAGTCGAACCTGGATACACAGGTGATTGTTCCATGTTTCCATTCATTAGTGCAACATTGGTGTTGGTAACAAAAGTTTAGGATTTTATGCGGATTTTGGGTGGTACCCCAGGGGCTGCGTTTTTGTGTTTATTGATAATATTGAATATTCTATGAGATTTTCTGTTCAATTTGATTAGGAAAAATCACTATACCAGGCATTTACTTTGTAAAAAAAAATATTGATAGAATGAAGCATCTCTTGTGTGACCGTTTGTTCAAAATATAACGCGAATTTATTGGCTATTTCTTATGCATTACTTCATAACATCTCATCAGCAAGATTAAGTCAGTGACGTTAGTAATCGTGACGCTTGATATAGAAACGTCATGGACTCGACAAAGAAATCTGATCGATAGCCGATTCTAGAGCAAAAAAGGTTGACTTTACTTTGTATTACTGTTGTAAATATTAATTGTAACTGGACTGGATTAAAGATGTTTGTAAATAAATTATTATAAATATACCTGTTACTTCTTATTTACCTTTCGAAGGACCATTGAATAATATTCAAAATAATTAACGTAAAGATTTATTTTAATGATTACAACACATATACAAAATTTGTACATTATTGAATTTATCGTCGCCGACGTTGACTCTTCAAAGTCTCGAGTTCGTCTTCCCACGGGTGTTACTCGAATCTCCGTTTGTATATTTAAAGCGCATGCGTGGTGTGGCTCAATACGGCCGGCCACGCTTCCCACGATCTTTCCCGTTTCGCCGCAATCCGCCCGACCGTTCCCACACCATTGCAAATGCGCAAACTAATATTAATGAGGGTTGGGATACGGCTGAATATCAGGTAAAACCGCAACACTATATCTCTAGGTAGTCGCAACAATACCAATAAAATAAGTCGTCTTTTTATAAAAAAATCATTCTTAAATTTGAATTGAAATCATGAATTAAATACATAAATTAAAAACTACACGTTTTCTATAATAAATGATTAATTTTAATATAATTAATGGTTTTAATATTTAGACATTGGTAGTTCATATTGTATGAAATAAATATGAATAAATTATTAAAAATCAACCAATAAAACACAGATTAAATTAAATAACTTTAAATAATTAATAAATTATTAAAAATCAACGAATAAAACACAGATTAAATTGTTTTATTGGTTGATTTTTAATATTTCATTAACATTTATTTCATACAAATGATTAATTTATATTAAATTAAATTAAATAAAGGACAAATAGTAGATCATTATCGTTTCATTTATTCTGATGACACTAGTACTGGTCATTATTTTCTTTTAGAAAACAAAAATACGTAATTAATGAATAAAATGTAATAGAAGTTATAGAAAATATTCAAACTTATATTCAAATCAAAGTAAAATGACCATTAAAACCTTAGTTTTTTTATGTTTACGTTTATTTTATTTAAAATTACTTTAGATAAATTCTACTTTTTTTATTCCTCTCCTATGTATACTTACAATCGTGCCATTTTCGTACCTCGTCTTCAATCCGCGATTTCTTTGGTATATGTGCCAAGATTAACCTTTATACGCACATCCCAACTATTCTATTTCTGTAACTCGATTACCCGCAATGAATTACCTTACCTTACCGAACAAACAGGTTCTTCTCGGTGCCTCGAGACGACCGAGCAAAAACAATGCCCACTCAACGACGACGATGATATCTCTAATCATCTTGATCCACTGCTGGCTGACGGATTGTGGATGATTGATTCGATGGATACGACCTTCATTACTTGGAGCTTGTAAGGGAAAAAGTGAAAATAAATAAATAAATAAAATAGAATAATAATTATTAATGAATGACATTTTCAACAGTATTAATAATAAGAAGATAAAATAGATAAATATGTTATATTATATCAAGATATTGATAAATTTTGTTAGTGATATTCTTGTCTTTTCTACAATATCTACTGAGAAAATTATATTTTCTCTATAAATAATAATAATATCATTTATTTCCGGTGTATGTACAGTAGCAATTACTATACAAGTATAGAGTTGGTACAGCACAAACTTGGAAACACGTCACATTAATTTACATATAGCAATATTAAATTCTATTAAATTCATCCGTATTATATGGCTCCAATGTGCGCAATAAAAAAGCATATGCTTCATTTTATCAAAAGTGCCTGCGTTCTTTATGTCTTGAGAAAGGTGGTAGAAAAATTTGATGCAAGTGTAAAGTGGCCCTTTCTCAAACATACTTAACCTGTGCGATGGATACCTGAAGGTTATACCATGTTTAGTATTGTGGGTGTTATCTACAGTATATTGAGAGAATAATTCACCATGTCATACATACATGTTGCACGTTCTTTTATGTAACTAATGCATGCTCCAATGTACTTGAATTCTCTCCATTGCGTCGAATCTGCCAAACTCATAATTATTTTAATTGTGACATATTTGACTTTAGTCTGAGTGAATTCAAGGCATTCCTTTCTGTAGTTGAATTTAACTTATAAGGTTGTAGATACATTATTATTTAAAACGTTCATGTCACAATTGTATTATAATTTTTATTTAAAAATGTCATTCTTTATATGTGTATATACGTCTTGTTTAATAGCATATTATATTAAGTTTGTACTTATTGCCCTAAAATACGTTTTTTTGCCTGTTGGGTAATAAAGTTTATTATTTTTTTTTTTGGGGGGGGGAGCTGTGGAAGGGGAAATCCAGTTACGGACGAAGTGTGGGACTCCTTTCAGTCAAGTGCTGACTGAAAGCCTATCCACTTATACCCCTCCCACTTACCGGCGTCGACTGCCAGGGTCATTATTATTTCCTATAAAAGTAAAACTTAAAAACTTAAAACTAGGAACGTTTACAATAATTAAAATAAAGTTTTTAATAAGTTAAAATATACTCAAACAACACAAAACACAATTCCAAAGAAACAAACAGATAATAAATTAATAATAAATAAAATCGAAAACGATAAAAATAATTCAAATAGGTTAAAAGAAATTGTACAGAAAGGAACCTAGGAATGTGCTTTATTATCATTATTATTATTATTATTAAAAACTCAATACATTCGTATATGTAAATTG
Source organism: Philonthus spinipes (assembly GCA_963082785.1). Taxonomy (NCBI): domain Eukaryota; kingdom Metazoa; phylum Arthropoda; class Insecta; order Coleoptera; family Staphylinidae; genus Philonthus; species Philonthus spinipes. The sequence goes on from OY720314.1 coordinate 20,814,424, forward strand.
CTGGAACCGTTTAAATGCCTAATCTTTTGATCACTCCTTTAAAACCATCGCTTTGTTTCATTTTTAACATTGCACGAATTGCACGCTTTTGTGATATCAAAACTGAACGGCGTTGTGTACTTTGTGTGTATGAATGTACAACTTAATAAAACTCTTTGCTTGCATCACACACTTGTTTTTTTTTATAATGTAACTAGTTTCGTAATTAGTACAGTTATTATCAAATGGTTTTCGTTTAGATAAATCTACCACGTCAAATTTACTATATTTTCAAGATTCTGTTACTAATTCAATGGAAAATAGGACTAATTAGACGTTTCAAAATTTTACAATTATCTACATTGACGCAATTTACTTAGATTTTTTTCAAAGCGTTTGATAAAGTTTCTCGCAATATATTAGTTTCTAAACTTACTGCTTTAAAATTCAACTAATTCTTTATTTCTTGGTTTCATAGCCTTTTGTATGATCGTTCTAAATGCGTAAAAATAAAAAAAATCATCACGCCTATTTTTGTTTGTGTTCCTTCTGGGGTACCTCAGGGATCGCATCGTGGACCCATATTATTGCTTCTTAATATTTTGTAATAAAAACAATGTTTGTTTTGAGTTTCATAGATTTATTATAGACACTGCTACAATTGTTTCGATACACTGTATCTTCTTCAGGCAGGTGAAGATACAGTGTATCAAAACAATTGTAGCACTGTATCTTCACCTGCCTGAAGAAGATACAGTGTATCGAAACAATTGTAGCACTGTATCTTCATCTGCCTGAAGAAGATACAGTGTATCGAAAAAATTGAATCAGTGTCTATAATAAATCTATGAAACTCAAAACAAACATTGTTTTTATTACAAAATATTAAAATGGAGTTTCATCAAGTAACAGCCTCAACCATAGATTATTGCTTCTTTTTATCAACAACAATGCATCATCTATCAAGAATTCGTGATTTTTTTTTTTATTTGCGGAAGATTTGAAAATATTTAAAGAATAATAAAATATAAAACAAGTAAAATTACTCAGATCCGTTTCCTATACATTTATTCCTTATCAACGACTTCCTCACGGGTCTTCATTATAACCGCTTCTATACAATAATATATCCAAATGGTCAAGATCCGGTTTATATATGTCATATATAAAACCGGATCTTGACCATTTGGACCAGTCATCATAACCCCTTCTGTATGCCGACGACTCAGCCCTAATTACCCTCGCTCCTACCATGCAAGAAGCCCTTAAACTCTTCAAGGTTTGATCGGCAGAATTGAAATGTAGTTCTCAAAATGGAGAATATCTATTAATTCTAACAAATCCCAACCGAGAAACTCCCCTTTCTATATTAACAATAACCACCAACAAAGACTTGCTTCGTCATCATGCAAATACTTTGGTTTAACTGTCGAAATTAACATTTAAACCGTATTCTCAAATCCTTATAACAAAAATTCGATGGGGAGCAAAACACTTTAGATATCTTACCTACAAGATGCAAGGCATTAAAACTAGCATGGCAGTGCATATTTGTAAAGCCATCTTCAGACTCCATCCATGTTCTTCAAAACAGGTGATGAAACTGTTTTGAAGAACCTCCAAGTCACTGAGCGATCATTTTTAATCAAGCATGGCTTGCAGTTTCATCGAATTATTTTTTTAGCTGTAAATAATAATGGGGCAAAAAGACCTATGGTCGATAGCCCTTATTTGAGAATAAATTCGGGGCTATTTCATATGAATGTTAAGTTTAACAAGTACGTTATTAATTAAATTCACATTCTATGAATTCATATCTATATTAGACAGTGATGATAAAAAATAACGTACACGTTAAACTTAACATTTATTTTGCGGAATTGCCCCAATTATGAAAATATTTTTTTTTTTACAATGTATTATTTTTTTCTGAGATAATAACGATTTAGTACTAGTATTAATAATATACTAGTTCTTCAAAACATAGTAGGTAGCAAAAAATCACTATTTTGATTTGTTTAAGATATTCTTAGAATAGTGTTGTAAAAAAAAACAAGTTTGCAGCTTCGAAAGACCTGTGCTAACTTCGCAATATTCGAGAAATCTACACATTTTGAGCCATGTTTGATGTTTTGTCTAATAAAAGGCGGTTCCTATAAAGAAAATGATCTTATACACTTTTAAGGGAAACAAAATCTGTTAAATTTTAAGTATAGCCGCAGCTCAGTTGGTCTAATAGGTCCCGAAATAAAACACTAAAATAATATTTCCAGTTTTATTAAACTTAAAGTAAAAAAAAAAAAACAACTAAAATAATCATTCTGCAATCAAATCAAATGCTCTCCGTTATAAAATAACCCGTATAACATCTATTGAACAACTCTCACAAAAATTTGCATCTAATCCATACAACAAGAAAGTCTTATCAAGTTATGTATCCCACGGAGTCCTAATATTCATCCCAAAATACAAATTCCCTAGAAATACCATATATCAATTCGTTTCAATATTTTAATGAGACAATAGTGACCATGATATAAGAAAGTAAATTTATTGACATAGACAGAAAAGGAAAAAAAAATACATATAAATCCAGGCATAAAGACTGCAGGTCGATAGCTGTTTTACGGACAAATTTATTATATGTATATTTATTTATTTATTTTTTATTTATTATATGTATATTATTTGAAATTTGTAAATATTGTTTCTCTCTAAAATTTAAATTTAATTAATTTATAATTAGTATAATTAACTCAAAATTGAATCTCCCCCGCAAAAAAAACAACAAATAAACCACCTCTAAAAATCTCGATTGCAAAATAAATTAGACCCAATCACAATTCAAATTGATCCATAATGGCAACCCACTCGCAATTGCAAGAGCCAAACGTAAACCAACACAATCTAAATTGCAAAGCGTGCCTTCTTCTTGCGCAGTCGAAGAGGAATAAAGAAGAGAAGGCATCTCGGATTTCAATTGCGAACAATGCAATGGTCGGTTGCGCGATGTAACGACGAAACGCAATGAACAAGAAGAAGTAGGGAACTTGTTGCCGGTGGGACAAATGCGTCTATAAATCTGTCCCGTCCGGTATTTATAGGCGCTCGTTTTCTTTTGTGCCATTGTTTTTCAGGAGGATCCGCGGTGTGGGTTTCGCTAAAAAGGACGATTTATTAATAGATTAGCGTGCAGTTTGTAAATCATAAACGTTGAATGTCAACACACAATTTGAAAATATAACACCGCGATAACAATAATGTTCTCGGGCCTTATTCCTGAAATCGGTCGTATGCTTGACAGTTGCGTAAATTCCTATCTAAATGACAGATTTCATACGACGGAAACGTACAATCAATTTCAAGAATACTGGCTCTGGAGGGAATTAAACGGTTTTTTTTAAGGATGTAGCTTCTCATCTAACACATATGACAATAAATTTATCCGCGACTTATATAAAATTACAAAATAAGAATAAAATCCTATATTTTACAATATGCAGAATGAGAATGAGAAATTAGGACGATGTCATCCTAATTTCTCATTCTTCCACCATAGCCAAAGCTGTCAACACTCTACAAGTCTTGATCAATCAAATTGCGGGCTCGTTTAACAAATTTATTTATTTATTTGTAATACAACCACAGAAATTTATTTCACAAAATTTCCTATCTCTGGTTGTATGCTATTTAAATATACACTAAATAATAACTATTGCCTAATTAACAAAAGTATAATTACAGTTCTAAATTTTAAGACCGGTGCATTATTTCAATAATACGTTTAAAACATAATTTCGCATTAGACATATTAAAAATATCAAGCGAAGGATCGACAGATTGTAAATTGTTGTAAATATCACACATAGCAAATATTGGCGATTTAACAATGGAAAAAGAAAAATTTCAATAAATTACACGTTAAAGTTGTCAAAACTATAGTTAACAATAACACAACCCGAGCTGTACAAACGAAGTAAAAAAAGTGTTTCATTCATTAAAATTAAAACAACGTATTTTCTTTTTCTATGTAAATCGCAAACTGAAATTGGAATAGGTTGCGAAACTACACGCAATGAAATTTATTAATTGCTGGCTCGAACTCAAAATATGTTTTATTTTAATGATTTTATTTATGATTCCGGGAAATTAGTTCAACTATAACTAGTTTCTTTAATTAATAAAATATTTATGATCATAATAAATTAAAGACGACGCAAGCGCCACCTTCATTAAATGTGAAATATTTATGATTTTCAACACATTTTTTTATTTAATTTCACTACAATTGTTTCGCTATGCTGTAGCTTCTTCAGGTGAAGAAAGTTCATTTTAGTGAAATTAAATAAAAAAATTTGAAAATCATAAATATTTTATTAATTAAAGTAACCAAGGATTTTAAAAAAATAAGTCCCTCATTAATCAACGATATAACTCGTTTTACAAAGCTAATTGATTATGAATTATATGAAATTGTGAATTTTCAACCGATTTTAATTCAGACATATTTTACAATCATCTATAATTTCGGGATTAATTTTATGAATTTTGAACCAATTTAAATTCAGACGACTTTTACAATCATCCCGAAATTATGGATGATTGTAAAATTATGAATTTAAACAGATTTTAATTCCGACGACTTTTACAATCACCCCGAAATTATGGATGATTATAAAAGTCGTCTGAATTAAAATCGTTTCAAAATTCATAATGTCATAATAATTATCAATTAGCTTTGTAAAACTAGTTATAGCTGAACTAATATCCTGGAATCCCAAATAAAACCACCCTTGTCTGAATTACTGTACATTTCTATAACATCTGCCCAATTAATTAATTAAAACTTACACAACACTCCGTGTATTTTATGTAGCAATATGAGTAACGATAAATTCCACCCCGTCACGATGAATTGAAAAAATGGTAAAACAACCGAATGACGCAATTAATAAAGCGTCCATTATGTTCTTGGGAGGGTAATCGAAATTAACCTTAAGTTTTTTTTTTTTGCTTCGTCTCTTATTTTGGTCAGACGAAACCGAATTACTGTCAATTAAGCCATTAAACCCCCCTCAAAGATCGTCCGATTTAAAATAACAAGAGGCAATAAAACGAGAAATGAATTTGTATGAAAAATAACGGATGATTTATTTAAAAACGGAAACGATGTTAACTAATTTTAAACAAGTTCTCGCTTTATTATTATTTTATTATTGCGCGAGATCAATTAATATTTTGAATTTGCTAAATATTATTTCAATTGCAATGGATTTATTCAATTTAATTTATTTTATTTTTAAGTTAAGATTTATTTTAGTGTAGGTTTTCATTATATTTATATAAATATGAAATTTATGTACTAAAAGGAAAATAAATATTATTATTATATCTTCAGGTTTTAGTTATTTATTGTAGGTTTCTTAGTTTAGATTCAGTTTTGTTTGTTTGTATTGTTTCCCTGGGCTCTAGTCTTAGGATCCTTTTACAACCCAGTTCTTATTGGGATATTAGCTTTAAGGATTTTAAATCTGATAAAACTAATGCTATACATACAAGAAAGTCAGTGCATTTGATGTAACTTGAGACGGGTTAATGACGGGTTAATGACGGGTTAATGACCTTAAAATTAATTTTGTATTAAAATTGATATACAAATTTTAATACAAAATTAAAAAAAAAAAATTAAAATTAATTTTGTATTAAAATTGATATACAAATTTTAATACAAAATTAATTTTAAACGACGGAAAGACCTCTGGTTCATAGCCGTTTTTCAAACATAAAGTGAAACACCTTTTATATTTAAGTATATGTATTGTAAATAAACCTATGAAGACAGAGAGAAGAAGAAAAGGAACAATCAATCTTAGAAAATGGATTACAAAAATACGCTAAATCTCAAACCGATCTCAAACCGAATCATAGGCCTTAGATATATCTAGGAATAGAATGGCAGCTTTTTTACCTTCTAGATGCGTTGTTTGGCAGTGGGATGTATATTATTATTATTTTCCAATAAATAAAATTGTAATTGCAAACTTTACAAATATTTAGTGAATTAAATAAACGCTAAAGCGTGGCCAAAATCATTTGGGGATTTAACGGCTTGATGATGATGATAATTGTTTATATTATTTACAACTCGATATTATTATCTTATTATATTATATCCAAGTTGTAAATAATATAAACTATTATCATCATCGAGCCGTTCAATCCTCAAAGAATTATGGCTACGCTTTAGCTTTTATTTAATTCACTAAATATTTGCAAAGTTGTCTTGCAATTACAATTTTATTTATTATTGGAAAATAATAATAATAATATACATCCCACTGCCAAACAACGCATCTAGAAGGTAAAAACGCTGCCATTTGTTTAACGTACTTACGTATTATTTTAAAATCATTTTTATTTAATATAGCTGCCATTCTATTCCTATATATATATATCTAAGGCCTATGATTTGTTTTGATATCGGGGCTTTTTATATAAATGCAGAGTCCTTCATAAACCCAATCATCTCATCAACCTAATCCAAAATTTCTTCCTCGATCGCAAACTACAAACCCGCATAAAAAAACTTATCATCAGCAATCCAGCCCAAACGGGGTGTTCCTCAAGGTTCCCTCTCATCTTATACTTCACAATCATTCAAATGTGCTCTTCTACTAAATAATCCAAATTCTAAATCTAATCTTTAATATGGGTTAAAGATAGACTTCAATTTCTCGCAGAACGATTTGCATGTAACGAGTCGAATTACGAACATCTCAAAAAACATGTGCAAACCTAGAAACTTATGGTCGATAGCACATCTGTGAAAAGAAAATATTTTTATTTGTTTTGTTAAGGAATGTTTAAAGTTTATATATTGCATTCCTTTTTTCCAATAAAGATATTATAGTTGTAATAGTAAAAATAATAATTATTGTTAAACATAATACTGATTATTTTATTGTAGATGAAATTTTGTTTCAGTGCTTTTGATTCAGTGGGCACTTTTCCTTTGTATTGAATATGGGAAAAATAAATATATCAGTGCAACGATATTCTGCAAAGAAACAAGTGTTAAAATATTGTTTTTTTATATCATACATCGATTTATCTACTTAAAATAGATTGATTGATTGAGATACGTGAAGATCAAATTAATTCGACGAATAAAGCACTAATAACCTTTCTTCAAATCCAAATAAAAGTATGAAGAAAGGTTATTAGTGCTTTATTCGTCGAATTACTTAAAATAGATTATTTAAAAATAGTTTGGCTGAAAGACCGATGGTCGATAACAATTTAGTAAGACTATTATATAAAATGTATTGTATTATACTTAATGTAAATTCTACAATAAATATTATATATATATATATATATATATATATATCATCTTTATTATAGAATATATAAATATATATATATATATATATATATATTGTGGATATATAAAATATATCATGTTCATTGTAGATTACTTTATATATATTTAATACATTAATAATATACGAATATGAAGATTCGATAGCATTGTTATGCAAAATTGAGTAATTTAATAATAAATAGTTGTTTATTTAAATTACTAAATTTTACATAACAATGCTATGGAATCTTCATATTAGTATATTATTAATGAATTTAATAAATAAATAAAATAGTTTATTAGTATGTAATTGTTATTATTTAAAGAAATATTTTCTTATCAATTATCTAAACAAAAATAATTAATTACAATCAATTATTGCGATAATAATTATGATTAATTCCGTCATCATTAAGCGAGCTCGTATTTTTTTTGTATTTCGACGGAATTGCCTCAAAGATGTATTTTTAAATTATGTGGCCGGCTGAAGTGATGTGAGGTCGGCAGCGGCGGCGGCGGCGAGGCCGTCAATTGAAAAATAAACCGACTAAATTACAAAACACACAATTAAGCCCAATCAACGGGGCTGCAAAGGTGAGAGAATACCGTCATTAATCGTTTACGTGACGCTAATAAATTTAAAATTATTCATTACTCGGTTAGTTGGTCGTAAATCATTGATTTTCCTGGATAATTATTTTACAATTTTTATAAGTTCTTCGACATAAACGACTTTGTGTTATTACTATTATTAAATTATTTCCAATCAATTAGATTTAAATAAATAAATACATTTTCATTATTTTAACTTTTGATAATATTAATTGAATTATTCAGTGCGTTCATAATGAAAGGAACAAATTATTTGCTTACTTATAATGTGGACAAAAACAATAGGAAATAAATGAAAAATGATTTACAATTTTTACTTAAGTGACCGACAATTATAACAATTATATTGTTTGTTTAGATGTATTTTCTTTTTTGACGGGATTTGTGCTGTAACTAAAAAATATTGTTTTTATATTTCGTTTCATTTTATTTAATTAAATTGTAACCATTTTTTGTTACTATAAATTATAAATGATGGACCCATTTTTAAAAAAATAGTGTTTATTAAAGCACTAATCTAAAATCTTCGTGGCTATAAAAAGAGGAAGTTTGAAAGTTTTTAATGTAAACTTTGAAACTTTCTCTTTTTATGGTCATAAAGATTGTTCATTTTGGATTTGTACTTTAATAAATACGAATTTTAAAAAATGAGTCTATCATTTATAATAACCCTGTGTATTTGCGGCTATTCCATTAAAAAAAAAAACAGCGCAAAAATTAAAAATACAACTAAATTCACTCAAAAAATACAAACAATAGTCATCAATAGACCCAATACGACAAGAAGGTTAGTGAACAAAAATCGAAACGAAGGAAAAGCAAAAACGATAATATAGAATGTTCCAACTGTAATGGAATTTACAAACAGGCAGAAATTTTGAGGTCTGTTAGAAAGAACAACGGAAATTAATTAGGACCGAAAATACATTAGGATTATCTGAACACTGTGTTAATACCACACAGAAAATATGTCAGCAATTAAAATTTGCAGAAAAGGAAAAGAAGCTTAAACTCCTGGAGGTATTAGAGATCAAGAGGGGCATCGACATATTCATGTCGAATATTCATGTCTTTTTCAATATTCTGTTCTTGTAAATTTTGTATAGTATTTTCCAGGTGTGTTAATAGATCATTTTGACAGTTTTTAATATCTTCATATTGCTCATTTATAAATTTTTGGCTCTTGTTTTGATCTTCTAATTGGGTTTGCATTGATATTTTTAAGGACTTAATGTCTCGCATTTCACAAATCATCAAATCTGGGATAATTGTAGTAGTTCAGTACTCGAGTCTCTTGATTGTTTCGAATGCTCTCTAGACTGATCCAGAGAATTGCGACATAGATTACATTTCCATGTTCTTTTTGCGTTTTCCCCTTTGGATTTATAGGTGGACTCCTTTATTGTTGAACACTCGAAGTGAAAATAAGAATTACAATTGTGACAAGTAACGTAATCACCAATTTTTTAAATTATATATTGTAATATTGATATTAATAATCCATTTCTATTATTTGTTGTTGCTTGCGTTGTTTAAATGGCCCTAGCAGTTTTGCTCTATTGGCCAGCACAATTTTAGAGACTTAAGTTGTATAAGGTTAAAGTTCACAAAGTTTTTATAATATAATAATATTTAAATTAATATTTAATGTTTTATAATATTTAATTATATTAGATTAAAGTTAAATTAAAAACCCGAGGAAAGGAAAATACACGTGAAATCGGTTTAAAGGGAAAGTTTAGAAGGGAAATAAAGGAAAAGGAAATGCAAAAAGGAAGGTAAAGAAAGGATGGGTTAGGATTTGGATCGACCACGTGCTGGCTTTGCTTTTTAATTTTCGCACAGCATGACCGGCCTGCTCGGGTGCAGAACTCGGAATTGCGTTTCTATTGTTGTTTATGTTTTTTTATATCAATATGTATTAAAATAACGAAGCTGACCGGACTATGAACTCGATTCCACGTTCGTGGAGAGGACGAAAAGTACGCGATAAAGCGAATTGATTTTTTTTCTCTCGTAGAGACCGTATTGTCTTCTAACATGTACAAAAATCGCAATTTACACACTAATTACTTATCTTTTATTCTTGCACATTACTCCAGGAAGCTCGTTGAATACTACACCACTTGTTTTAGAAACCACTGCTTATACACATCTTCAACCATTAGTAAATTAACGTTTATCATGACACGACTCAAACACACGTCCGCACGGCGGATATTTTCCAACGCAAGAATCCAACAAGGGAAAATATACAATAATTTACAATTAATTGTATTATATATGATTCTAAATTTTCATTTTTGAATTAGTTTAAAATTCGATAATGATCTGCGCAGACCGAAACACGTATCAGGCAAATGAAAAAAAAAAATGTTTTTTGACATAAAAAAAAGAAAAAGAGACAATAAAAACATTAGTTTCCTTCTTTACCTTATTAAAGTTATTTACATTTAAAATTAAGCAAACATAACTTTGAAAATAATTAATTTATCCAATTTAATTAATATGTATATACAAACATCTTTATTCCCAAAGAATACATACATATTTAATTTAATATAAAATACATGAAACAATTTAAAACAAATATATATTCTTAAGAGAAACGGCTATCGATCGGAGGTCTTTCGGCCTTTTAATTAATAAAAATACAATAAAGATGATTCACACATTTGAATTTATTTAAATTACAATGAAATCAAACGAGGAAAATTTCTGGCAATGATCAATAAAATTCGATCAATCCCTTTTTCCAACTGCAAAACTTACTTACCAAGTGTAAGTTTATGACAATTGAAACAACTACTTCCCAATCATATACCCTGCCGGATATTAGATTACACAGTTGATATTTTTTGTTGCATAGCAGTACTACTGCGCGTTGCAACGGTTTGAGTCGAAAATATTTAATGAAAGGAAACGACAAATAATAGTTACAAGGCTATCTGTAGACACGTGTTTCGGGATTCATCCTTCATCAGCACAGCTCTGCCCTGCAAGCCCTTAGATGTTAAATAATTTTCACGTACCGTCTTTACCGGGTTCTCAGGTAAAAGCGATTGCTCTCAATTAAAAACGTGAATTTAATAATTAATTATTTTTTGTTTCAATGGATGAGTGTCCTAATTTTTAAAGTTACTAAGGCCCAATTTTACAATTCGCAAACAAGGCGTAAGTAACGTATTCGCGGAATAAAAGTTGACGTCACTATAGATTGTATAATCAAATTAACCACAGATATTATACTTAAACAATCTACGGTAGCTTTGTTTGTTGATATATCTGCAGATCAAATGCTGCAGTGGTTTCTTCCATTTTAATATCAAATTTGTTCCTTCTAGGTTTAAATAAAGAGATAATACAAATTATATGGGAATTAATTCAATATAAAATATTATATCTTAAGTCAGATGCTTCATTTTTGTATCCACGTTATTTATATATAGGATTACCACAAGGTTCAATATTAAGCCCAATATTGTATAATTTTTATACATATTCAATTCAAAAATTATTATCTCCATACTGTTTTATAATACAATATGCTGATGATTTGGTGATGTATACATCAGGAGAAAATATTCAATGTTTGGTTAATAGATTAAATGGTGCATTGATGAAATTATCTGATTGGTTATATGAATATCAGTTGAAATTGTCTCCTACTAAATTACAGAGCACAATTTTTACAAAAAAAGAAAATTAATGACTTTCAACCCTATGTATAAAGGTAAAATCAGTTAAATATTTAGGAATTCATTTTGATAACTTGTTAAATTGGAAGGTACATATAAAGCAATTAAGTTCATCTATATTCAAGTTACATAATACAATTAAATCCTTATCATTTACTTGGTGGGGTTCAGATCCATATACATTATTAATTTTCTACAAATCATTTATAAGATCTAAAATAGAATATGGTTTATTTGCTTTATCACAAATTATATGATGAAATATATAGACTTCAATTAAAATGTTTAAATACTATAATAGGGGCAATGAGATCCTCTCCTTCTAGAGGAGTAGAAGTAGAATCAATTTCATTAAGATTATCGTTAACTGCTAGAAAATATTTTTCTAAAATTATTTCGAACAATAATACATTTTTGTTAAAATCTTGTGAAAATCTCGTAAATAATATAATAATTAAAAATAAAAAAATGTCTACTTTGATGCATGATTTTCAACTTGTATCCTTCTTTAATATAGAGAAAAATGATCTTCTTCTCATATTAAATATTATAATATTCAACCTATTATTCCATCTAGACCTTGTTTTTTTAATGATAGGTGCTAGGCAGAAGATTCATTACTTCAATTATAAGAATTAGATTAGGGCATCCATCACATTTATATCATATTAAACAAATTCCTTCTCCTTTATGTGAATGTGGAAAGAAAGGAGATCTTAATCATACATTTTTTTTAATGTAATAAATACTATGCTAAATGTATGGCTCTATATCATTCTATCTCTTCTACTCTATCTAAATCCCCTCATAGTATTACCTCTGTTATATCATCCATCTCAATTGAAATATTCCTTATTTTGTATAACTTTATGTTAGAAAATAATATATATCTATGATTCTTTTTAGTATGTATTATATATTATCCAACTAAAAGTTTACCTATACGGTTGAAAATATTTTATAATTAAAACCATAGAAGCGCAGAGACTGGTCGAACGGGCCCAGTAGCCAAAGCCATTAAATAATAATAATAATAATAAGAAGAAGAAGAAGAAGAAAGTTGACGACTATGATTCTCACTATTTGATTATCAATAAGACAGTGCTGTCAACCGAATGAAAAAAATCAAGATCACTTGAGGTTTGTAAAATTGGACCTAACTGGATTACTAACCACACAGAATGGTAAACATTTCCAGCAAAAAAATAACTGCATTTATACAAAAGCTGACTCACAGAAGAGTCGCATTTTTTTTTTAAATTTAATTAACTTTTTTTAATTCGACATCATTGACATAAAAACCGCACTTTATTTATTCCTTTAATCATCACGCACATGTCCTTCTGCAACTCGCCAAAAAAAAAAGTCGCACAATGAAAAATTCGCGCAGTTAGTCATGATAAAAAAAATATTCTGCACAGTTAGTCATGACCGGTGGCGCAGACAGTGGATGCGGTACCGTAATTGAACGAGAGTGGCATTTCCGGAGTGCGCCCAAATGAATATTCAAACGGGGATTTTGAAATTCACACAGGTGCACAGGTGTGCGTCGAAATAATTTGGGATGATCAATCCGGATGCGACATTTCCGTGAATAGACATTTTGCGATAAGATTCGTGAGTGACGCACACATCCGGAATTGCGAGAAAGCTTGTTTAGTTTTAGATTCGGAGGGGCTTATCTTAGTTTGGAGGTAGATTGTGTTTTCGGTGTTTGATGTGTACTGAGAAGATTACATATAGGAAATGGAAAAATAATATACGTTGGTTATTTACTAAGTGAGATACTTGGATGCAGTTGGAATAAGAAAATTAAATTGGAATGAATGGACCAAAAATAAAAATCCTATGTGCACAAGTTGGAGGACGTGCAGTGGTACCAACTACAATAAATAACCTTCGTGTGGCGATTTAAGAAGAATGGAAGAATATTCCACAAAATGATCTTCGTGTGTTCATTATGCTGGCAATAGTTAGGGCTAGAGGAAGCAATATAAAGTATTGAAATCCTATTCAACTGAAATTTTCACTATTAATCTCTGTTAAGTCGATTTTTCTGAAATGCATTTTCTTTAGTGTATACGTACCTTTTTCATTTTCGCTTGTTAATGGTTATTAAATAGGAAATTTATTTTTCCGCGTTTGTATTATTAAAAAAAAATAAACTGACAAATACCATGCATTGTATTTTCTACACCCTAGTGGTCTGTTTAATTGTAAAACACTAAACGTACTAAATTAAAGACGACGCAAGCGCCACCTTTTGCCTAATTTCAAGTGGCATCGTCAACTAAACGTACTACCACAATCATGATGATGGTTGCGACCGTAACTACGTGATAATTCATGATCACTGAATAATGACCGTCAAACGTCGAAACTTAAGTCGTGAATTTATGTATATATTTGTGTAATATAATATATATACATACAATAAATATTTTGTGGTAAAAGCATAGTAAGTGTTTTATTCAGTGTACTACCACAACTTAAAATTGAAAAAAAAGTGACCCGTTTTTTTGCACCTGAGTGTATTATCATAAAATATTAATATAATGAAAAGTAATTAGTAGTATTTTTTTCCGTCATACTCTGTGGCACAAGTATTATGTTTTCAAATTTAATAGAACGATTACGATGATTAAAATTTAATTTCACGGTAAATTAATCACATGATCTCCTCCATCAATATGGAGTATGTGTGTGTGTGTGCGAGTGAGTGATTATCTGGAATGACTTCCTCCGGCCCGTAATGGATACGACGGGGATAACATAATTTAGATCTGTCCCCTTTCATAATTGCGTCCAGCGACGGATTATCTATAGGAAATCGCCTGAGGAGTGGTGGAGGAGGAGGAGGAGGTTACGGAATCTGGAATAGAGAACCCCGGCCTAAGGTTATCTGGAAAATGGGAGCGGTCGCCGGCTTAAGTTCACTGTCGTAATCCGTAATGTCCGTGGAGCGTCCGTTTCACTTTCCGCTTTATGAATCGCCCGGTTGTTTGTTTTAATTGATGAACTCCCGATGCAAACGATGGATTCCCGCAAGGATTTCCTCACTTGGATTTTATTTTGAATCAGGATTTGTAATCATTCAAACTCTGGTATTGTACAAATTCAAAAATGTGTACTTTACTTACGTTCTTGTTTTTGTATCGTAGTAAACAATGAATTACTTAGCCATGTTTGCTTTTCTTTCGTTATATTGAGATGCCTTACCGCAGTTTAGTTCACAAAAAAAAAAAAAATAAAAACGGTTGGATTTTATTTTGATTCATGATTTGCAATGATTCAAACCCTGGTATTGTACAAATTCAAAAATGTTTACTTTACTTACGTTCTTGTTTTTATATCGTAGTAAACTATGAATTACTTAGCCATGTTTTCTTTTCTTTCGTTATATTGAGATGCCTTAGCGCAGTTTAGTTCACAAAAAAAAACGGTTGGATTTTATTTTGATTTATAATTTGTAACAGTTAAAACCGGGGTATTATATAAATTGTAAAATTTGTACTTTACTTAACTCCAACCTAGTAACTATTAGTGGATTACCAAAACTCCAACATTATATATTAGTTAAAAGTACATACATGTAATCTAAAAGAAAAGTGTTTTATTTTTGGAAGCAACCACCAATATGCAACCGAGGATTACCGGGGCAAGTGTCACAAAATTCAATAATTTCTCGTTTTTGTCTTGATATTTTCAATGTCGCAAATACGGCGACAACTGAGTGCTAGAGTTAGTATCGTAGAAATCTATGAATTACTCAACCAGGTTTCACTTAACATCCTACTGCTGGTTATGCTGTGATCACACATTTATTGTAGCAGTGCTATCTTTATAATAAAAGTATAAAGCTTACTTACTTAGCCATTGTTGCTTTTCTTTTGTTATATTGAGATGCCTTGCCGCAATTTAGTTAAAAAAATAAATAAATAAAAATCGTTGGATTTTCTTTTGATTCATGATTTGTAACGGATCAAACCCAGGTATTATATAAATTGTAAAATGTGTACTTAACTTACGTTCTTGTTTTAGTGTCGTAGTAAACTATGAATTACTTAACCAGCTTTGCTTTTCTTTGATTATATTGACATGCCCTGCCGCAACATAGTTAAACAAAAATATATTATTTAAATAAAAATGGTTGAATTTTATTTTGATTCATAATTTGTAACGGTTAAAACTCGGGTATTATATAAATTGTAAAATTTTTACTTTACTTATTTTTTTAGTATCGTAGTAATCTGTGAATTACTCAGCCAGGTTTCACTTAACATCCTACTGCTGGTTATGCTGTGATCACACATTTATTGTAACAATGATATCTTTATAATAACAGTATAAAGCTTACTTACTTAGCCATCGTTGCTTTTCTTTGGTTATATTGATATGCCTTGCCGCAATTTAGTTAAAAAATAAATAAAAATCGTTGGATTTTCTTTTGATTCATGATTTGTAATGGATCAAACGCGGGTATTATATATATTGTAAAATGTGTACTTAACTTACGTTCTTGTTTTAATGTCGTGGTAAACTATGAATTATTTAACTAGCTTTGCTTTTCTTTGATTATATTGACAAGCCCTGCCGCAACTTAGTTAAACAAAAATATATTATTTAAATAGAAATGGTTGGATTTTATTTTGATTTATAATTTGTAACGGTTAAAACCCAGATATTATATAAATTGTAAAATTTGTACTTTACTTAATTTTTTTTAGTATCGTAGTAATCTATGAATTACTCAGCCAGGTTTCACTTAACATCCTACTGCTGGTTATGCCGTGATCACACATTTATTGTAGCAGTGCTATCAATATAATAAAAGTATGAAGCTTACTTACTTAACCATTGTTGCTTTTCTTTGGTTATATTGATATGCCTTGCCGCAATTTAGTTAAAAAAATAAATAAAAATCGTTGGATTTTCTTTTGATTCATGATTTGTAACGGATCAAACCTGGGTATTATATATATTGTAAATGTTTACTTAACTTACGTTCTTCTTTTAGTGTCGTAGTAAACTATGAATTACTTAACCAGCTTTGCTTTTCTTTGATTATATTGACATGCCATGCCGCAACTTAGTTAAACAAAAATGTATTATTTAAATAAAAATGGTTGGATTTTATTTTGATTCATAATTTGTAACGGTTAAAACCCGGGTATTATATAAATCGTAAAATGTGTACTTTACTTATTTTTTTAGTAACGATTCAAAGGCCGGTATTATACAAATTGAATAATCTGTACTTTACTTAAGTTTTTGTTTCAGTATCCTAGTAAACCATGAATTACTTAGCCATGTTTGCTTTTCTTTCGTAATATTGAAATGCTCTGCCGCTATTTGGTTCACTTTAAATAAAAATGGTTGGATTTTATTTTGTTTCATAATTTGTAATGATTAAAACCCGGGTATTATATAAATTGTAAAAATTGCACTCTACTTATTTTTTTTTTAGTATTGTAGTAACCCATGAAAGGTTTGTCTTAACAACCTACTGCTGGTGATGCTGTGATCACACATTTATTGAAGCAGTACCATCTTTATAATAAAAGTATAAAGCTTCTAAATGTAAATTTTAGTTTTGGTAGAGCGCATTACATCGATAAAAATGTGATGTTCTTATAAATAATACTTATTTGATTTCATCTTCTATTTTTTACATAATTGTTTAAACCGTTTCACCAAGTGTTAAGTGAGAAATTAATTCAAGAGTTATTAACATATTTAACCCCACACTAAACGAGAAAGTTGTTCAAGAAATATGAGCTTAATTGTTTGAAATATTCAATGCTAGATTCGAAATTTCGGTTTAATCAGGGATTTCACAAGTTTCAATTTAAAGTTTAGTAAAATAAAAATGTTTTAGGGCAGAAAGACCTCAACTCGATAGCCTAGGACAGACTAACACGTTCATACAAACTTATAATTGTATTATATGTATTATAATGTATATTATATAAAATTATTATCTGAATAAAGATATATATATATATATATATATGTATAAAAATGTTTTAAATTAAATAACAAAAATAAATTCACCTTACATTTATCCTGCAAACTTTTAGGTGTAAACCCATCGCGTGTGATTTTTTTCTCGTTTCGTAATTAGGCCTTTAAACGCGACATGCGTCGTTGTGTAATCTCGCCTTTTTTTTATTTTTATTTTTTTGAAACCGGTAATTTGGCAAGTGAGTGCCCTCCGGATCGATCGCGGTTCCTATGGTGAAGGAAAAGAGGTGTGGACGTTTCGGGCGCGTCTGATTCTCGTTAGTCTAATTAAGGACCATGAATTTGAATTTCACAGCCGTGCTGCTGCTGTATATATATTTTTTGCCCTTGATTTACTCACCGAACCCCTAATTAGAGTGGATTAATTTCGGGATGGGTGCCAAAAATTAATAAAAAAGCGGGTGAATTAATGGATTAAAAAAAAACAAATAAACCCATGAAAAAATAAATAAATAGACGTAAACCATTGTATGAAGCTTAATTCTAGTAGTTAAGTTTATAAAAGCCGAGATGTACAAGATAAGCGCAAAACTGTAGTGACTGAAATTTGAATTGAATTATTTCATTTGAATAAATCAGCTTTCAGATTTTCAAAAATTCTTAACAAATATAAGCCAAACTTAAATTAAGATTAAATCAACTTACATCATTGTATGAAGCTTAATTCTATTGGTTAAGTTTATAAAAGCTGAGATGTGCAAGATAAGCGCGAAACTGTAGTGACTTAAATTTGAATTGAATTATTTTATTTGAATAAATCAGCTTTTCGATTTTCAAACTTTCTTAATAAATATAAGCCAAGCTTAAATCGTGATTAAATCAACCTAAATCATTGTATGAAGCTTAATTCTATTAGTTAAGTTTATAAAAGCCGATATTTGCAAGATAAGCGCGAAACTGTAGTGACTTAAATTTGAATTGAATTATTTCATTTGAATAAATCAGCATTTCGATTTTCAAAAATTCGTAATAAATAAAAGCCAAGCTTGAATTATGATTAAATCAACTTAAATCATTATATGGAGCTTAATTTTGTTGGTTGAGTTTATAAAAGCCGAGATGTGCAAGATAAGCGCGAAAGTGTACTGACTTAAATTTGAATTAAATTATTTCATTCAGATAAATGAGCTTTTAGATTTTCAAAAATTCTTAATAAATATAAGCCAAGTTTAAATCATGATTAAAAGAACTTAAATCATTATATGAAGATTAAATCTATGGGTTAAGTTAATAAAAACCAAGATGTACAAAATAAGCGCGAAACTGCAGTGGCTTAAGTTTGAACTAAATAATTTCATTTAGATAAATTAGTTTTTATATTTTCAAAAAATCTTAATAAACATAAGCCAATTTTAAATCATGATTAAATCAACTTAAATCATTGTATAAAGCTTAATTCTATTGGTTAAGTTTATAAAAGCCGAGATGTGCAAGATAAGCGCGAAACTGTTGTGACTTAAATTTGAATTAAATTATTTCATTCAGATAAATGAGCTTTTAGATTTTCAAAAAATCTTAATAAATATAGGCCAAGCTTAAATCATGATTAAAACAACTTAAATCATTGTATGAAGCTTAATTCTATCGGATAAGTTTATAAAAACCGAGATGTGTAAGATAAGCGCCAAACTGAATGGGCTTAAATTATTTCATTTGGTTAAATCTAAATTTAAAAAAATTCTTAATAAATATAAGCCAAGCTTAAATCATGATTAAATCAACTTAAATCATTGTATAAAGCTTTATAAAAGCCGAGATGTACAAGATAAGCGCGAAATTGTAGTGACTTAAATTCGAAATAAATTATTTAATTTCAATTATATCATTATTTTTAGATTTTCAAAAATTCTTAATAAATAAAAGCCAAGCTTGAATCATGATTAAAACAACTTAAATCAATGTTTGAAGCTTAATTCTATTGATTAAGTTTATAAAAGTCGAGATGTGCAAGATAAGCGCGAAAGTGTAGTGACTTAAATTTGAATTAAATTATTTCATTTAGATATATTAGCTTTAAGATTATAAAAATTCTTAATAAATATAAGCCAAGCTTAAAACAAGATTAAATCAACTTAAATCATTATATAAAGCTTAGTTCCATTGGTTAAGTTTATAAAACCCGTGTTTTGCAAGATAAGCGCTAAACTGCAGTAGTTTAAATTTGAATAAAATTATTTCATTTGGATAAATCAGTTTTTATATTTTCAAAAATTCTTAATTAATACAAGCCAATCTTAAATCATGATTAAATCAACTTAAATCATTGTATGAAGCTTAATTCTATTGATTAAGTTTACAAACCTGTGATCTGATATATAAAAGGGTTGGCCGTTAAAATATATGATGAATATTTTACAATTTTTTGTAATAACCAATAATATAATGGAAAAAAACGATACAGATGGTTTAAAATTTTGAAGTATAAATTAACAACCGGTTCAAATTAATACATAAAATTATTGTAAAAACTGCAAATGTTTCCATTCAGTCTGTTGGTTATTAATGTCGCTAATAATTATAGCCCAAGTACCCTTCAAGTTTAACAACCTCCCATTGCGAAAAACCGGTGAGATGACAACTTCATATTCCGCAAATTTCCCGTATTATTGCCATTAATTAATCAAGGACGGTGAGTTTTCGATATTCCGCGATATAAAGAAGGGGCGCGCCGGGCCGGACCACCCCAGAAGCGCGATCGCCTGTTGCGCTAAGTGGGTTACGCCGATCCCATCTGTCGCGCAATAGAGATTTGCGCGAAAGAGCAACAGGAATTTGAATTTGCTTTATTGTGGCACGAACGAATGGAAGGCTTTGTCGGGACTTAAGTCTTTCACAAGGGCGATTAGTGAAACGGCACAATTTTGCTCGATATAATCCGCTATGTATATTTTACTACGTAATTTTTAATAATTTATTGTGCTACAAATAAGTACTACTTATATTCAATAAAAAAAAATAATTAAACAAAACCAATCCGCCATGTATATTTTACCGGGAAGTTTTTAATAATTTATTGTGGTACAAAAAAATACTACTTATATTCAATACAAAAATAATAATAATTAAACAAAATCAGGAAATAACACCGGCATTTTTTCTTAATTACAAGCTAAACTATATTTAGAATAAAGCAGAAACGTAGTGATTGAAATTACTGTAACTCATCCCGGAATTAGTTTCAAAGTCACTTTGCCCAAGGAATTCTCCACGGCGAGAGTGACAGAGATGGAGAGTTGGCTGACTTCGAGTGATGTTAGCGGAGTAATTGGCCGGCCGACACAAACAAATTAACGCGATTTTTATATTTGATGAGGTGATTCATGGCCGGTGCTCCGAGAAGGAGATTCTTAATTCCCTAATGGGCCTTTAATTGAATTACAGTTAATAAAGGCACGGAGGCGCTCTTTTGGACCGGTCTTGATTTCGGGCGCGACCGATAAATCACGCGGTTCTTTAAAGAAAACGAAAACATAAAAATTAAAATAATTATAGCTGTGTCTTTACAATAAATTTTGTGAAACTTAAAAAAAACTGTTGTTTTATTTATAAATAGTGATACTGAGAAGTAGAACAATGTCTATTTATTTGTTAAGCCGGTAAATTGCAATAGACATCAAAAGAAAACGATTTATTTTAAATCTTTTTTTTTCAAATCTTCAAGAATATATCCCTCTTTAACAAACCAAATAAATCAGCAATAAAACTTAATCTAAATTAGGACTAAATACATTCGAAAAACCTCGATTACTACAAAAAAAAACGAAGGTGTTCAATCCTTATCATCGGATCTAACCCATTAAAACAAATGCCGTGAGAAAAGAATACGAAACACCTCGGCACATATTTTCCTTATTCCACAAATCCTTGGAATTAATCAGCCTTTAACATTTTCTGTTTATAGTCTTTCGATATTTCCCGGACGATCCGCAGTCTTCAAAGCCTCGCTTTTAACGGCTTCCGGACGCAATTACTGTTCCCCATTCGGATATTCTAATCGAGAGCTTCAATTGCCGCCGTTCAGTGACTCAAGGAGCTCGCCTCGATTCCGAGTAACGAGGAGGAATTGTAATTGAAGTGTTTGCGTTATTCAGCACGGGAATATTTGTCATAATAAATTAAAGACGACGCAAGCGCCATCTTTTGCCTTATTTCAAGTGGCATCGTCAACATTGAATGGGAATATTTATTGAGTTTATTTAAATATTCTATAATGGATTTTTATAAAGTAAACAATGTTTTGTATACGGAACAATAAATTGGCGGAGAAGTTGCCTCTATATGTGAACGTAAATCTACGCGTTTATATATTTTTGCGTTTATAATCACATTGAAACTCATTAATGAAAATATAACTATTTTTTTAAGTTACTCATCTATCCATGCCAAATTTTGGTAATCGCTCGGTTAATGAAACCCCCCCCCCAAAAAAAAATCATATTTGCGCCTAAAAATCCGCACCAAAAAAAAAATCGTCCCAGTACTTTTCGATTCCTCTCTCGTGAAGCTTGCTTGCAAAATGTATCTTATTGTAGTAGTTCTGTAATTTATTTAATTATGTGTTATTATTTAATTTTTATAATTAATTAATATAATTATCTTCAATTTGAGTCTCATTAAACACTTGGTAAAACATTTTAGTAATATTAGGAGATCTAAAGGAGGTGAAAGAAAAGACTTGAGAGATATTTTGATAAGAGAAGGCTGATAGTGAATGTAAGGAAAACGAAATGGATGGAATGTAGGAATGCAGGAAGTTTTTTGGTTTTTGTTTACGCAGACAGGGAGCAAGACAAAGCATATTGAATTCGTGTGCAAGAAAGCGAGGGTAGCGAATACAGAAGATATAGCAGGGTATGGTAAGCAACAATGTAAGGATGCAAATGGTATGGTGGAATGCGTGTTTTAGAGCAATTATATTATACGATGTAGAAGTATGGGGTGTGAGTGGCCAGGTGAAAGTAGAAAGGTTACAACTGCAGTACCTAAAAAGTATTCTTGGACTTGAGAGAACGACGCCGAGTTATGCAGGAATGTAATAGAATGTCTGTCGAATGGGAAGCTGCAAAGAGACTAGTAAAATTTGAAAGAAAGATAAGTGAATTAGAGAATGGAAGACTGGTGAAAGTAGCATGGTTGATGTGTTATAGAGAGTGGGTTAGTAAGAAAAGGGGTGTAGAATGGATGGAGAAGGGAGGAAAAATGTATGAAAGAGCAAGAGAAGAGAAATTAGCGCGGGGAGAAAAGATAGAAGCAGAAGTGGGAGAGAGGCTAAGAGACGTAGAATTGCAAATTAGGCAAGAAATAATAGCCAATAGCCGACTCTGCCCTAACTATAAAGAGCTGCAAATGTACGAAGGAACCCCGCGCTATTTCAAGGCCCTGAAAAAGGAGAACTTCCGGATACTGGCTAGACTGAGGTGCGGGAACGAGGAAAGAGGGCGAAAGGTGTGGATGGGAGAAGAGTATATGAAGTGTTTGTTTTGCGGCGAGGGAGGAGATGTTTGGGAACATTGGGTGACAGATTGTGATATGTTGATGAGTGATGAGAAAGAAAGATGGAGAAAAAGCCTGTGTGAGAGTGGTATAGATGAGTATAGTAATCAGTAGAATGGCAGTTAATCGTAGCTAGGGGAATGGGGGAGAAATCATTCTTAATTTCGGTTTTAAGAAGGCGTGAAATTTCAGTTCTGTGCGTGTATTGTCAGAATGATTATTGCTGTGTTCTTTCTTTTTTGTTCTTTTTCTCTGTGTAAAATACAATTGTAAACTTTAAATATTATGCCAAATAAAGGATCTTCATATAATATTAGGAAATGTTTAGTAAGTTTCACTTGGTTTGTTTTACACGCAAACTTATTCAACAATTTCTGAGATAATTATCATTTAACAATATTTACTCCATCACCTTTTTGATTATTCTTAAATTATATTTTAAACACAATTCTTAAATATAATAAAACGTCCAATTTCCACTTTATTAATTTATTAAACTGCATCTCAGGAAATTCCGTCGCGCGGTGGGAATTTAATAAACCGTCCGATATTCATCTCGCCGCGTAAATAATTGTATTCTCGGCGTTTCGCTCTTTAAGCCCAATAAAATTTAATTGAATCGCACATTTTCGGCACAATGTGGTAAATTTCCCTTTCTTTTTTTCGTTCTCTTTATTTCTTCTGCTCGACCCAGATTGCCGATACACTCGCGAGTTTATAAACCGGACTGCGAAATAAAATACCGGGCATTAAGGAATTAAAATATTGCCTCCCGTTGAGATTGGATTTTCGTTTTTTTATATTTTTCGGTCGTTTCACAGCCGGTTATGGAATTTAAATATGCAATATGCAATCTAATATCACGTTTATATCTAAATAATTATTCAAGAGTTAAATACCAGTATTTTAGACTTTTAACTGTAGACTGTAGTATTCTATGTTGAAACCCTACACTCTTATGGGTATAAAGGTTTTTTTTAATAATAACCGTGTTCAACATAGAATATATATATATAATGTATATATATATATATATATATATATATATTCAATATTGGATATAGTTGTTTAGATTTATTTATTCTGTTAAAGAAATAAATATGAATAAATTATTAAAAATCAACCAATAAAACAAAGATTAGATTGAATAACTTAAAATTCTCGACAAGTTTCGGGTTATTAGCCCATTTTTAAGAGAAATCTTTTAATCAGTGTGTTATTGGTTGATTTTTAATAATATTTATTTCATACAATATGAACTACCAATTTCTAAATATTAAAACCATTAATTCTATTAAGGATCTTTTTTACATTTAATTTATTACAATTAAGGAAATGTGTAATAATAAAAATGAAAGGCAAAAAGACCTCGGGTCGATAGCCTATGAAAGGACAACCTCAAATTATATACCATATTATACTATACAATACTGTACTTAATATAATGTAAAAGTCCCTTGAATAAAGATATTTGTATATATAAAAAAATGAAATAAACGTCTTATGAAATTAATTTATTCCTTAGATAATCATCAGTGTTGCATCCTGAAAATTCTATAATTTCTGCCTTTTTTTTATTATAAATTTATGATTTATTTTGGGATAAAGAAAACACATAATAATTTTTTTATGCCACTTTGAGAATTATCAAACTCAGTTTGAGAATGATTACCGTGTAATCCAAAGCAGTGAAACAGTGAAACAAATCGTTAAGTAGCGTAAAAAAATTATTAAGTCTTTTCTTTATTATAATATTGAATATATATACATATATATATATATATATATATTCATATATATAATATTGAAAATGTACCACGAAGTAAACGCCTTAAAGATTCATGATTTATTTTGTTTTGTTTCAGGTGAGTCAAACTATTACGCCAAGATCTTCAAATAAACAGTAAGTCGTACCTACACCTCATTTTCCTTCATGTATTCATATTTTTTTTAAATCCACGCTTTAATGACTGCCATTAAATTTAATCCATTATTTTTATTTCTATATTTATTTTAATTTAATACTAAAGCGTGAAAGCTAAATGGTGTATTTCGCGGCTTTAACACGCGCTCGCCCGCTCGCTCGCATATAAATATAACTGTGCAATATGATTCCGAGGGCAGTAAATTCTAATATCCTCGTTAAAATTTTTATTCGCCTTTCCGAGTTAAAAGCGTAAAATGAATTTATCTCATTGAAATAAACGCCGTGCGTGGGGGTGGCCGCCCGTCAAGGCCGTAATTCACTCCCGGACGGAATTAGCTTTTATGAAAGCACCGAAACGGCCCGACCCGGCCGGTCCATTTTCGGGGGCTTTAATTTAATTATCACCGAATTGATTACGATTTATTATTTCCGCGCGTTTAATTCGTTTATTTGTTACAAAAAAAATCACACACACACATACAATACACATATAAACAATGATTGATGATTAAGGTAGTATTTTTTTTTTTTATTCCGAAAGATATTCTCATTTTGTTTGTTGTCCCAATCAGGTTGATTGTTTCCACTTTTGTCTCTTTTTACCAGAACCACTTCGGACTTAAGGTAGTAATTAAATGTTGATTTAAATTTTAACATTTTTTTTTGTGAAATTCTCTGAAATATATTTAAAAAAATATATGGGGCTATTCTATAAATAAAATGTTAAGTTTAACAAGTACGTTATTTTTATCATCACAGTCTAAGCAGCTTTCATAATAGATATATCCCCGATCAGCAAATTTTAATGCCCGTTATTAATGGCCCACCCTGTATATACAAGGTGTACAGAAAATGAGTGAAAAGCTTTAGGTAGCGTGACTCTTTGACTAATTTTTAGATAAAAATATTAACAAAAATTAGTCACACGATCCTTCCTTAAGCCTCACAGGCCACTTAAAAGAACTATACATTTGGCAACGCTGGATCAAACAAGTGTGCATTTATCCTGTTTATACGTTTAAACGAGCGTGCGTCGTTGCCAGATCTATTTTCATTAAAAGAATGCTTCTGATGAAGTTATAAAATTGTAAAAATATCCGATTTATTAATCATTTACATCAATGGAATTATACACGTGTCTAATTGATTGTTAATGCTATTGATTTTTTACAAAATATTTAAAAAACAATACTAATTTATAGTCACATATTTAAAATTCCGAAGACCTCGTGAGCCTGAATGAAGAACCATACAACATTTTTTTATTTGGATTTTCTATTAAAAATTAATTAATGAATTGAGTTACCTGAAGGTTTTCACTCATTTCCTGTACACCTTGTATTATTATTTGTGTAAAGTCTAAAACTGCTACATATATAAAAATATTTTAATTATAACTGAAATAAAACTCCAATACGTAGCTAATAAACAAGCAATACATTCACATTATACGGGTCAGTGAATTGCATAACTTAGCATGCATTAATTTTCACTCGTTTTTGTCTTTTTTATATAAATTTCAAAACAATGCAGTAAATAATGTCGGAGTGTGATTGAGAGCCCGGTAAGAATAATGTAGTGAGACTAAGTAATGAGCTTTTATCAGACACGCACGACCGCGTATAAATTAAACCGATCTGATAATGCGCCGAGTGTTTAATTATGCATCAGGACTTCGGCGCACCGTATTTGTTGATAAGCAATAAATTATTTATATTTCACAACGGGACACCGCACCGTAATACGGGACTCAATTGAATTTCAAGTTAGATAAAAAAAAGGCGAATTTAATTGAAAAATACAACGAGAAAAATAATGATTTTAAAATATAATAAAATAAAAAATAATTGATTTTAAGAATTCAAAGGTTAGCCTCAACCATTGAATTCTTAAAATTTAGAAGTTTGATGAAACTGTATATTCACAATTAAATAAAAACACAATAGTGTTTTAATTTTATTTAAAAAAAATCAATAAATCTATTTATGTATATATCCTTGGAAAATTTGATAAACTAAATTATAAATTCTTTTGAAAACGGGCTAATAAGCCGAAACTAGTCGACGATTTAAAGTTATTCAATCTAATCTGTGTTTTATTGGTTGATTTTAACAATCTATTAATATTTATTTTATACAATAGTATTTTAGTTTGATTGTTTTTTTTTTTGTAGAAACATTGCTACAATTAATTAAATTAAATAAAATTGTATAAATTGAATATAGGTGGATTTGAAGCACTGTATGGGATTTGATATCAAGGTCTTTGTGGTGTAGTTGGTAGCGCACTCGACCGGGGACATGGGTTCAAATCCCATCAGAGATGTTTCTTTTCCACTATATATGGAAATATATATATTATATATAAATTTAATATGTTATATATAATATATTTATATAAATTATAATATATATTATATATATACAAACATCTTTATTCCCAAAGAATACATACATATTTAATTCAATATACAATACATGAAACAATTTAAAACAAATATATATTCTTAAGAGAAACGGCTATCGACCGGAGGTCTTTCGGCCTTATATATTATATTTAATTAAATTTAAATTATACCTCAATGTTGTACATTGAAAATTTCTACAATTCACTGCTACAGTTATTTCAACACAGTGGCATCATCGGTCAGATGATTAAATCATTATTATTAAATCGTCTGCCTGATAATACCACAATACCACTGTATTGGCGAAACAATTATAGCAATCAACAAATAAGTAAAACTAAAATAGTATTGTGTTTTTATTTAATTGTAAATTTATTTTATTAAGAACATAATTATTTTTTATTAAGCAGTTTCAAAATTCTTTTTCTATTTAATTACAAGAAGAAGAAAAAATATTCAATTTTTCTTTTTTTATATAATTAGAACAATGACTTATTTAACTTAAATTCCATATATATATATATATATATATATATTTAACGATAGTAATTTTTCACAATTAGACTCGCACTTTAATTTAAACAGCGTTTCTCAACCCCGACAACTTTTAATTAAACAAACCCATTCTGATCCACCCCCATCGCTCTCCCATGAGGACCATCTAACATAATCGTAAACAACGGTTAAAACACATTCCGCCCACGACGCCCTGTATTAAGCACAAAAGCAGTGCGTGTGGGCGGCCACTTTCCCTAATTGCACTTTGCATACATCCAAGAAGCGGACCAATTACTATTTACTTAACATAAGTTTTGAAGCAAAAAAAAAAAAACGTTTATGATTACATTTTTTTATTTCAGATTATTCCCTTAAAGAAACGATATTACTTATCGTTTTTTTTTATTAGTCAATCCTAATAATCGATAGTAACAATAAGCTATCAGGATTATAACATTAATTCGCATTTTCGCGTATTATAATTAATGTTAATTATGTGCAAAAGATCTATAATCGTTTAATTAATTGATAAATTAATCATTAGGTATTATTAGGCAAAGACTCATGGACATTTTCTGTTACTTAACAAATAATTGCATAATTCAATTTTTTTTTTCGAAAATATTAAATCCAACGAATGGAAAGTTAAGTAATATAAGGCAATCTACATACACGTGTTTCGAGATTTGTTCCTCATCAGTACAAATCTTTTAAAATTTCTTTAACTATTTTCTCATTAATCACTTGGTGAAACATGATTAAATATATGCGTAAGAATATTAATTTAAATAAAAAAATAAAATAATTAAATTTTGTTTCACAAACAAAAATTAAAATGTTCTACTTATTGTATTATTTTAAATAAAGATATTTACTACTACTTAATTCGACTTATTAAATCAATAACAGTTCTCAACAACTTTAATAGATATATGTAAGAATATTAATTTAAATAAAAATCACTCGATTTGTTTCACAAAATATAAAAGTTTTCAACAACTCTAATAGATATATGTAAAAATATTAATTTAAATAAAAATATTACAAAAACAGAGGAATTATTTAATAATGATATTTTCGAGATAAAAAAAAACAGATCTCACTAATAAATTTTAATTAGAATTCGTAAAAACAGTTAAGTCATGCAGCAACTTAATTCTCGAATCAGAAGTATATAAATTTAAGATTACAAATTTTAAAGCACCAATTCTGTACGGTATGCCAAAGCTGCATAAAGAAGGAATTCCTATAAGACTAGTAGAATCGTACTTATATGCACCAAATTATAAGTTATGTAAACACCTAAATAACGTAATTCCATCTTTTTTGAACTTTGAATTACAACGGGCAATAAAAAAAAAACACAATAGAACTAGTAAATAAATTAAAGAACATAAAACTACCCCCAAATGCAAAACTAGTCTTATTTGAGGTAAAAAGTTTATTCACATCAATACCTGTCTCTGAATTTAAATCCATATTTTAGACAAGACTAATAATACAATAAAATCTGTGATAATAGTTTAAGTACGGCTAACTCAAAAGACCAGGGTCCAATAAGTTCAAGTAGTTAGCCAGTTTATTATTATGTAGAGACCGGCCAATGACCCTGGCAGTCGACGCCGGTAAAGTGGGACGGGTTTTTCCCGGACAAAATCTGGGAAGAGTCCGACACAACGTCCGTAAATGGATTTTCCCCTTCCACAGCACAAAAAAAAAATAACACAGATCACCCCCAAGTTTTTAAAAATGAATTAAAATCTCTAATAATGCAAATGTTTTTGCATTGACCAAAGTTATTTTGAATTTAATAGCAAAATTTATAATCAGGTAGATGGATTACCAATGGGCTCCCCTTCTATCAGAAATTTTCTTAATAGAACTTGAAAAAAAAAAAAACAGGAGATAAATTTAATACACTTTTCACTTTTGGGCAAAATATGTAGATATTTTCAGAAAATTCAATTAATCCCAAAATACAGTTTACAGTCGAACTGGATAATAACAACTCCCTAAATTTTCTAGACCTCGCCATTAGAAAAAAAAAACAAATCACGAATTGATTTACAAAATTTATAGAAAAAAAAAACACATTTTCTGATACAATCATGCCAGCCACCTCTAATACAACAAACAAAATTAACCATAACACATTCCACTCCTTAATACATAGGTTACAACATATACCATTAACTTTTGACAACTACAAATTAGAATTAAAAACTATTAAAATAAATGCAAATAATAATGGCTACCCAGAACATCTAATAGACAATTTAATAAAAAAGAAAAAGCATGCTCAACTCTTATAATATGTTTACACAAACACAGAATAGCCGAAAATCACCTGTCATAAAATAGATTATGTAAATAGGAAACAGTATTCATTCACTTGGTCACAGTTATTTAAATATATTAAATAAAAATGATTTGAAAATAATTAATAAATTATTTTCACATTTAGCTCTGTGACTTTAGACTTACGCGTAAGTCTAATTTATTAATTATTTTCAAATCATTTTTATTTAATATAGACTATGTAGCAGACGTATCAATAAAAATAAAATAAAAACTGCTTACGGAAGGAATTTGATGTCATATTGACAAACCCTATCAATTTAAGAACCTTACTCGTCAATAAAAAAATCAAAAGTATTAAAAACGAAAAATCCGGGATTTACGAATTAAAGTGTAGCGACTGTGGTGCATTGTATATAGGGCAAACAGATCGATGTTTTAAAATCTGTCTAGAAGAACACAGAAAAGACGTACAATCGACGGGTATGTTCAAGCACTGCATCACAGCCGGTCACCTTTTTAATAATAATGATTTAAATATTTTGTATACAGGCAATAAGGGTCGCGTATTGAGCCTCAGAGAAGGTTTAGAAATAGAAAAGGCAATAAAAGCCGGGAAGCACGCCGTTAATGATAACGACGATCTCTGGATTTCCCCAATACTAAACTACTAAACCTTATTACCTGATTGTGTATATATTTTGTAAAAAATGTAATCTCTGTACATTCCTTGACAATGGCTAGAAGCCGAAACTAGTCGGAATATTTTGTGAAACAAATCGAGTAATTTTTATTTAAATTAATATTCTTACATATATCTATTAAAGTTGTTGAGAACTTTAATTGATTTAATAAGTCGAATTAAGTAGTAGTAAATATCTTTATTTAAAATAATACAATAAGTAGAACATTTTATAAATAAGAGTATTCATTCACTTGGTCACAGTTATTTAAATGAACATTTTAATTTTTAAAAATCAGCCAGTAGCCTTTTTTCCAAAGACGAATTAATTAATATCTGAAAAATATACATAAAATAAAATAGTGATTTCTTGATTTAATTCACATTTATAAAAATAAAACTATTATAAGTTATTATTATTATTTCTTTATTTTTGTTCTACAATTCACTATACATAAATATTATTAATTATATTTTAGATTTGTAAAAAGGTAAATCCGTTAAATAAGTAAAAATATAAATGTACATTTTTTTAATAAATTTATTATTAATTTCTATTTTTTAGTCATTATTATTTTCATCATGAATAAACAATATTGTAAAATTCCCTCACGCATCAATTGGAGCCGATCGAACAAACGGAGCGCGCACGCATTATTATGTAAATTCGGATATTCCAATATTTGAACTGGAATTTACATAAACCCTTTTCCGGGGCACTGTTACAAACCCATCCATTACTAAAATATTGATTCTGGGGCCGCAAAGAGACCGCCCGCTCACATTTTGTCACAATCTTATCAGAGGACACTCTTTTTTTTCTATCGAGGGATTCTCTTTAATTCCCTCTTCATACGCACTATTTTTTATCAGTTGATACACTTTTCATAATTCTCTTTTATGTTGGATGTTTTCTTTTTATCACTTCTTGGTATTACGGATGTATTGATTTATCTCACGCGTGATTAAAATGTCGAGTTTAATAACCTAATCTGTTTTTTTTTTTCTCTTCTCTTTTTGGGTATGTATTATGTGCTCGTTTTAATCGAAGGACTGATGCATGAAATGGAAGCCACAAATTTTTTTGAGTTAGGGAAAAATAAAAATTTATATATTAATTTTAATAATAATAATATTTATTAGTCCCAACTATACAAAATATGTACATAGGATAAGTCAACACAAAAACCGAATATATTAATTTCTATTCGGAAATAAATATAATTAAATTTGAAATTGCGCTAAATATTCATTAGCACTATAAAACAATTGCTCTGTTAAGTAGGACTTAAGCCTATTTTTAAAAATATGTTTATTTTTACTCCCCTTTATATTTGAGGTTTATTGAAAATCCTAATTCCATAAATATTTGGTGAATAATAGAATAAATCAAGACGGCTATTTTGTCTATATAGAGCATTACGACTTTTTGTTTTGTAGTCATGTATATCACTTGTAGAACTAAAATTGTGTTTATTATTAAATATGTATAGACTTATTTCATAGATATATAGACAAGGTAGAGTCATAATAATTAACGTACGGAACGTATTACGTAATGAGACCCAACTTGGTACTCCCACGATACAGCGGATCACTCTTTTTTGTAGGATAAATAATTCACCTATCAAATTTAATGATCCCCATTGGCATATACTATATCGTAGTCGAGATTCGATAATGGATTTATATATCATAACTGTTTGGCATTTATCGAGAATATCTTTTACGCATCTAATCACATAGCAGTATTTGTTTATCATCTTTTTTAGATCTTCAATTTGATTATGCCAATTAAGATTATGGTCAAATTTTATTCCCAAGAAGTTTGTGCTATTTACATACTCGATATGAATACTGTAAAGATTTATTTCAATTTGAAGATTACTTTTACACTGTCTTTTATGGAACCTGCTGAATACTGTTTTATCTTTATTTAAGAATAATCGATTTTGATTTAGCCAGTTTAAGGTTAGTTTTACAGTGATACCCCACATTTGATTCATCCGAAATTATTATAGCAGTGTCATCAGCATATGTTATTAGGTGATATGGAATTGAGTTATATAAATCATTAATATATAGTATAAATAGAAGAGGACCTAAAATTGATCCTTGTGGGACCCTAATGTCAACAGTTATTTCATCAGACAGGTATACGTATTCTTCAGATTTTCCTGTAACCATTTTAACTCTTGGCCGGCGACCTTTCAGATAAGAACCAATTACATACCACACCGCGGATGCCGTAACCATATAATTTATCCATTAAATAATTAATATTTACACAGTCAAATGCACGACTTAAATCAAGAAATATTGCTACTGGGTACTCTCCTTTATCCAAGTATTCTGTGATCAATTTATAAAACTCGTTTATAGCAGTTTTTGTTGATTTGCCTTCTCGGAAACCATGCTGACTCTTTGCTAAAAGTTTATGCTTATCAACAAAATTAACAATTCTATGAAGCATACAATATTCAAATATTTTCGCGATAGCCATTATTTGCGTTACCGGTCTATAATTCTTTATGTCCTCTTTATTATCCTTCTTAAATATTGGAGTGACTGTATATTGCTTTAAATTTCTATGAAACTGACCTCTTTCAAATGACAAGTTTATTAGATATGACAATGGCGTGGTAATTGAATTTGATACAATCTTTATCAGAGAGTCTGGTATTCCATCCGAACCAGCTGAGAACTTATTTTTTAATTTAGTGATATATTTACTGATTTCGGTTTCAGTTGTTGGAGCTAAGAACAATGAACAACTATTAAAAGGTACATCCATTTTGAATGATGTATATGGGATGTTATGTACGAAATCTAATGGAATTTGTTTAAAATAATTATTGAATGTATAAACAACATCATCAGGATTATCAATTAATTTACCCTCAATATTTAGTTCAATTTCTTTACAATTTGTATTAGAAATATTAGTCACATATTTAACCATCTTCCAGGTGGTTTTGCATATGTTTCTTGAAGTTAATATTTTATTTGGATTATGTTCTTTCTTTGTTGTTTTCACTAAAGATTCAATTTAGCATCTG
Organism: Philonthus spinipes; assembly: GCA_963082785.1. Taxonomy (NCBI): domain Eukaryota; kingdom Metazoa; phylum Arthropoda; class Insecta; order Coleoptera; family Staphylinidae; genus Philonthus; species Philonthus spinipes. The sequence goes on from OY720314.1 coordinate 20,848,464, forward strand.
TGTAGACATCATTTAAAGCAGGATATTATCTTTTTAAGATAAATAAGTCTTTTAGGTTGCTACTTGACAGTCGAAGAGCGTCATTAACCCATGACTTTTTTGTTTTTATTACACGTTTTAATTGTAGTGGAAAGTGCTTATGAAAGTATCTGACTAGAGTAGAGTGGAAGTATTCAAATTTAGCATCTAAAGATGTTTCAAAGTTTATTGCTTCCCATGTTTCCAATGCTACATCATTACAGAAGGAAATAACATTTTTTCACAGAAATTTCTGGATAGTGATTTAAATGAAATGTTAGTACTTATCGCATCAAAGGAAAACTTTGCCAATATTGTTCTATGATCTGAAAAAAACATTATCTAAAACGGTACATATACTTGTATGACCATTTATGTAGATATGGTCAATACACGTTTCATTGGTTGATGTCACACGAGTGGGCTTGATATTCATTTGTTTTAAGTTAAATATTTGTAACATGCCACTTAAACGATTATGTTCATGTGTATCAATTAAAGAGTTTATGTTAAAGTCGCCTGTTAATATAATTGGAACATTCGGTTTGAAGTTATCGACCAACAAATTATAAAGATATGATGTAAATTGATCACAGTCCGCAGATGGAGGTTTATAGCAAGTAATAATTCTAATTCTAATGCACACGCCTCCAATATCGAGTCACGACAATAACACGATATCTCCAGAGTTTTAAAGTTTAAATTATCATTTATCCAAATTCCTACACCCCCTCCTCTACCTTGTCTGCAGTAACTTGCCCCTAAAACAAAGGAAGAAATTTGTAGTGTAGTCAGATGATCTTACTTAATCCACGTTTCTGTTAAACATAATATTTTTAAGTCAAGATTAGAATAATCGATTAACATTTGATTAATTTTATTTTCACTTAGTGATCTAACATTAACAAGAAGCAAATCATAAGTAGTATTTTGATCACAGTAAGCATTATTTGCATTAATATGAATTTTTAATTTAGTGTGAAATGTTCCTTGGTCCGCTTGTTTAGGTAGAATAAAAAACGATTAACTTTAACCCTGATTGGCCAGAATTCAAGATTATTTACAATTTCAGAATCATTTTCCACAACTGATAACTTCATTAATATATATTCATCAGGTCTCTTGGAAGTCATAAGTTCCAGTCTAGCTCCTTGAATATTCATGGATTTAAGATATGTTTGTACAGATTCAATATTCGCATCTACATCTAGACCAGTTATATGAAAATGCTTATATACTTTTGCTCCTTTAAAACCTAACTCCTTGGTTGAACTTCCCTTAATAATGTTCGACCGCCTATGATATTGCCCGGCTTCCTCGACATTTGTTCCGCTGTTGATTTGAACGTGTTCGTTGTTGCCTATCCTCGACAGATTTTTCATCAGGCTCGGCCGGGATGGTGGGTAACTTCTCCGGTTGGTTTGGAGCTCCGATGTTCGAATTGTTTATGTTTTTTTTACTACGTTTATCTATAACCACACTTTTATTTTGCTCCAACAGCATGATTATCTTTTCTTGGTCCCTCATATAATGTCTTAATTGCTCCACTAACGTAGATGTCAACTCCACTTCTTTTTTCAGATATTTAATTTCTGTTATATATAGTCTTACATTTTCACGTACGTTGGAATTGTCTTCTTGTGGTTTTTCACTTAAGCCGCATCTAATCAACTTGATTAATGCATCACTTACTTGTACATCGCCAGATAATACAGGTAATTCTTTATTAATAATTATATTGATTAAGTCTTGCTTTTTGAATTTGTTTAATTCGTTAGATAAAGATTCACGTTCATCTTTACTGAACGCCATCTTGTTGTAATTAATTTAATAGAAAACAGTAGAAAATTATATAAATTGATTGATTGAGTTACTTGAAGATCAAATTAATTCGATAACCTTTCTTCGCACCTTTATTTGACATAATCCATTGTTAATGGTCACTTTGTGACCGAAATGTACATTTGGTAATCCAAATAAAAGTGTGAAGAAAGGTTATTAGTGCTTTATTCGTCGAAAAATTTATATATTATATACAAATATGTAAATTATTGTATAATGTAATCAATTATAATGGAGAATTCCGTAAAATAAAGTTAAAGTATTAATATTAATTAATTTCTCTATGTTGTACGTTGCAATTTCTTAAATTTATTTATTTATTTATTTGTTTACATACTGACACAGAATGAGTAAACATTCCTATAACGTAAGTATTAATATTACACAAAAAAATATATATGTATACACATGTAACACAAAAACATAAGCAATTAAATGAAACACAATTCATAGATATATGAATTACCTGTATAATCTGGCGATGATTTGAAAATAATTAATAAATTATTTCCACATTTAGCTAAATAACTGTGACCAAGTGAATGAATACTCTTTTCTATTCATAGATATATGTTAATTTTATATTGGTCCATTTTTTTGAGTTACTGAAATAAATGATTCAAATATCTTTGAAATTGAATAAAACCATTATTTTCCACATTTTATTATCCATTCTTGTATATTTTATTTTCAAGACCAATTTTTCGTTGTTCATTTAAAATAACGGCCGTTGGCCCGAAGTAAGTTTATCACGACAAGCGCGCACTCCGCTCTCGAAAAGTCATCAAGTTGTTATGCAGTTAATACATCTGCTACCATAACGTATAAATAAAGTTCACGCTCCTTAAATAAACTACATTTCGGATTACTACACGGATCGTTTATGGAAACTTTCTTTTATTTTCATTTCAACGCCGCTTTTGTTTTGAAAAGTCTGTCAATGTAATTTTTTTTTTCTTTGAGGTATTTCAACGCGTATTTTCCTGTGTTTGTTGGAAAAAAAAGTAACAACTGTTTCACACAAGGTTTCTACTGGAGATTGTAAAACTAGATGAATACTAAGATTTCCATGTACTATTAATAAATTAATTAATAAAAAAATTAAACAAATAGAAAAGAGTATTCATTCACTTGGTCACAGTTATTTAAGGGTGCGGTTTAGAAGAAAGTGATAGCTATACAAATATGGGCAATCACTAATTTGAGTTAGATTGTTGTTGTGATCAATGAACAATATTGTATTATACATTAAAATAATCTTAAAATAAGCAGGAATTTCATCAGATAAATTAAAAATTATTTTAATGTTTAGTTTTTGTGAAAAATAATTATGAAAAACAATGAAAATTGATCAAATTTATAGCAAATTTTAATTTAAATTTTTGCTAATAAAAACTTGTGCAATGAAAATTTGAAGGATTTCACTAAATTCTGCATTCAAATAACTTAGCAGACATGACCTATTAATTTCATTATATCTTACAATTTTCTTTTCTAACTTAAACTAGTAAATTGACGTAATACACGAAAATTAACGATTTATTTTTTATTTATACTGATACTTTATACTTGGTAGATAAAAAATGTAAATACACATTCATATTATGAAATCCAAAAGAATAGCTCTATTTTCAAACGATTATTTCCATTTTACCATATAGCTATCTCTTTCCACTAAACCGCAACCTTAAATATATTAAATAAAAATTATTTTAAAATAATTAATAAATTATTTTCACATTTAGCTTTGTGACTTTTGATTTACGCAACGTAAGTACGTTAAACAAATGCACATTAAAACAACTACTTCTCGGGCAAATGCCCACGCTGGACATTGAATTACATAATGTACACCTGCTGCCGCACACCAATGTGAAAATAATTTATTAATTATTTTCAAATCATTTTTATTTAATATATTTAAAAAACTTTAAATTTGTGTAACTTATAAACTCCTGGAGAAAATTTACGCAAATTTTTCGTTTTTTTTTCGGTTTTAAATCGTAGTATCTGCGCTATATTACAATTAAATGATTTTAATAAATGAGCCATCCATTTTGAAAGTGACCTAAGTCCATTTATGTTTAAATTGAGATATTTAAAAGTTTGCATTTCATTAATATTAAAAATATACGTATATGATAGTAATGTTCCACACTGCTTAAATTTATCTAAAAGAGTTAAATTTGCAATTCCTATTAAAATAATACCAAAAATTAAGTGAATAATATTTGTTTTCTTACTACAAATGGATTTAAGCCACTTTCAAAATTAACACCTATATATTTAATTTAATGTATATTTTATTATATTTATATATGTCTTTGTAGATCTGTGTAAAAGGAGATTCCTTCAATAAATAAATAAATAAGTAAATATTTTATAAAATTTGAAGGAGCTTAAGTCCATTCGACATATTTTAAATTGCTTCAAATTGAAAAATAATACTCAATTTATTTTATGTATCTTCACAATACTTTAAAAACACAATTTATACTAATTTTCTTTATGTTGGTTGTTGGTCGTGGAGACTTTAATTATTTAAATAAAAATACTTGTCCTTTCTCCAACTTAATTTTTATTTTATTAGATATATTTCGGAAACTATGTTTCCATCTTCAGTAGTTGAAATTTTATAAATATAAATATGTTGTTATGGTATACAACGCAATATTGATAAATTTAAATATTTAAAAAATCATGTTAACTATAAACTAATCTAAATATAATTATATATAATGTGCTAAAATTTATAAATTAATAAGATCTAAAAGGGGATTATTTAATGAACTAGTATAGAAATTTAAAAGATTACCTATGTGTTTTTTCATTTCAATAGACTCCAACATGTTTAATTTTGATTCACGTGAAAATTTAAGAAGTTTAACATTTTCAATCGAAAATTTATGTCCCGTATTTATTGAATGAAAAGCTACAGCAGATTTTTCAGAATTAAAGTTTTTAATATGGTAATTATGTTCTTTAAATCTAGTTAAAACACTTCTAGTAGTTTGACCTACATATAATTTTGTACAATTGCTACATTTTATTGAATAAATACCAGAATTTTCTAAAGAATTATTTTTCAAAAAGGTGTTGCCTAATAACAATTTTAATTTTGTGTTTGAATATGGTGCAGGTATTAAATTGAATTTTAAAAATATTATTTAATTTGAAATTTATACATGGATTATATAAAATTTTTGCATAATTTTTACTTGAATTTTGTTCATAAAGTGGTGTTAAAGTTGTAGTATTTTTGATTAAAAATTTGTTTTTAAATTTATTAATTATTTTTGTTATTATTTGTGATTCAAAATTTAATTTTTTGGCTATATTATATATTAAATTAATTTCTGCTTTTCTATTTTCTTCTGTGATTGGATAAAAAATGGCTCAATAATCATTGAATTAAATGCTGCTAATTTATGCTTATAATGTGTGTTAGAATCTGAATCAATGTAATTAAAAGTGTGAGTTGGTTTTCTCTGTATGTTAAATTCTAATTTTGAATAATTTCTAATAATTAAAAGATCTAGAAAGGGTAATTTTCCATTCATTTCAAGTTCGTATGTAAAATTTATATTTTTATTAATAGTACTAATTTCGTGAATAAATTGGTCAATTTTAAAATTCTCGTTAATGATAGCGAAAATATCGTCTACATACCTGTACCATATTTTTGGTCGTAGTAATAAACCCTGGCGATCACACTTGAGGGTTGCTGAACAACCCACTCAATTTGCAAAACAATACAGCACAACAAAACAACTCAGACTGTCTCGATATAATTTCCTTTATTAAAACAAAAAATCCTTTAAATTCCCATTCATTCCCCTTTTCTATGCAAATGAAAGTGCTGAACTATAAATACCACTCTCGCGTGCTGTAATTTCGGGTTTCGCTAGGGCTTATTTCCGTCCGAAAGGACCAACGCGACAAGACAACAAAGCCGTCTTGTCCGAAATTAATCATCCACGAAATGCGCGCCCGCTGAATGTCGCCCCGTAGTCGGTTTCAGTATCCGACGTACACGTGACTCGGTAATTGATAATCCTCCGTGTTAGACATGACGTTAATTCTTTTAGAAAACAAAAAGAAAACAGAATAAGAAATAATGGAGCTGTATATTATTAGATCCGTTGTTTGAAATGTGAATACATTTAAGGCTGCGATTCCAAATATGTTTCCGTTTTAAGAGATCAACAATGTTATACAGGCATAAAAAAATAAACATTAAATACAGGAAGATAGCTTATTTACTATTGAACGACATCAGATAATTTTTATTTTTTTTAAAACAAAAAAAGCGAAATTTTTTTTTTTTCAAAAATTAATTTAATTTATAAAAGTACATCTAATCTATATTGAACACATTCCAACTGCACGTGGAAAGTATTTCTCTTAAATATCCATACTAAATACATTAATAATATCAATAAATTATTTTTTTTAACTCTGAAGAAAGGAACTTCAGAAAGAAGAAAGGAACAAAACAAGATTTAATTTATTGATATAAAACGTGAAGTGTTTTATATCAATAAATTAAAAGTAAACTCAAACCAATTTATTTATTTATTTAACGGATTTACCTTTTTACAAATCTACAATATAATTAATAATATTTATGTTATAGACATTCATAATATATTATTTGTATACTCGTTAATCCCGCAAAATATTCATTTTTAATTCTGAAACAGTATCTAGTAGTTCAGATGTTTGCCGCTAGGTTGAAAGATCAAAGTTGGAATAAAATAAACACACATATTTTGTAAAAACCACTGCATGCTCTGTCGTTAATCGCACCGTTTATTAGGCGTAAAAGCACAGCATTAAATTCACAACTGTTTGTTGTAACTCTAAATCACTTAATTTTAAAGAATTTTAGTTTATAAATTTTATGGCTTATTTAGTTTTAATTAACTACTTGAAACTAAATGAGCTTTAAAAACATAAACTAAAACTCTTTTACAACAAATTTTACAATTATTTGTTGTAACTTTAAATCACTTAATTTTAAAGAAGTTTAGTTCATAAATTTTATGGCTTATTTAGTTTTAATTAACTACTTAAAACTAAATGAGCTTTAAAAACATAAACTAGAACTTTTTTACAACAAATTTTACAATTATTTGTTGTAACTTTAAATTACTTAATTTTGAAGAATTTTAGTTTATAAATTTTATGGCTTATTTAGTTTTAATTAACTACTTAAAACTAAATGAGCTTTAAAAACTTATAAACTAAAACTCTTTTACAACAAATTTTACAATTATTTGTTGTAATTTTAAATCACTTAACGTTAAAGAGTTTTAGTTTATAAATGTTTAAGACTTATAACAAAAATAATTGTAAAATAATACAAAATAACGTTTATTTTACAATTATTATTTTTATTATGAGTCTTAAACATTTATAAACTGATTTTTTTTTAACATTAAATGATTTAAAGTTACAACAAATAATTGTAAAATTTGTTGTAACTTTAAATCGCTTAATGTTAAAAAGTTATTTCTAACTTTAAGAGGTTTATCAGTATTTTTTGGATTGTAGTACTCTTATTTATTGAATGAATAACTGGATATTTATAGAAGTATCAGACATTGATGAAACTATTAAACATTTTATTCGATCATTACAACTATTTATAGACGCATAGATGAATGAATTATAAATATGTTTGTATGAGAATAATATTCCAACACACTTCACACACCATTCATAATCCATCAATAATAATAATCAATGCAAATCCAATACTAAATTCAAATAAAATTCATATCTATTACTAAATCACTTCACTAAAGTGAAGTAAGAAAAAAACTCTTGTGTTATTATTGATACTAACCTTTCACGTGAACTCAAAACCCATTTATCTAATACTAAAAATGGGGCGCGTTCAGGGGAAATTTAGGCATGTAGCGCTGCAGCGCTTGATATTCCCTGAATTATTGCGTATTATTTTTATTTTGTATTTTGTCGTAATTTCTGATTGGTAATTTGCCTTTTTTTTATACATATGTTTTGTAATCTTTTTAGAGCGCCACACTTTTTTTATAAAATTTTTAATATGTAATTATAATTGTAATTTGGAAATGGAGATTCCGTTAATTAAATAAATTGTATTGAATTTAAATTGAATTGAATTAACGACGCTCACAAAAATATTGCGGTTTTGTTTACAGCTGCACGGCTTGAAAATCGTTCCAGCGGAAAAAATATACGCTTTACCGCTTGATAAAGCGCTGCAGCGCCACACATAAAGCGGTACCGTTCAGTGACAAAGCGCTGCGGCGCTACAGTTACAAAATCGTGAAAATCAAAGAATTTTAAATACACGCTTCAATTCGTTTGTAATGATTAATGTGTTTCTCTACTAACGTATTCTTGCGTCGATAAAAGGAAACTGTTGAATGGCGTGGAATACAATTCAATTAGGCCCATTGACCGGGCGGGCGATTTTCCTTTCCCTGCATGTCTGGCGGAAAGGGCACGCCAGGTCAAAACACCTAAACCGTCGTCGTCCGTACCTCAATTGACATTCCTATCGGCGCGTTTTAATTGTCTGCGGATCGTGCCGTCTTGAGGCCTCGATTCCCCGGGGCCTTGGAATACACTGCTCACTTTCCCTCCCCTTTCAATAATGGAAATTGCGAAATTATCCAATTAAGCATTCAAAACAATGAGAAATAATTGATGTTAATAATATTTTTTGAAAAAAAAAAACAATTTATTAATTGAAATTGCGAAATTATTCAAACATTCAAAACAATGAGAAATAATTGACGTTAATAATAATATTTTGAAAAAAAAAAATATTAATTGTAAATTAAAAACAATGTTGATTGTTACCAAGTACTAATAACATTAATTTTATGAAATGTTATGAAATGAAGGGTGTCTTCGACTAATAGATAATAGAAACGTGAATTGTTAAGTTTAAGGTAACATCATAAGCGAGTTTTATACTCTTATGTCTCAAAACCAAACCAAATTGCTAATGACACTTGATTAAACTCAATAATAAACAATCCAAGTTATAGAAACAAAGTAGGAAGTACTTTTTTTTTTCATTAAAAACAAATTTATTTACGAGTTTCAACTTTTTATTAATTTCACTACAATTATAGGAAAATGATTTATTCATTTGGTCACAATTATTTAAATAAATTAAATAAAACATTTTGAAAATAATTAATTAATAAATTACCTACTGTGACATTATGACTTATGTTACATAAGTACTTTAATAAATGTCTAATAATAGACATTTGCGGCCGAAAGACCTCCGGTCGATAGCAGTTTCTCTTAAGAATATATATTTGTTTAAAATTGTTTCATGTATTGTATTTTATATTAAATTTGTATGTATTCTTTGGGAATAAAGATGTTTGTATATATAGACATTTGCTGTTGCATAACAATAACAATTGTATATAATGCAACAATTTTTGAATCGAAAATATTTAATGCAAAAAAAAAAACAAAAAAAATAAACTAAAAGTTACGTAATATGAAGCTATCTGCAGACGCGTGTTTCGGGATTTGATCCCTCGTCAGTACAGCTGTGCCTTACGTAATTGCAGTTATTAATTAAATTAATTAAAAATTAAAAAAATAATTAATTGAAAACGCACTGTCACTTCTGAGATTCTCAATGTAAGTGAACGCTGAGGTCATATCTTAATTAATTATTTTCAAATTCCTTTATTTAATTTACTCACTACAATTGTTTCGTGTTATTCTTCTTCTTTAGGTGAAGAAGAATTTAAATTCTTCACTTGAAGAAGCTGCAGTGCACACTGCATAAAAATCACATTTAAAGTTATTATTGAATAGAATGGTATTACCTTGGCATCTATTAAAAAATCATTTCTCCATCTCAAAACACAAAAAAGTAATGATTTTATTTTTTAGTGTCAAAATTTTTAGAAAATATTTTTTTTGTAGTAATGGCTAATCAAAACTACTATGTTATATTGATGTAGAGATAATTTAAATGGAAATTGATTAAAAAGGCTGAAAGGCCGATAGCCAATTCCTACAAGAACATTTCTTTAAAATTTGAATAAATTGTTAAAAATGTATTGTTTTATAAAGTTATTAAGATAATATTAATTCACGAAAATTTTACAGAAAATTCATACTTTCACAATTACAGCGCCCCCTGTTAGAAATTTGAGAAAAGTATCCGTATAAACCCTACATACAGGGTGATTTTTTAACACGTTATAATAACAGAATAAAAAGTAGCGAGTTTACAATATATTTGAAAGTTATAAATTGTTTTATTGATATAAAAGTGAGAATAAAAAGTGTTGGAATAATTTTAATATTAAATTAAGAAAGTACAGAGATGCGGATTTCATTTTTTAAACACAATGTTGTCCAAATGTCGACCATCCTTCTCATAGCACTCCTCCAATACTGCTCTTTAATGTTTAAATATCCGCCGACACATTTCAATAGGAATGTTGTTAATGACCTCTCGAATGTTGTTTTTTAACTGTTCCGTAGTGGCTGGAGGATCGGTGTAGACGATACTCTTTAAATATCCCCACAAAAAGTTGTCAAGGGGCGTAAGATCTGGTGATCTTGGCGGCCAAGAGATATCCCCAAAATCTCGAAATAACAGTTCCTGGAAACAAGTCACGTACAGTGTCCAATGATGCTGCTACTGTATGTGCCGTCGCCCCATCCTGTTGAAACCAGGTCCAGTTTGGGTCATAACCAGGAACGTTTTGAAGAGCTGGAGTCAAAAATTGATGGAGCATTGCAGTGTACCGTTGGCTTGTCACAGTAACAGAGCGGCCACGGGTATCCTCAAAAAAGTAGGGCCCGATTATTCCAGAAGGCGACATGGCACAACAAACTGTTACCTTCTTGGAATGCAATTGTTTTTGGTGCTTTTCTTTTGGGTTCTCGGGGGGCAATACCAACAGTTCTGCTTATTTACGTACCCCTTCAGGTGGAAGTGAGCCTCATCACTGAATAAAATGTTGTCTAAGCCTCCTTCATCCCAAAACATATTCATCATGGTCTCACAATATTTTTTTCTAATTTCGTGGCCTGTAGGCTTCAGGAACTGCACTAATTGAATTTTGTAGAGATGGAAGTGTAAGTCTTTGTTTAAAATCCGTTGCACACTTGAGCGATGAATGTACAGCGCCTGGCTATGTTTCCGAATTGACCGCCTTGGATTTCCAGTCGCAGCACGTCCCACAATCTCAATGTTCTCTGACGTTCTGATGGACTTCTGTTGACCTGGGTGCTTCTGATTTGCCACGGAACCTGTTTGTCGGAATCTTTGAACCCACGATTTCACTAAATTTGTCGGTGGAGCATCACGTACACGCCGAATATTGTAGAATAGTGGCAAAAACGTAGAATAGCCACTACATAGAAATCGTTCGCTTTAAAAAACGCCTCTACCATGAAGGCACGTTGTACGTTCGACCACTCCATGTTTGCTGACAATCCGCACGTATTCGCCGCAAATTGCCAGCGACACCCCCCCCCCCCCTAACTTTTAAAGCGATTGCACAGGGGACGTTCGAAAACTGAAATCTACTCTGAGTGACCTTGTATTTTTTAACGCTAATTCAGAATCTACAATAAAAATAGGGGTTCCCATTTAAAATTTTTAGGTTAACCCATTCCAGCCCCCCGCCCTGTAGTGCTAGGGGGCCATTTTGTCAAAATTCGATTTTCCCCTCAAAACCATGACGATTATGATTCGACATACTTTCGGTAAATTGCGTTATTTTCAAGATATTCAAGAAAATAATGTAAAATGGGTCACCGTGTATATATAGATTAAAAAATAATACATAAGGTATTCCATTTGAAATAACAAAGTTGATATGAATTCCGGGATAACGGGATACCCTGTATATTTGAAAATAATATTATATATATATATATATATATATACAGAGAGCTTTTTTTATCGAGTCGAATGCATGTATGTATGTTTATTTGCCTATAACACGCAACTGAACACACATATGCCAAATGGTCAACTAAACAAACACACATTAATAATTCAATGCGGCTGGCTCGGATTTTTTGCAGGTATACACTTCCCCTAATGTATACTGATAAAAAAAAACCTCTCTGTATATCTTTATTCAGACTATATACATAATTTTAACAATATAACAACATAAATAATTACAATACATGCAGGTGTTAGTCTGTCTGGGCTATCGACCAAAGGTCTTTCTGCCCTGTCGTGAATTTATGAAGTTAAAGAAAAATCTATGCTAGCTAGCTGAACTGTCCTGATGATTTGCGCAAATGAATTCATAAATGGTGATTGTAGGATGTTTGTATTTAGGAAGAATATTAGGGTTACGAGGAATACAGAATTTTGTAAGAAGGGGTAGATTATCAGAATTATTGGCAATTTTTTTACTTAAGGCTAATATACGCTGGGATATGGGTGGGATTTGGGTGGATTCATAAAGGTATTCGTTGGAGGGATTGTGAAGTACGTTGTTGGGATTAATTTTATATTATGCTCCTTTAGCAGTCAAGCAACTTTTATTAATAAATAAATGCTGAATTTCTAACAACAAGGGTGATATCGGAGACGGGCACTTCGGTAACTCACCCTGTATATAAACTTAAACGAGATTATTCCCTGAAGGGTTCGTGTTATTTCTTCCTTTTTCCAGTGAAGTTCTGGTTATTATAAAAAGAGCCTCGCCAGGTATGCGATTACGCGAACGGGTAAAACAAAGATAATGCAAATAAATAAGTCGAATTAAATCGAGATGAAAATCCCGCTGCTCCGAGATGATCGCTCGAAAAGTAGCTGGTAAGTTTACTTGCCAATATTAGCATAATTATATGCGTGTGTTGGGATAGAATGCAACTAGTATTTACTGCGACGTAACAAGAAAATAAATAAATAGAAAAGAGTATTTATTCATTCACTTGGTCACAGTTATTTAAATATATTAAACTTTTGTCAAAAGTCACAGAGCTAAATGTGAAAATAATTTATTAATTATTTTCAAATCATTTTTATTTAATAAAAAATAAATGCATCAATAAATAAGCAAGTAGAATGCGATAAAATAAATAAGGAAGTAAAGATTAGTGATTGATGATCTTAAAACGTCATATATTAATTTTTATAATAAATGGCAGACGACGCAAGCACCATCTTTTGCACATGCAACACACCAATCTGATTAGGTTCGAAAAAGCGAAATGGGCATCACTAGTTATCCATACGCGAGATGAATGCTGGCTGAACATTTTATTAAATACTACTCATTATTTAATTTTATATACTAAACTAAACTATACTAAAGCTTTCGATAATATAAACATAACATATTTTTAAATAAACTCGAATTATTTTGCCTTTGTCGAGGCTTTACTGTATTTAAATCATCATACATAAAGTTGCGAAAAAATATTTATTTTCAAAGGTTTTAAGTCACCTCAGGTGTCCCCCAGGGATAGAAACTTGGACCCTTGCTTTTTATTTTATTTAGTAATGACTTAATTACTTCTATGATTTATAAAACTTTAGGTATTAGGGATAACGAAAATGTATTCAACAATAAATAATTTAGAAGATATACAGTTTAATCTAAACTATATGTGCATGACTGCAGAAAGTAATTGTTCTTATCTATCTATGCCACTAACAATGATTTATTGTATAATCATTGTTAGTGGCATAGATAGAGGGGAGTTGGAGGTTAAACTCAGATTTTATGTATAGACAATTCTATTATTATTATGAAAAGGTTAATATTTATTTATTCAATCTAATCTGTCTACAAAAAAATATTTTTTTTTTGTAAATTGGAAATATAATTCCTACATTCCATTCCCCTGGTATCTAATTTTTTGTTGGAATTTCATTTAGTAATTCTTATAATTTTGTGTGTGTTTTATTTTATAGAGTCTGAGAACATTGATATGCAATGTTCTCAGCCTCTACGAAAACACCTCTTATTAATCAGTCTTCGACAAAATCTGTTCCATCAATACGAACAATATGACGTTTGAATTTAACGATTATTATTTATGCAAATAATTGTTAAATTCAAACGTCATATTGTGCATCGACCGATTTGGATTAATCGGTGACGAAAATCGCTCGCTCTTTGTGGCGTTTTCCGCGGTCGTAAACGTCCATTAGGCGATTAAAGCCGGCTCTAAAAGTGCGTCTCGGATCGGATAATTTCGATTTTTTTACATCTGCGCCCGCTGTAAACAAGAGACATGAACCCATAAAAAACTAAATAACCCCACAATGCAAACAGACATCCAGCGGGGGCCTGTGAACGTGACGCCGGGGAGGAAACGAACGGACACGTGCTCGAAATAAATACATCCCCCGAAATTCTATAAATAAATTAAATGGATATCGATGTTAGACGATGAGTGATGGGTTGAATGAAAAAAAAAAAAAATCTCGTGAATTATTTTAACCCGGTGGAATTTTAAAAAGCTTATTTTTATTAACAAATAGAAAGAAAAAAAATCAGAAATTTGTATAAATGAAAGCGCCATTTATTTATAATTTATCCGTACAAAAAATATTATACATATTATATTATATTATTTTTATATTTCTCACGCCCTACCGTGAGAAATATAAAAGTTAAATAGGAACCTCTATTTTTTGTACGGATTTTAATACTCCGGGAAAAAGAAGAAAGTTTTATCTGAAATATTTTTTTGTATTCATAACAGACGATGCTATAATCGACAAAATTCAAAATTCGTAAAAATCGTTGAAAATTTTGGATTTCCTGAGAAACATATATGAAATCAGAAATAAAAGTACACGAAGGTGTGAGTCTTCATGCCTCTCGCACATAATAGTTTTTTAATTAAAGCAAGTGTTCAAAAATTCAACCTTCAAGTTTAATACACTTATTGATCCTTCTTTCGAATGATTGTATACACGGTACACACGATAAAAGTATATCCGCGGGAATTTGAGCACAAGCGTTTCTTATGCGTTCTATCATGTTTTCTCTGTCTGTTGGCACTTATTGATAAACTTTGTCTTTCATATAACCTCATACACAAAAATCCGGCGATGTTAAATCAGACCACCTAGCATTATAATCACCGTCTAATACTTCCCGTGCAACAATTGAATAATGCGCTGGGCAACCGTAAAGCTGGAACCATCTATTGCCTAAGCAATAACACTCTCCTGTAACTTATTGTACAGCTTGGATCCTATGAAATTTATGCCATTTTGTGTCTTAATAAATCTATGGTGGTCCAACTTAATTAGATCATTATTTCTATTGCCATACTGATGTATATTGCTTTATTTAATATAGGTGGTGAGATTTTAATTGATATGCCTTCTTATTTCCCATCCCAGTCTCGTCAGGATTTTTACGCCAGATTCATTCTCTCTTATTCACTCATTAATGTTATTATTTCCACCCGTCCATTCCTCACATACACCCCTACATGATCCCACGTATCTCTTCCATTCCCGCATAACACATATTTGTCCCATCCATACTTTTCTACCTCTTTCATCAGATCCACACCTCGCCCTAGCTATCGTTCTCTTTTCTTCCTTACTTAATCTACAGTCTTGCAAATACTCGGACATACCCGCATGCACCTACCATCTTTCATACAAGGGGTTATTTATTTATTTATTTATTTAACTAATTAACGGAGGCCATTAAATACAATAACATACATACATGATACATTGAATAGTTACAATAATAAAATAATAGAATTAACAAAAAAAAACACATTTTTAAAAACGAACTATTTTTCACTAAGTATACGGCGCAAAGAACTTTCAGAATCTGTAAACATATCAAAGCTGGATACTTTAATAAATTCATTTGCATGCCTTAATATGCGTGTGATAGCCGACTGCTTCGCATAATCTGTTCTGTGGAACGGTATATGAAAGATGGATGCATTTATAATTACTTTTCTCTCTCGCTCCCTGTCTCTCTTGCACTTCCACTTACTTCCACTTCTCTTTCACCCATCCAACTACATCTATTCTTTTTTCCAGCTCATTTGTTACAATTTCCGACATTCCTGCTCTCTCGTACATTTTCTGTCCATCCTTTCTCCAATCACCCCCCCCCTCCTTTGTACCTGTACACCATACCTCTTTAACTAACCTCAATAAAAGTGAGTGTATTAGAGACTCACTTTTATTTCCTACCTCACTACCCTTTCCATACTCTCTCTATGCATACTCGCCCTATTCGTTTTCTGAAGCAGAATATATTTCGGGGTGGATTTTTCCACTCCCAAAAACTGCCTCAAGAAAACGAGCTGCTATCTCTCTCCAACGCTTTCATACCCCATACTTTCACACCATACATCATTATTGCCTTCACACATACATCCCACAGTTGCCATTTGGAAATTTCCACCAAGCCACTTTCCCCATTTTTCCATTATTGCAATACATGCCTTCCTTGCTTTTCCTTGGATATATCTGGCGTGCTTACAGTAACCCCTACGTTCAATAAACACAAACCCCAAATATTTGAACTCTTTAACTTTTTCTATTATTTTCCCTTCCATTTCAATTCTTTCATTCTCCCTTCTCCTCCTCTATTTCTGAACCTCATCCATTTCGTCTTTTCTACATTCACAAACAACCCTCTTTTATCCATATACTGTTCTATCCTTTCCACCATTTCTTTCATTCCTTCCCACTCTTTCGCAATCAGCACCACATCATCTGCATATGCTAGCATCCATACCTTTCTTTTTCCTATCACAACCTCGCCCGCTTGCCCATTTCGCAGCACCTCTTCCATTTCACTTATGTATGGGTTAAACAACAATGGGCTAAGCGGGCACCCCTGTCCACTTATCCGATATCCTCTCATCCATTTTCGCTCTTCCCCATGTTTCCTCTTACCCATTCCACTGCTGCCCCATTCACTCCTGTCCTTCTCAAACACTCCAATAATCTTTCTCTCGGTACTGAATCATACGCCGCATTCAGATCCAGAAACACTGCATATAGACATTCTTTTTTCTCAAGAATTCTCTCAACTGTTCTTGCCAGAGTAAAAATCTGATCCCTTGTACCCTTTCCTTTTCTGAAACTCCCTGCGTTTCTGGGAGCATCTTCTTCTTATGTACTTCTTTCTCCATTCTATTTTTAATAATAATAATAATAATAATAATAATATTTATTTCTCAACAAGTATAAAAAAAACCTAATTACAGAGAAATACTTAAGAAACTAAATTACAATTAATATGGATAGAATTTAAACTTACAATTAGCATAGTTAAGAAACAAAATTAAAACAAAATTACAAAATTAGAATTTATACATAAAAGCAGAAGAATAATCACTAGTGCAAACATTCTATAATTTCAGACATAAATTGTTCAATAATAGATAAGTAACGATGTTTGTTCTGTATTGTCTTGAAATTAAATTCCTGCTTGATAGCTTATATTGAAGTCGGGATAGGCTTTATGTTTTATGAGATACAGATACTTTAGGAACCGTTTGTTAATTTTCTCAAGATTATTAATATATTGTAAATAGCCAGGAGACCACACAGTAGCACAGTACGATATTTTCGACAGTATGAGTGATTGATATAAATATATTGCCGTGTTTATAGATTTCAAGTCGTTACAGTTACGTTTTAAGAAGCCTAGTAATTTGTAGCATTGCGTCGTTAATTGCTGTACATGCGTGTTAAACGTTAGTTTATCATCAAAATATATCCCAAGATCTTTTAGACGATTCACACGGGTTAATGAAATATTATTCAATTGATATGTATATGACTATGTGAACGCGAGTAAGACATAACGTTACACTTAGCTACATTTAGCATTAACTTATTAGATGAACACCATTGATCTAGCTTCATTAAATTATTTTGCAAATGAATTGTATCCTGGGTACTATTTTCTACTGAGAAAAGTTTAATATCATCAGCGTATAGCAAAAATTCACAATTTAACACATCACATACGCTGTTTACATAAATTAAAAACATTAAAGGACCAAGATTGGAACCCTGCGGCAACTCACTACTGGCTAAATACATTTTTGATTTTATTCCCATGTAGGAAACAAATTGTTGTCTCATATTTAAGTACGATGATATTACCGATACTATATTGGCACTAATATCACGTTTTTCAAGTCGGCTGATAAGAATATTATGCGATATTCTATCGAATGCTTTAGTCATGTCGGTATATAAAACATCCACTTGATTCCCACGTTCCAAATTATCAGCTATAAATTGGGTCATGTTCAATAAGTTACTTTGAGTAGATTTTCTTCTCATAAACCCGTGTTGCTTTATGCTCAATTCGATACTTATTTTTGAATAAATATAGTCAGCAATAATAAACTCAAACACCTTACTAAAGTTCGATATCAAGGCAATAGGTCTGTAATTCTCAATATTCCCTTTATCGCCCTTCTTGAAGACCGGACATATTCTCGTTATCTTCCAGCACTGTGGAAAGACGCCCATGGAAAGAATTTGGTTGAATAAGTGCAATAAAGGTTTAACTAAAACTATGGCGCAATCACATTAATTATAATCACGGCGATTTTGTACCCGATACTCGTTACAGTTATTGGCCTATAGTTCTCTGCATTTTTTATCGCCATTTTTATGTATCGGACACATCACTCCTACTCGCCATGATTCTGGGAATTTTTCTTCACCTCTCCGCATTTTATTTAGAAGCTCCCTAAAACGCCTTTTCCTATCCACTCCAATTATCTTCCACATTTCCGCTTTAATACCATCCATTCCTGCCGCCTTTCCCAAACCAAAACCTTTTTCAACTCTCTCTTCCGTAAATTCTTCCAGTTTCCTTATTTCTTTTTCCAATCTCCTCTGGCTCCCCATATTTCTCTCTACATTTTTTTCCCATTCCTCCAGTGTCACCTGCACTTGGCTTTTTACTTTTCCCCTTCTAAGAATCTTCCACATTTCTCCCTCATTTTGGCACGATCTTAATTCATCCGCAATTTTTCCAACAGCCTTTTTTTCTTTTCTTCGCATATTTCATTTAAAATTTGTATTAACAACTTTTCTTTCCACATCTCTATTCCCTTACCATCCTCCTTACATTTCTTTTTGCCTCCCTGTACTCTTCGTCGAACCACGCCTCGCCTGCGCACATTTACTCTTCTTCCACACCCTATAATAGTCTCCTCCATCTCCTCCACAATCTCCACCATACACCATCGTTTTTCCATCAATTCTAGCTCCTTTGTTCCATCTGCCAATTTCCATCTCTCCGACTGCTCTACATATTTATCTCATTCATCCGTCTCCTACTGTTATCCTCCATCTCCTCCACAATCTCCACCATACTCCATCGTTTATCCATCAGTTCTAGCTCCATTGTTCCATCTGCCAATTTCCATCTCTCCGACTGCTCTGCATATTTATCTCGTTCACCCGTCTCCTACTGTTATCGTAAGTGGTTCGATTCGAGCACCTCTTCTACTTTCAGTAGAGCGGTACATCAACGATCTATTGCTTCATATTTGAGCAGTTCTTCCATTCTATATATTATGTGTATTGTTTTTAATTCTTTACCTTCCTCTTGCGATATATTCTATGATACAATTAAATCTCTGTTATCACAATTATACCAAAGAGCAGCTTAATATTCTATTCAATTATATTTTAGCATTAAGTTTAGTTTATATATTATATTATATACACAGGGCTATGGATTTATGTATATTGTCTTGTAATTGGGATGTATATTTCCTGTTGGGCAATAAAAACTTATCATTACTATCCTACCAGGGAGCGGTAGATCATATACATCAATAATCTATCGCTCCCTAGTTGAGAAGTTCTACCATTCTAATTGCTGAAGACACAACTTTTTTTTATAAAAAAGGAGTAGCCTTAAAATAGAGCAATTGAAAGAGAATAATTAATTTAAATAGAAAAGAGTATTCATTCACTTGGTCACAGTTATTTAAATATTTTAAATAAAAATGATTTAAATGTGGAAATAATTTATTATTTTCAAATCATTTTTATTTAATATGAAGAATTAATTCGCTAATAATTTTTAAATTCTTGTCTTTTAATATTTGTACCATATAAGAAAATAAATTCTGAATAATTTCCTCATTTAACCCGTGGTGAAACATTTTTAATTAACAATGATAAGAAATTAAAACACTTGGTTTGTGAAACATAAAAAAACAAAGTGTTTTAATTTCCTATAATTATTAAAAAAAAAAAATAAAGCTTTTTCAGATAGTCATTACAAGAAATTTATTTATGTTCGAATGATTAATTGTATTAAAAGTGACTAGAAATTGTAGGAAAACTAAAAAAAAAATTATTAAAACCACACCATATGCAAGTGTTTTAATTAATCATCAAACGAATTGGACGTATTTCAGAAGCACATCTTAAAAAATGTCAACCACCTGTTTGATCAGCTGTGCAAGGTCGTGAACTTTTAATAAAACGCAATATTATTATTATTATTTTTGTAAAAATAAAGCAACTAACAAATCATCCTCCTTATCACCATCTGCCCGATAATAAACTCACACACACACACTCGCCTGGGATCTTTCAAAAACCTTCTCTTCTCGGTAATACAAAAATATCGCTTTCCCGTTTTCCAATCGAATTTCAATTAATCTCGAAAACATTACCAACACCTGGCGATCGTCGGTGGGCTTTCCGATCATCCTCGGCGCGCTTTTTGGAGAAAGTGCTGGTGGCTGGATGCGCTCGCCCGTCTGCGTTTCGTTACTGGAACCCGCGTGATTTACGGCCGCGCTTTATGTAAACAAGCAAATCGCATTTACATCGGGCTTGTGTGCATTGTAAAAGTCGGCGTAAAACGAGCCGAGATTTATCCGGCCGTTTGCGTTCAGAATGAGTAATGTTTGTAAATACTTTGGATCCGGTGGGAAGCCATCAATTAAGTTTTTGTGATTGTGATTATTGAATGAATAAGATGTTGCGTGCTGGAAATAGAAATAGTTGTATGATTTTATAAAATCCTTAGAAAATTCCTGAAATTTATTTTATTTATTTATTTAGTCTTATATAACATCGTTATATGTTCCTCTCTACTTCTCAGTGTGAGGTGCCTAAAATTTAGTAAGTAATAAAAATGTCTCGTATGCGATGCCAGTAATTGTAATAGCTCCGAATATGTAACAAATTCCTCATTACACACTTAAAAAATAGTAATTAATAAAAATGTCTTGTATGCAGAGCTTCCATATCGAGGACGGGTTAACATCTCCCACCACCGTTTTTCACACGATCGGCCGAAGTCGGAGAAACGGTCTGCCGTGTTTGTTTAGAGAGCGTATGTTAATTTTTCATGCATCGTTTTAAAATCAGCTGAATTGCTGAAGACCGCATAAATGAGTGCGTCCTCGCAATATAAATAAACACTTAATACACTTTTTTCGTTTGTATGGTTGATTTTTCTATTTCTCCATTTATTCAGAAATTTCGTCTGCCGACCGGCGAAACGTTGCCTTGAATTGGCCCGGGAAATTTAAAAAGTTATTCATTTCAAAAATTTTATGAATGACAAGTAAAATAATTTCGAAGATTCCGATTAATATTAATCTACACTGTGAAAAATTATCTTTCATTTCATTTATTTTATTAAACGGCATATCTTTTTTGTTTATTAAATAAATGTAATTATAAATTCGTTTTCATTTATTGAAATGAATTACAGTATTTAACTCTTTCAGTTAAATTTCTCAAAAATCTGTGAGAAATATATTGAAACCTTTTTTGAAAGAACCAATTTTGCAGTTCATTACTGTTCATATACAGGGTGTCTCGCCCTAAAAGTATTTGTATTTTCTATTGATAGATTCTAATGCAATTTTCACTGTTTATGTAAACCAATATTCTCTTCTAAATTAAAATATTTTCAAGATTTTACCACTTCCGATTATACCGGAAGTACGTACAAGCTTTGTTATTTGAAGTGGAACCTTATATTTTTTATTGAAAAATTAGATTCTACGTGTTAATTTTTACAAATTTCCTGTAACAGTTTTTGAGATTTTTCAATGATTATGAAAATCATCATTTTTTTTAGACAGCATTTTAAAGTATCATATTTAAGGATAGAAAAAAGTCACAGGAATGAAAATATTCTCATGTAGAAACAATTTAAAAATATTAATTATTGTGTCTCAAATTAACAGCAAAGTCTAGTAAATTTAAAACTGGGTGGCGCAATATTGCCGTGAAGTCCGATATATTTTTCGAAAAAAAAAAAAAAAAAAAAAACGAGAATAAAAGGTACTTATATAATTTCTAGCCACTGTTGACCGTCACATTTTAAAATTCGTTTCATATATACAGGGTGTTCAATAATCATATGATTTTTTTAATGAAATGATATATTTTTATAATGATTTTCGATTCTACGTTTTTTTATATAAAATTTATTAGGTCGATTTTGTTATTTTAAAAGTTACAAAAAAATGAAAGTTAAGTCGAAAAATGTTTGTTTAACACCTTATATTGCAAACATTAAAAACGAAATAGATAAATAGAAATTGGAAAAATACTTAATAATAATAGGTATAGTCGTTTTCTGTCAGAATATTTTTTGTGAACAGGGTAAAGCAATATGCAAAATGATTTTCTTCTATTTTTACTTAAATGGAAATTTGTGTATGCCATTTCAAAATGAAAATGGGCCTGACCATTTTTGAGATATTTAAAATCAAAAATGCAAATAAGCAAATTTTTATTATTTAGTTGTCAATGTTATACGTAATAATATCATAGTTAATAAGTAAAGTACATATTTTACGTTATTTTTGTAACACTGTTACTATTAGACATACTTCTTCAATAAAAATAATTTAGTTATTAGAAACAAAATATATATTTTGGTCATTCTAAAAATATTTTAAATATTCTCGTATGCTTATTAAATTTTTTTTTAAATAATGTATGTAGGCTACAAAACAGAAGGTGTACCAACAAGCCTAGTAAAATAATTCAATACTTGAATATTAATATTTTGTTAATATTAAAATTGTCCTCCATTAAAATCTCTATGTATGTAATTAACGTATTCATATAAAATATTTCTATTTAATAACATTTTTTTTGCTTTTAAAATAACTCCTAAATATTTGTCGACACACTATTATCTTTATATTAAATATGTTTTTAAATGTAGGAAAGCATTTACGAATTGCATTTGTATTAGTCATAGCCTAATTAAATTATAGACTAAAAGTGAAACATTCAATTTTGTACTTTGGATTGAAATTGTTTAAAAAAAACGGTAATATATAGAAGTATAGTTTGTTATAGAAAATGAAAAAACAAACAATTTTCCATCGAAATTTCATAAATAATATAGGGTGTTCCATTTAAAGAATAATAAAAAAACAGTTTGCGTATTGTTTCATCCTGTATATAAAATTTGCTTTATGATAAAAAAACTACTTTTCTTTCAATTATTAAGCATTTTTTCAATTATATTGCGTTGGCAGAAAATTTAATTGTTTTTTTTTTTCAATTTTGAAATGCAAGACCCAAAAAATTAATCGATTTCAACAATAAATTATTTATAACTTTTTAAATATCAACAAAAATTGACATAATAACCCTATATCAGAAAAACAGTTAGACGAATTTTATAAAAATCTAAATTTTCAATCAGAAATATAGGGTTCCATTTGAAATAACAAAGCTTGTACGTTCTTCCGTTATAATAGGAAGTGGTAAAATCTTAAAAATATATAATTAATAAGAGAATATTGGTTTACATAAACAGTGAAAATTGCATTAGAATTTATCAATAGATAATCCATATACTTTTAGGGTGAGACACCCTATATACGAACCTGCAGTAATGAACCGTAAAATTGGTTCTTTCAAAAAAGGTTTCAATACATTTCTCACAGATTTTTGAGAAATTAAATTGAAAGAGTTAAATACTCTAATACTTTTAAATAAAAGTAAACGAAATTATAATTACATTAATTTAATAAATAAAAAAAATATACCCTGTTTTTGTTTCCTTTTATAAAATAAATTAAATGAAAGATGATTTTTCATAGTGTAGATTAATATTAATCGAAAACTACACAATAATAATAATCTTTAATAACATTTTTGAAATGAATAACTTTTTAAATTTCCCGGGCCAATCCAAGGCAACGTTTAGCCGGTCGGTAGAAGAAATTTCCGAATAAATGGAGAAATATACAAATCAACCATAAAACGTGCCTCAAGTGTTTATTTAGATTGGGAGGACGCGCTCATTTATGCGGTCTTCAGCAATTCCGCTCATTCCAAAATGATGCATGAAAAATTAACGTACGTCCTCTAATCGTGCATTTCACACCGTTTCTCTCTTTCTTCCACGACTACGGCCGATCGTGTAAAAAACGGTGGTGGGAGTTGTTAACCCGTCGTATCGAGGACGGGTTAACATCTCCCACCACCGTTTTTCACACGATCGGCCGAAGTCGGAGAAACGGTCTGCCGTGTTTGTTTAGAGAGCGTATGTTAATTTTTCATGCATCGTTTTAAAATCAGCTGAATTGCTGAAGACCGCATAAATGAGTGCGTCCTCGCAATATAAATAAACACTTAATACACTTTTTTCGTTTGTATGGTTGATTTTTCTATTTCTCCATTTATTCAGAAATTTCGTCTGCCGACCGGCGAAACGTTGCCTTGAATTGGCCCGGGAAATTTAAAAAGTTATTCATTTCAAAAATTTTATCAATGACAAGTAAAATAATTTCGAAGATTCCGATTAATATTAATCTACACTGTGAAAAATTATCTTTCATTTCATTTCATTTATTTTATTAAATGGCATATCTTTTTTTTTTATTAAATAAATGTAATTATAAATTCGTTTTCATTTATTGAAATGAATTACAGTATTTAACTCTTTCAGTTTAATTTCTCAAAAATTTGAGAGAAATATATTGAAACCTTTTTTGAAAGAACCAATTTTGCAGTTCATTACTGTTCATATACAGGGTGTCTCGCCCTAAAAGTATTTTGATTTTCTATTGATAGATTCTAATGCAATTTTCACTGTTTATGTAAACCAATATTCTCTTTTAAATTAAAATATTTTCAAGATTTTACCACTTCCGATTATACCGGAAGTACGTAAAAGCTTTGTTATTTGAAGTGGAACCTTATATTTTTTATAGAAAATTTAGATTCTACGTGTTAATTTTTACAAATTTCGTGTAACAGTTTTTGAGATTTTTCAATGATTTTTAAAATCATCATTTTTTTAGACAGCATTTTAAAACATTATAGATGAAGATAGAATATAGTCAGAGGAATGAAAATATTCTCATGTAGAAACAGTTTAAAAATATTAATCATTGTGTCTCAAATTAACAGAAAAGTCTAGTAAATTTAAAACAGGAAAAAAAAATACGAGAATAAAAGGTACTTATATAATTTCTAGCCACTGTTGACCATTACATTTTAAAATTCGTTTCATATATACAGGGTGTTCAATAATCATATGATTTTTTAATGAAACGATATATTTTTATAATAATTTTCGATTCTACGTATTTTTTATATAAAATTTATTAGGTCGATTTTTTTTATTTTAAAAGTTACAATAAAATGAAAGTTAAGTCGAAAAATGTTTGTTTAACACCTTATATTGCAAACATTAAAAACGAAATAGATAAATAGAAATTGGGAAAATACTTAATAATAATCGGTATAGTCGTTTTTCTGTCAGAATATTTTTTGTGTACAGGGTAAAGCAATATGCAAAAATATTTTTTTCTATTTTTACTTAAATGGAACACCCTATATTTGTGTATGCCGTTTCAAAATGAAAATGGGCCTGACCATTTTTGAGATATTTAAAATCAAAAATGCAAATACGCAAATTTTTATTATTTAGTTGTCAATGTTATACGTAATAATATCATATTTAATAATTAAAGTACATATTTTACGTTATTTTTCTAACACTGTTACTATTAGACATACTTCTTCAATAAAAATACTTTAGTTATTAGAAACAAAAAATATATTTTGGTCATTCTAAAAATATTTTAAATATTCTCATATGCTTATTAAAATTATTTTTTAAATAATTTATGTAGGCTGCAAAACAGAAGGTGTACCAACAAGCCTAGTAAAATAATTCAATACTTGAATCTTAAAATTTTGTTAATATTAAAATTGTCCTTCATTAAAATGTCTATGTATGTAATTAACGTATTCATATCAAATATTTCTATTGAATAACATTTAAAATTATTAGATTTTTTGCTTTTAAATTAACTCCTAAATATTTGTCGACACACTATTATCTTTATATTAAATATGTTTTTAAATGTAGGAAAGCATTTACGAATTGCATTTGTATTAGTCATAGCCTAATTAAATTATAGACTACAAGTGAAACATTCAATTTTGTACTTTGGATTGAAATTGTTAAAAAAAACGGTAATATATAGAAGTATAGTTTGTTATAGAAAAATGGAAAAACAAACAATTTTCCATCGAAATTGCATAAATAATATAGGGTGTTCCATTTAAATAATAATAAAAAAAAACAGTTTGCGCATTGTTTCATCCTGTATATAAAATTTGTTTTATGATAAAAAACTACTTTTCTTTCAATTATTAAGCATTTTTTTCAATTATATTGCGTTGGCAGAAAATTTAATTGTTTTTTTTTTCAATTTTGAAATGGCAAAAATTAGTCGATTTCAACATTAAATTATTTATAACTTTTTAAATATCAACATAATAACCCTATATCAGAAAAACAGTTACACGAATTTTATAAAAATCTAAATTTTCAATCAGAAATATAGGGTTCCATTTAAAATAACAAAGCTTGTACGTTCTTCCGGTATAATCGGAAGTAGTAAAATCTTGAAAATATATAATTAATAAGAGAATATTGGTTTACATAAACAGTGAAAATTGCATTAGAATTTATCAATAGATAATCCATATACTTTTAGGGTGAGACACCCTGTATACGAACCTGCAGTAATGAACCGTAAAATTGGTTCTTTCAAAAAAGGTTTCAATACATTTCTCACAGATGTTTGAGAAATTAAATTGAAAGAGTTAAATCTTTTAAATATAAGTAAACGAAATTATAATTACATCAATTTAATAAATAAAAAAATATATATACCGTGTTTTTGTTTCGTTTTATAAAATAAATTAAATGAAAGATGATTTTTCATAATGTAGATTAATATTAATCGAAAACTACACAATAATAATAATTTTTAATAATTTTTTTTTAAATGAATAACTTTTTAAATTTCCCGGGCCAATCCAAGGCAACGTTTCTCCGGTCGGTAGAAGAAATTTCCGAATAAATGGAGAAATATACAAATCAACCATAAAACGTGCCTCAAGTGTTTATTTACGTTGGGAGGACGCACTCATTTATGCGGTCTTCGGTAATTCCGCTAATTCTAAAGCGATGCATGAAAAATTAACGTACGTCCTCTAATCGTGCATTTCACAACGTTTCTCTCTTTCTTCCACGACTACGGCCGATCGTGTAAAAAACGGTGGTGGGAGTTGTTAACCCGTCCTCGATATGGAAGCTCTGCTTGTATGTGGAACATCACCAGCATGATACCAGTAATTTTAGGAGTTCTGGGAACGACACTGTTGTATCCTCGTATACATTTATATGTAATTATTAATTGTTATGAATTAATTATTATTTTAATGTATTATTATTATTGTATTTTATATTATTGTTTGTCTTGCTATTATTATAATGTAAAATTATTTTGTATTATCCTACAGTAGCCCAATTTACTGTTTCCTGTTGGGTAATAAATCTATTTATTGTAATTAATCTTCGTTTCTTGGTTGTTGAGTCAATTTCTGAATATTTGTTATTTAACAAATATGATTGAATCATTCTAAATCAATTTAAATATCTCTTTGAACTATTCGTGTTGATTGCCATGTTTGTCAATTGCTTTCATTTTGGATACATTATGAATTAATGACGACACTAGCTTGATAAAAAAAATAACATACTCTTTAAGCTTAACAATTCACACACACGGAATAGCTCCGAATATGTAACAAATTCCTCGTTACGCACTCAAAAAAAATCCACTGACGTCACTTCCAATATCCTAAACACTCCTCCAAACAAACAAAGCCGTTCAATTTCCTTCTATTTTTAAATGTTTATGACGGTTGTTCTTGATTGCGCGTAATTGTTTTGAACCCAGGTCCGGCAATTACTCACCAGCCCGGGTAATTAATTAACGGCCGTTCTGCGGAATTCGCTGTCCCCGGGGATTTTTCCGTTTTCTTCGTTCCCGATCAATTCCCGTCTGAATTAATGATACTGCACAGATTCCATGAATATTAATCGAGGGGAAACGCGCGCGACGCCGATTCGGAATTAATATAATCGACCCCTGTGATGTGGGATTCACGACGCAGTCGGTGATTTATCAGAGAGTTTTGTGAAATGAGTAAATGAGGGATTAATTTTGAATTAATGAAATGCTTAAAATCGTATTTGTTATGTAACGTACGATGGTGTTGTTTGTCGTTACGTTTATTTTTTATCATTTAGATTTTCCGGATTTTTTTGTCGAATACGCGATTTAATCAACTTGGATCGAATTAAAGATATTCAAAGTTAGAAGTCTTACTTAATAATTAATAAATAAAATACATTTTACTACTGTTAACGGGCATTTCAATTAGCTTTTCTACTTAGATAATAGTGTCACTAGCATCCATATATAGCATATAGACTCACATTATTTATTCATACGTCGGTTCATTTTGATTTATTTATATTTTATACATTTTTATTTATTTTCATATACAACTTATAACTAGTGTTGGGCAAAATCGAATATTATTACTAATCGAGTATTACTAAATGTGTAATTTTAAGTATTTAAAACGAAAAAGTAACTTCAAATTTATGTTTATTAATAAATGGGAAGTTATTTTTGATATTTCTATAATACGTAACATTCATAACATTATAATATACTTAATTTAGCAGTCATAAAAAGATCGACTTTGCCCATCACTACTTATAACAGTGTGTTATCTAAATGTTCGTTCCCTACTATCCAATATAAATAATTTTTCTGATTACATTAACTCAAATTCTTATGATATTATTGCGATTACTGAAACATGGCTTCACAACTCAATTGATAATACGTTAGTTACTATTGATAGATATGTATTTCTTCGTAAGGATAGAGTTACTGGACGTGGTGGAGGTGTTGGAATATATATTAAAGAATACTTAAAATATGAAGTAGTATATATATACACACTGAAAGCACTGAACAACTCTGGATAAAATGTAAAATTAATAATAACATGTTGGGTATAGGCCACCTAATCTCAATATAAACACATTTCATAATAAATTAAAGACGACGCAAGCGCCACCTTTTGCCTAATTTCAAGTGGCATCGTCAACGATTTGGGTCTACAAAGGTAGACGACGAATCATTGTTCCGTCCACTAAAGGAAGGCGAACTTGTCCTGTTTAAGCAAACAAGGAAAACGAAATTCACATTTAATGAAACGTTCAGTCACTAGTTATCCATACGCTAGATGAATGGTGACTGAACGTTTCATTAAATATAAACACATTTATTGAATCACTTGAAAATTTTATCAGTCATGTTTCTCCGTAATGTGATAATATTTCATTTTTAGGTGATTTGAATATAAACATGCAAATATTGAATCAACCAATGCCAATGTATTTTTTTGGATTTTTTGTATACATAAGATCTTAATCAGATAATTAGAGAACCTACGAGAGTGACATCCTCATCCGAAACTTTGATAGATCTTATCATTGTATCTAATGTTAACATTTATAAAGAAGCAGGAGTGATTAAAATGCACAACATTGCAGATCACGATTTAATCTACTGTAAATTTATATATAATAATAGCAGACCTGAAAAATTTATTATTCACCGTAAACTTACTAATATTAATTACGAACAATTTAAACACGATATGCATTCTCTACGTATTGATAATCTTCTCTATATTCATAATATTAATGAAAACGTTAACCACTTAAATAACTGCCTCCTAAGTCTATTCAACTTTCATGCTCCAATTCTAACTTCACGTATAACTAAAAAAGCTGCACCGTGGTTAACTGATACAATAAAGTATATGATGTCATCCCGCGATCATGCATATAAAATATACAAGTGAACAACAGATTTCAATACATATAAACAGTGGAGGAATCTAGTTACTTCATAAATTAATCGTGAGAAAAGAGCTTCAACTCAATAATTGCATCTAACACAACCAATATTTGGAGTTGTATGAAAAAACTTCAGTTAATAAAGCCAACGCAATATGTAATACCAAATGAACTTAAAGATGCCAACTCTGCTAATGCATTTCTTGTTGACTCAGTCCAAAGTACCCTAGATTCTGACTTATATATATATATATTGTAATAATAACTTGCATTCCAATGTAAACGAGCTCCTTAAACTTAGGTTGGTCAGCACTGAGGAAGTCGGAAAACATTTAATTAAAATCAGATCAAATGGCGCGGATGGAATAAGCATAAAAATGATCAGCCCATATATAATTCCTTATATTACACATATAATTAAATTTTGTTTAGAACGAGGTGAGTTTCCAAATGCTTGGAAACATTCCATTATTACTCTCATTTCAAAAATAAATAATCCAAAATTGTTCAGTGATTTAAGACCAATCAGCATCTTACCCGTTTTATCAAAGATTTTAGGACGAGTAGTCAAAGAACAACTAACTGAATTTATTAATAATAGAAAAAAGGATTTATTCACTTGGTCACAGTTATTTAAATAAATTAAATAAAAAGAATTTGAAAATAATTAATTAATAAATTATTTTCTCTTTAGTATCTCAGAGGTGACAGTGCGTTTTTAATTAGTTTTCAATTTTTAATAAATTTAATTAACAACTTTGCAATTACATAAGGCACAGCTGTACTGATGAGGGATCAAATCCCGAAACACGTGTCTGCAGATAGCCTTATATTACGTAACTTTTAATTTAATTTTCTATTTTGTTTTATTTTTTGTTTTTTGCAGTAAATGTTTTCGATTCAAAAATTGTTGCATTATACAATATGTTATTGTTATGCAACAGCAAATGTCTATTATTAGATTTGAGAAAATAATTTATTAATTAATTATTTTCAAATTCTTTTTATTTAATTTAACTGAATTTGTTGAAAATAACAACATTCTTCCTAATTACCAATCGGGATTTCGTTCTAATTTTAGTTGCGCCACTATCTTAACAAATGTAGTGGATGACATTATTTCAGCAAAGGATTCAGGTATGCTAACTTGTTTAGTTCTTATAGATTATAGCAAGGCCTTTGATACAATTAATCATACAATATTACTGGCTAAATTAAAATATATAGAACTTGATATAATTTCTCTTACTTTAATTTATAATTTCCTTCTTAATCGTTTTCAACAAGTAAAAATAAATAACAATCTCTCAGAATGTCTTTGGATCAAAGCAGGTGTTCCACAAGGTTCAATATTAAGCCCTATCCTATTCTCAATATACACGTCATCTTTAATGCAAGTACTAAAATATTTTAAACCAAACATGTATGCCGACGACACACAATTGCTCCACTCTTTTAGATTTGAAGAGCAGCGCAACTTAAATAAAGACCTATTAACACTCGTAGATGTTTCCCAAAAACACTCTCTACTCATAAATTCTCAAAAAAAAAAAACGAAAGCAATGTTATTCGGTCCTAAACACATGTTAGCCCCTGTCAAAAGTAGACTTATAATTAAAATAAACGATAATATTATACCGTTTGTGGATTCCGCTCGTAATTTAGGTGTTACAATTGACACGGACCTTAGGTTCAAACTTCACGTCAGAAAATGTATTTCACGAGCATATAATAGTTTAAAAATGATTTATACTAACAGATAACTGTTAACCACCCAAACCAAACGATCGCTTTGTGATAGCTTAGTGCTAAGTCATTTTAACTTCAGATGTGGTGTACGCACACTGCTTGGATTTAAAAACTCGCGATCGTATACAAAGGGTTCAAAATGTTTGTATTCGTCTTATATTTGGCATTCGCAAATATGATCATATTTCTGGTAGACTCTCAGAAATTAAGTGGCTAAACATGACTGACAGAATAAACTTACACTGTTGTATTCTTTACTTTAAAGTTATACAATTACGCACACCACCATATTTGTTTCAACGAATTACTTTTCGTACAGATGTACATAATATAAATGTGAGGTTTCGTGGCTTAATATCACCACCTATCCATAAAACCACATTTTTTGAAAGATCATTTTCACACAACATATATAAATTATTTAATAAAATCCCCGTTTCCCTGAAATTTCTCACACTTTATACATTCAAAAGGAAACTGCGTTTATTATTTTATCAAGGCATGTTTTAGTTTAGTCTCGATTATAAGACGTTCATTTGGATGACAACTGAAGTAAGGTTTAAAAGTGTATAAATGTTTATTGTTATTCCGTTTTGTAGGTTAATTGTAAGAGCAGTCAAATGGTCTTTGGCCCATTGACTGAACTTCGCCTACGCTGAGTGTAATATCTTTGAATGTATTGTTTACTTTTTTTAATAAAGACGGTTTATTATTATTATTATTATTGTTATATTTAATTAATACTTTATTTTGAATTAAATTCTCACTTATCATTTTTTATGAAATAATTATGAAGTATTTTAATTAATTCTCTTGGTTGTTCGTTTCACTAAACTTTTATTTTTGTGTTCCGACTATTTTTCACCAGTGGTCATTTTCAAGGAACTAATGAAAAAAAATAATTTTTCAACAACAATAATTAGAAGTTCAGAGTTTTGATATAGAATTCTGTCTTGCTCGACTGCCGAAATAGAAGTGTCCTCCGCAACACCAGAACAATTTCATTTCTTTAGTGATAAGATAATAAACTAATTGCTTGTATGCATAACATGGAATAACAAAACGGGATTATAATTGATAAGAATAAATTGGTATGTGAGAAATATTTGATTTACGAATTATTTGCTATTTCCAATGTTATCCATACAAAGCGATAATTACATTTTAATGACTATCATATACAGAGTGGTTCATAAAAACATTAAATATAAACACAATTGAGAGGTACATTACAATTAAACATTACAACTAAAATTTATTTATTTATTTATTTGTAATACAACCACAGAAATTTATTTTAGAAAATTTCCTATCTCTAGTTGTATGCTATTTAAATATACACTAAATAATAACTATTGCCTAATTAACGAAAATATAATTACAGTTCTAAATTTTAAGACCGGTGTATTATTTCAATAATACGGTTAAAGAAGAATATTGAAAAATATTTAATATCGGTTACAAAGTGTTTTTATTGTAAAGAAAGTGAAAGAAGAAACTGGAAACATCACTCTGGAATGTTCCACGGAGCGCGCGAAAGCTCCGGAAAGTTCGAGAAACAAGCGCGCTATATAAGCGAGCGCTAGTGGCGCTGCAAGCAATCAGTCCATCACTCACGTCCAAGTGCTCAAAATCTCGTTATAAATAAATAGCGACAGTGTGATGTAAATAAATGTGTTAAGTTTTTGAAAAAAAATTACACCTACTTATTATCTCCAATATTCAATCCATTCTCACTTTCATCGATTCCTCGCGCCTCCTTCAAAGACAATTAAGCGAAATTGCTTGCGATTACGAATGATTTACGATTGCGTAATTTCCATGTGCAACGAAAAAACAGGTCGGAGGTAATTACTTAATACCGCGCGGGACGGATAAAATGTCTACACGGTGTGCAGCACGCTACGTGAAAGATGAAAAGCCTTTTGTGAGCTCCGACAATGGCGAATAAACTTGTTCTTCCCTTCTCCGTGGCTCGAGAGGAGCTTTTGTTACTACTAACCCATATTCCTGTATTGTGGTTGTTGTTACGTATCAAATACGCGTTGTAATATGGACGGATTAATAAGCGAGGATTTAATCGTTTTGTGTAATGAAAATTCAGTTGTAGTAGATTGAATAAAAGTGAATTAAATTTTTCTCGGATCAAAATTTGTTGCATTATGCAATATTTTATTGATGTGCAACAGCAGGTGTACATTATGTAATTCAATGCCCGGCGTGGGTATTTGCCCGAGAAGTAGTTGTTTTGATGTGCATTTGTTTAACGTACTTACGTAGCGTAGGTCAAAAGTCACAGAGCTAGATGTGGAAATAATTTATTAATTATTTTCAAATCATTAAATAAAAGTAAATTAATTCACTCAGTTGAATAATTGACTATTTTTCCTTTAATTACTGTAACTTCTTGATTTACGTTATGTAAGTACTTAAAAAAAGACACATCCATTGAAACAACTGCTTCTTAGGAAAATACCCCGCTAGACATTAAACTTTTATTTGTTAAATAAAAATGATTTGAAAATAATTAATTAATTATTTCCACATTTAGCTCTGTGACTTTTGACTTACGTTACGTAAGTACGTTAAACAAATGCACATTAAAAGTGAATAAATACTCTTTTCTATTTATAAAATTACCATTTTTTTGCATTTATATTTGCGTTCAAAGTGTTTACTATTGTATTTAAAATTAGTTAGTAATACATATAAATTTATTGCATTTTACATGTATGTCTTATATTTGTAAAAATGGTATATTCCGCTAAATAAATAAATTTGTAAATTAAATGAAAAGAATTTGAAGTAATTAATAAATTATTTCCTCTTTAGCTACTGTGAAATTTCATTTTATAAATAGAAAAGAGTATTCATTCACTTCGTCACAGCTATTTAAATATATTAAATAAAAATGATTTGAAAATAATTAAATAATTTAAATAATTTATTAATTATTTTCAAATCATTTTTATTTAATAAATTTTGTTTTATATTATATAAGTACTTTAACAAATGTCCAATAATGGATATTTGCTTTTTAAATTGTTTTTTTTTTAAATTGTATTTATTAAGACAAACACTATCATTAACAGTCTTAAAATGTACTTTCATTAAAAAAAAAAAAACAAATAATCGTCAACGGAATTCCAAATTCACTTGTACAAAAAGAAAATGACACAATTTAAAACCGAATCACACTTCTTTTCATTTTTTTATTGCACAAGACAACATTGAATTTTAATGTCAAAAACATAACGAAAATCGACAATCTTAATCGAATACAAAACAAAAATTGACAATTTTAATTAAATACAAGATGAAAATTGACAATTTTAATCGAATACAAAACAAAAATTGACAATTTTAATTAAACACAAAATGAAAATTGACAATTTTAATTGAATGCAAAGCAAAAATTGACAATTTCAATTGAATACAGAACGAAAATTGACAATTTTAATTGAACACAAAACGGAAAATTGACAATTTTAATTGAATACAAAACAAAAATTGCCAAATTTAATCGAACATAAAATGCAAATTGACAAAATAAATCGAATACAAAATGAAAATTGATAATTTTAATCGGATATAAAAAAGAAAATTGATAATTTGAATCAAATACAAAACATTGATTTCACGAATTAATCAATAAAATAACCGAAAATTACTACTTTAATGCAATATAAAACAATCACTTTTTAAACAATCGCCATATGCTTTATGAAAAACCAAAATAGAATAACCGATTTGTTCATAAACGAAAACAGTAACGTGAGATTCAATAGAAAACAAGTATTCAACACCGATTTAAAAACCAGTAAAAGTTCATATATCCTTTTAAGAGTTACCCATTTTTAATATAGTAATTTTTGATGTTTGTACTTAAATTTAAGCTTAGAATAGTGAAATCTAATGAATATTTGAAGCTGGTGGTAATAATCCAATTTAAAATGAATTAAAATATTTCTTCTTATCAAAGAGTATAGAATTAATATAACAATTGTTGGATTTGATATAAATTTCTGATTGAAATAATAATAATAAAAACTGTTTATCGATCAAATTATACAATAATAGCCGTACTAATAGTCACAGCTTAAATCAATGATCCATGGATTGTTTGCAATAAAATCTATAATTATGTTAACTATTTTATACATTTTTGATACGATCCAAGAATTAAGAATTAATTCTCAATTAGAATGGGCATAAATAACAGGATTTGAAATAATACATACAAACGTAAATTGTAATTGTTGATCAAATACAGCCGTTTTGATCAACTGTGATTTATTAACATGTGTGTAAACTAGTTTTAAGTTAATATATTTTTGAAATTAAGAAATTCAAAGATTTAAACTGTAACTAAAGTTCATTTTATTGAGCCTACTATATTTGTGAATATAATTAATTTGTATTTGTATTTATTTACGGAATTCACCTTTTTACAGTACTATAAGTATAACTAATAACAAAAAATAACAGTAGACTATTAATAAAAAAAATAATTATTAAAATTATTATATTATTACCAATTTATAATCAAATTATTTTATTTAATTTTTTTAAATAACAGTTGATTCAAACATATAATTCTATTTATTCAACGTTATCCCAAAGTACTCTTTGGAAAAAGCAACAGTGTCGACGGAACGTCTGGCATGAATGCCAGACCATAGCGATTAGTAAGTATTTGATAAATATTTGCTGGGGAAAACGTCGGATACATCAACAGAAACGGTCGAAACGGCGCGCAGTAAATTCCCCGGTGAATTATTTTCTTTTCTACCTGGGGGAATGAAATACGGGACGTTTAAATTCGAGGCACGTGTAATTTCACACTAAACCAAATAGCCAAGCAAGAACGGGGCACAGCGTAGTACGTACACATGTCTAACATAAATTAGTCTCAAAATGCCACTTTGTTGCGTTTGTTTTTCTCGCTATTTGTGGAAGTAGGGAAAATATTACTAGCAGTTATATATTTTTAATATATCGTGTGATCAATGTCGACTATCTTTAGGTTTTATTTTATAATTTGTAAAATTTTACAAATTATAAAATAAAACCTAAAGATAGTCGACATTGATTGATTGAGTTAATTAAAATGTAGTTAGTCACATTACATTTTATTTTTTAAATTTTCCATTTTTTTTTTTTTGTCAAGTATTTAAATAATAATAATTTTTATTAGTGGATATATACAGAAAAATATACAAATTAATTAAATTAAATTAATTAAAGTGTAGTTAGTCCCACCACAGTTTTTTATTTTTTTTTCCATTTTTTTTCAAGTATTTAAATAATAATAATTTTTATTAATAGATATATACAGAAAAATATACAATAATAAAAGGCAGACTGGTAGATAGCCCATGACAGATTTTCTTTCTCCAAAAATTAAAACAAAAAATTTATTGTGTAGATTTTCCTTTGGTTGTCTTTAAGCTTGGGCAGTTTCACTTTTAATGAACGTACATCATTTGCTATCATGTCGAATTAGAGCTATATCATTTCTAAACAAATAAGATTAGCACATTCTGTAATCTTAAGTCGTGTTGATTTTGTACGATTTTTTTCTTTCTCCAAAGATTAAAAAATAATATTTTGTAGATTTCCCTGTGGTTGACTTTAAGCTTAAAAAGTTTCACTCTTAGTGAATGCACGTCATTTGATATCAGAGCTACGCAATTTATAAACAGTTGAGATTAGTATATTTCGAAATTTTAAGTCGAGATGATTTTTTTACGGTTTTTGTTTCAACAAAGATTAAAACAAAAATTATATTCTCTAGATTTTTCTTTGGTTTAATATAAGCTTCCGCAGTTTCACTCTTATTGAACGCATGTCATCTGTTTTCATCTTAAATCAGAGCTACGTCATTTCGAAAGAGTTGATATTAGAAAATTTTGCAATCTTAAGTCGAGTTGATTTTTTAGGATTTTTTTTCTTTCCCCAAAGATTAAAACAAAAATAACGTTTTGTAGATTTTCCTTAGATTGAATTTAAGCCTCTGTAGTTTCACTCTTAGTGAACGCACGTCATCTGTTATCATCTTAAATCAGAGCTACGTCATTTCTAAACAGTTGAGATAAGTATATTTCGTAATCTTAGGTCGAGTTGATTTTTTACGATTTTTTTTCTTTCTCCAAAGATTAAAACAAAAATAACGGTTTGTAGATTTACCTTAGGTTGACTTTAAGCTTCTGTAGTTCCACTCTTAGTAAACGCACGTCATTTGTAATTATCTTAAATGACAGCTATGCTAATTCTAAGCAGTTGAGATTAGCATATTTCGAAATCTTAAGTCGAGTTAATTTTTTGCGATTTTTTCTTTCTTCAAAGATTAAAACAAAAATAACAAAAAATAAAATAAAAAGCTTCCGCAGTTTTAATCTTATTCAACGCACGTCATTTGTTGTCATCTCAAATTAGAGCTACGCCATTTCTAAACAGTTGAGATTAGCATATTTCATAATCTTAAGTAGAGTTGATTTTAAAAAATAATATTTTGTAGATTTTCCTTAAGTTAACTTTAAGCTTCCGCAGTTTCACTCTTAGTCAACGCACGTCATTTGTTGTCATCTTAAATCAGAGCTACGTCATTTCTAAAGAGTTGGGATTAGAAAATTTTGCAATCTTAAGTCGAGTTGATTTTTTAAGATTTTTTTCTTTCTTCAAAGATTAAAACAAAAATAACATTTTGTAGATTTTGCTTTGGTTGACTTTAAGCTTCCGCAGTTTTAATCTTATTCAACGCACGTCATTTGTTGTCATCTCAAATTAGAGTTACGCCATTTCTAAACAGTTGAGATTAGCATATTTCATAATCTTAAGTAGAGTTGATTTTAAAAAACAATATTTTGTAGATTTTCCTTAGGTTAACTTTAAGCTTCCGCAGTTTCACTCTTAGTCAACGCACGTCATTTGTTGTCATCTTAAATCAGAGCTACGTCATTTCTAAAGAGTTGAGATTACAAAATCTTGCAATCTTAAGTCGAGTTGATTTTTTACGATTTTTTTTCTTTCTCCAAAGATTAAAACAAAAATAACATTTAGTAGATTTACCTTAGGTTGACTTTAAGCTTCTGTAGTTCCACTCTTAGTAAACGCACGTCATTTATAATCATCTCAAATGAGAGCTATGTCATTTCTAAGCAGTTGAGATTAACATATTTCGAAATCTTAAGTCGAGTTGATTTTTTAAGATTTTTTTCTTTCTTCAAAGATTAAAACAAAAATAACATTTTGTAGATTTTGCTTTGGTTGACTTTAAGCTTCCGCAGTTTTAATCTTATTCAACGCACGTCATTTGTTGTCATCTCAAATTAGAGCTACGCCATTTCTAAACAGTTGAGATTAGCATATTTCATAATCTTAAGTAGAGTTGATTTTAAAAAACAATATTTTGTAGATTTTCCTTAGGTTAACTTTAAGCTTTCGCAGTTTCACTCTTAGTCAACGCACGTCATTTGTTGTCATCTTAAATCAGAGCTACGTCATTTCTAAAGAGTTGAGATTAGAAAATTTTGCAATCTTAAGTCGAGTTGATTTTTTAAGATTTTTTTCTTTCTTCAAAGATTAAAACAAAAATAACGTTTTGTAGATTTTCCTTAGGTTGACTTTAAGCTTCTGTAGTCCCACTCTTAGTAAACGCACGTCATTTGTAATCATCTTAAATGAGAGCTATGCCATTTCTAAGCAGTTGAGATTAGCATATTTCGAAATCTTAAATCGAGTTGATTTTTTAAGATTTTTTTCTTTCTTCAAAGATTAAAACAAAAATAACATTTTGTAGATTTTGCTTTGGTTGACTTTAAGCTTCCGCAGTTTTAATCTTATTCAACGCACGTCATTTGTTGTCATCTCAAATTAGAGTTACGCCATTTCTAAACAGTTGAGATTAGCATATTTCATAATCTTAAGTAGAGTTAATTTTAAAAAACAATATTTTGTAGATTTTCCTTAGGTTAACTTTAAGCTTCCGCAGTTTCACTCTTAGTCAACGCACGTCATTTGTTGTCATCTTAAATCAGAGCTACGTCATTTCGAAAGAGTTGAGATTAGAAAATTTTGCAATCTTAAGTCGAGTTGATTATTTGCGATTTTTTCTTTCTTTCTCCAAAGATTAAAACAAAAAAAACGTTTTGTAGATTTTCCTTTGGTTAACTTTAAGCTTCCGCAGTTTC
Organism: Philonthus spinipes; assembly: GCA_963082785.1. NCBI lineage: Eukaryota > Metazoa > Arthropoda > Insecta > Coleoptera > Staphylinidae > Philonthus > Philonthus spinipes. The sequence continues at coordinate 20,888,509 of OY720314.1, forward strand.
ATTCTTAGTGAACACACGTCATTTACCATCATCTCAAATGATAGCTACGTCATTTCTAAACAAATAAAATTAGCACATTTTGTAATCTTAAGTCGAGTTGATTTTTTAAGATTTTTTTCTTTCTTCAAAGATTAAAACAAAAATAACATTTTGTAGATTTTGCTTTGGTTGACTTTAAGCTTCCGCAGTTTTAATCTTATTCAACGCACGTCATTTGTTGTCATCTCAAATTAGAGCTACGCCATTTCTAAACAGTTGAGATTAGCATATTTCATAATCTTAAGTAGAATTGATTTTAAAAAACAATATTTTGTAGATTTTCCTTAGGTTAACTTTAAGCTTCCGCAGTTTCACTCTTAGTCAACGCACGTCATTTGTTGTCATCTTAAATCAGAGCTACGTCATTTCGAAAGAGTTGGGATTAGAAAATTTTGCAATCTTAAGTCGAGTTGATTTTTTACGATTTTTTTTTTTCTTTCTCCAAAGATTAAAACAAAAAAAAAACGTTTTGTAGATTTTCCTTTGGTTGACTTTAAGCTTCTGCTGTTTCATTCTTAGTGAACGCACGTCATTTGCCATCATCTCAAATGATAGCTACGTCATTTCTAAACAAATAAGATTAGCACATTTTGTAATCTTAAGTCGTGTTAACTTTTTATGATTTTTTCTTTCTCTAAAAATTAAAATCAAAATAATTCTGGTTGGCTTTAAGCTCCTCCTTTTAAAAGGGCTATGAATTGACCCTTTTATAGGGAAATGGCTTTTAATTTTTTCCATTTTTTTTTTCAAGTATTTAAATAACAATAATTTTTATTATATATAGAAAAATATACAATAATAAAAGGCAGACTGGTAGATAGCCCATGACAGACTACTAACACAATTTTACATATTGTTATAATAAATTTTGCACCTCACATTGAGAAGTAGAGAAGAACATATAACGATGTTATATAAGACTAAATAAATAAAAATAATACTTTTTGTAATTTTTTGTTGTCATTCTGTCTGAATAAAGATGTTTGTATAAATAATAAAAATTACAAAATTTAATGTGTAATTCATATGTGGTTGGGGATGGTAATTTCGAGAAAGTGATGGTGCCACTAATATAAATCTTAATTATACACTATTTTTGCCTAAAAAGTATTAATTTTCGTATATTGTTTACTTTTTTCTCATTTATCACTTGGTGAAACATATTTAATAAGCGCTTGTTATAATGAAATAACTTGGTTTTGTTTTACTAAAATGTTTGTTATATTTTCGACTAGTTTCAGCTAGATGCCATTTTCAAAAAAAAAAAAATAGTAAAACAGAACCAAGTGATTTCATTATAACAAACGCTTATTAATTTTCGTCTTGTCTACAAAAAAAAATAAGCAAGCGAATCATTTTTTTTATTTTTACTCCTATCCCGAAAGATATTCTCATTTTGTTTGTTGTCCCAATCAGGTTAATTGTTTCCACTTTTGTTTCTTTTTACCTGAACCACTTCGGACATCCCTTAATGACACAATAAAACTGTATTACCACTAACTTATCAAAAATTATAAACCCTAACAAATTGTATAAGACGCTTCACTTCACACATCTAACTTTCAAGTCAGGCCGCACTAACTTGAAAAAATCACCCATATTTCACACAAAACACAATATCCGACCGACTCGAGAGAGCATTACCGGCTGCACACAAGTCGCCACGTAATCGTAATTTATTATACAATCCACCCTTTTTGTCACCAATTTAACCCATTAATAATTCATTCCCGGAGTTGGAACAACATCAACAAAAAAAATCGTCCCCCGCCGGCATGAAAATAGTTTCGTTTTACGCCCACTGAAGGAAACGCACGCATTTTTAATCCCCCCGAAATTTCCGTGACTCATTGGCGCCACAATGGGATATACCTGACTGGATCTGATATTTTATGACACGCATTTCGTTTCGTTTCGGTTATTTATTTATGTGTTCTTATATTGGAATGGCTGATGGATAAGGGAGGATTTTTTTTTCGTTCTTCATAAAATATATTTCTATGATTAAGGTTGTTACTGTATCAAGTAACTGTGAAACAAAAAAACAATAGTAAAGTTAAGATTAGTTAAAATGTTTAATAAAATATTCAATCAGCATATGGATAACTGATGGCCATTTTGGACCTCGTCAGACCAGTGTGTTTCATGTGGGATGAATTTCGTTTCCTGTTTTCATCAATATGACAAGTTTAATAACTGTATATTTTTGACCACGTGAAGTGATTGATCACAAAATAGAAAGACTGTTATTCCTTACTTCACTTTTTATTTTTATGTTAGATGTACATTTCGAGACACAAAGTGCTAACATTGCAAAAGTAACAATTTGTTATTGATAATGAGCACTCTGTGTCTCGAAATGTACATCTAACATAAAAATAAAAAGTGAAGTAAGGAACAACAGTCTTTCTATTTTTTATGACAAGTTTGCCTTTCTGTAGTGGATGAAACAACCATTCTATGACGTCTAATTTATAAACCCTAATTAATTGTCGAGGATGCCATTTGAAATTAGACAATAAATGTGATATTTTTCAAATTATTAGTTACAATAATAATAACAAAAATAATTGAAGTGTGATTAATCCTTTTATAGCAACAGATTTTTCATGATTCCAATCTGAAAAGCCAATGTTGTTTATTTATATATATATATACATAATCTTAATTAACAAACATAATTCATTAACTATATATAATATAAAGTTTTATATAATATATATTATAAATTAAATAAAAATGATTTGAAAAGAATTAATAAATTATTTTCACATTTAGCTCCGTGACTTATGACTTACGTTACGTAAGTACGTTAAACAAATGCACATTAAAATAACTACTTCCCGGGCAAATACCCACGCCGGACATTGAATTACATAATGTACACCTGCTGTTGCACATAATTAAAATATATTACATTATAAATGTCTGCCAATTGGTTATTGACCATTTATTTATATTATATTTATTTTCTTGTATAATAATTCTAGTTTACTCATAACATATGTGAAGTATAATGTTTTTAGCAAATCTAAATCTTTATAAAAATGGAGATTTTGACAATAAAACCTAAAGATCTACTTGTAGTTCTTGCTGAAAAATCAATTGCTTCCGTGAAAGATTTCTTAGAATCGAATCAATTCTAGTCTTAATAAACTATAATAAAATAAAAGTCAATTCTAGTCTAGTCATAATATGTGCGAAATATATTTTTTTAGTAAATCTATATTTTTATAAAAATTGGAGGCTCTAACAATAAAATCTAAAGATCCCACTTGCAGTTACTGGTGCAGAATCAATTTGTTTTGTGAAAGATAACTTGGAATCAAATCAGAGCCAAGTCAGTTAGTAACTCCATGATTTTTAATTAGATGCCATTAATTAATTTAAAAAAGGAATGGTCGGTTTGCCAACTATTGTTGAATGCAGGAAATAACATTATCTTTGAGTTACGTCGCAAGAAATGCAAATAACTTTATAACGTTTATTATACTTCACTGGTTGTATAAGATATTCTGAAAACATTAAAAATCGTATTGAAGTATAATTACGTAAATTTATTTAATTTAGAACGAGTATATGCTTTTCTCAAAAAAAAAAAAAATTACGTAAATTTATTTAATTTAGACCGAGTATATGCTTTTCTCAAAAAAAAAAACCTTTATTGGCATACAAAATACAAACTCAACATATACATTCTATTCCATATTTTCTAATCTTCTTTTTATCTCCTTTTCCCAACCCAACCTCGCCAAAATCTTTACTCCAGCTCCATCCTCTCTCATCCATTCTTTCACTCTCCTGTTTCCTCCCAGCCATTCCTCAGATAACCATTCACACTCTTCTCCCAAATGACTCCATGTTTTTCTCAATATTTAAAATAATCCGTTATTTTTTGACCACTTACTAATAATGTTTAAATTACACTGAATCGTGCTAGAGTTTGCTCGGTGTATGAGAAGGGCGATAAAGCAGAATTATAGGCCTTTTTAAATTTGATTTGACAATATTGAAATTAATTCCAAATTTCTGTTTTATCATCCTCACCATCAGGGGGGAACAACTTATCATTGCCTAATTCTTACACGTTTTCATAGAGTAAGGAAGGTATTTTTAATGAAAAGATTAATGATATAGGTGAGTAAAAGGAAAAGTAAAAAAAAAGAGTAAAATAAAGAGTAAAGAGCATAGACTTTACTCTCACTTTACTCTTTTTTTACTTTTACTTTGTTTTAAAGTAAAAATAGAGTAAAATAAAGAGTAAAGAACAAAGACTTTACTTTTCAATACTTAAAAAAAAGTAAAAGTAAAAAAAGAATAAAGTGAAGAGTAAAGTCTTTGCTCTTTACTCTTTTTTTACTTTTACTTTTACTCACATATATCATTAATCTTTTCATCGGTACTTTTTATAATAAACGAAGGTATTTAATAATCACCATTAGTAAATTTGTTTCGTAAGTTTGCAGATATTACGGTAGACTTATTACGGGTGTGAAGTTAGCAATAGATCCAGCAATAGATTTCAAAAATTAATATCAAAAAAGCAAACTATTTTCATCTTCATTATAAATAAACGCATCCGAAGCTGAGTAAGTTTACGAAAGCGTTCGGATTTGTGAATTATATAGAACGTATCCGGAATCCGTCACAGGTTTAAACAGTATTTTAATTCTTTTTCAAGTAATGAGGTTCCAACTTCATCAAACTATTTCTGTTAGATTTTCAACTCTTGGAAAGAATTTAACATTACATTGCTTACCTCCGTTGACATTATAACTTCAGAATGTTCCACAATTCACTACGGAATCTTGATATTTTCCCTTTCTGAATTTTGAAATGTTGAAATGATAAGTTCTTGGCTTTTCTGGATGTGAAATCTTTCTATAAAGCTTGTTTTGATTTTGAAGACTGATGGTTACACAGTATTTTCAAGTTAAACAGATTGAATGTGCACAAAATAGGTTTTTATTACAGTATTCATTTCGTATGGGTATTGAGAGATGCAATTATAGCAGATCCCATATGTTAAGATCTATTAACTTAGTGAGATATAGACGCATTGAGGTTGACTTATGCTTTTTGTATAAAATAGTTAATGGTATTGTTCATTGCTGTGATTTATTATCATCATTAAATTTCAGTATTCCATCTATTACGAGAACAAGATCTATATTTAAAGAAACACTCCATAGATCTAATTGCGGTCAAAATAAACCAATATGTCGAATGATCAAGTATGCAAATATTCTATGTACATCGCCTCATTTTGAATTATTTGGCACATCATTTAACATATTTAAAAACGGTATTAGGCGAATAAATTTTGAGAATGTACTTATTTAATATTGTTAAATTGTATTTTTGAGTATGTATTAATTTTGCGTCATGTAGCATTTTTATTATTTTTGTTCCAAACTTATTAGTATATTATTTAAAAGGTGTTTAGGGTGAATAGTGTTATTATTATTATTAAATTGAATGTCAATAAACTTTATTGACTTGACTTTGGATAATTATAATTTTAACTACTTTAGCATTATTATTGTATATTATTGTTTGTTATATTTTGCTTTGAATTAGTAGTTTATAGTTATTTTTTATTATTATTAATGTACTTTATTTTGTAAAAAAGTGAATTCCGTAAATAAAGTATTATTATTGTAACTTGGAATACATTAGAATATGTAAATCAATTAAAATGATAATCAACCAATTATAGTGCGGTGATTGTGATGCGATATATGTGGGACAAACCGGAATGTCTTTAGAAATTTTATTAAAAGAGCGTTTAATAAACTATTCATATTTGTTATTACAATATGAACTACCAATATTTAAATATTAAAACTATTAGTTACCTTAAACTTAACATTTGCCGTATAAAATAGCCACGAATTTGGTTGAGACTGTTATTTGATAGTGATACCATAATTATATATCTGATATTGTTAATTAAAACTTCACTGCCATTATTGTAATTCAATAATTACGTATAACGGTGGAATACATAGAGAGGAAACCGTAATTATTGAATTGTAGCAGTGTTTTCTCGAAAAAAAAAAATTACGATACTTAAAAAATCATCTATATAGAATACATAGAAAGGCAACCGCAATTATTCAATTGTAGCAGTGTTTTCTACAAAAAATCTGTGATACTTAAAAAAATAATAAAAATCGATTTTGCGGAAAAACTAGGTTATGAAAATCCCGGTTTTCTCAACTGTTTTTTGTAGCCTAAAATCCACTGGTGGATTTGGATCGTTTGTTTTGCTTATGAAATTAGTTAAAATAATGGCAGTGAAGTTTTAATTAACAATATCAGATATACAAACACAGTATAAGATCCGTTCAGCAGCCTTCATCACATGGATGTATTTCTATGACTGGTTGTTTCGTTCACTAAAGGAAGGCGAACTTGTCTTGTTTGTGACAACGAAATTCATTGAATAAAATGTTCAACCACCATTCATCTGGTGTATGGATAATTAGGCACATGGAACACACTAGTCTGATGAGGTTCGAAAAACCGAAATGGCCATCACTAGTTATCCATACGCTAGATGAATGCTGGCTGAACATTTCATTAAATGACAACTGTACATATTGTTATAATGAAAATGTAAATTTTTGTTGTCATATTGTCTGAATAAAGATGTTTGTAAATAAATAATTTTATATCCATTTAGCCAAAACTCCATTACTGGATTGTTTCAAATGATTAATTGAATCGGCTGTTAATTGTTGAAAGTTCATATTCACTTTTAAATTGAATAAAACAACTGTTTAACTTTCAAAATATTATATTGAAACGCTACACGTGTTTCGCCACACTGTGGCTTCTTCAGGCGAAGAAATAGTGATAATACATCGTGTTATTACAAATATTTTATTCAATTTAAAAGTGAATATGAACTTTCAACAATTAACAGCCGATTCAATTAATTATTTAATAAGTAATTTATTTTTTTAATAAATGAAACATATTTTTACTTTTTACTTTGTTTGTGTCGGATCGAAATTACACAAACAAAGTAAAAAAAGTGTTTCATTTATTAAAATTGACTTACAATGTATAGCAAAGTAGAAGCCTCAATAATTAACAAGTTAAATAATTTAATGTAATGGAAACAGTTTCAGGTAGATGCAGATAATTCACATGCATAATATAAAAAAAATAAGAATTACAGGAACATTCAATTTTGATGGCAATTGAATAAAACTCCCCCTCGAGTGTTCACTTTCACCGCAACACGCTCACTATATTATATATCATTACGCAATCGCGAAATGCACAGGCGTGAGCCGCGC